>JBAMMX010000023.1:13122620-13722620 GCA_037126225.1 Dillenia turbinata | reverse complement strand
TTAGTTGAATCCAACATGATTATTAAATTTCTACAAATTTTTTTCTACAAATTTTCTTACAAAATTAAAAAAAAAAATCAATCGAAAATAACACCTTGGAATATCATTTTTTTGGGGGAATTTTCTTCATTATCGATGAGATCGACAGGAAAATTAGGCCAACCACTTCTTCGGTGGTTGGTTAGGTTCTAAAAATCAACGGGTTCCAGAAAGCAACCTCTTTGTCTCTAAACCACTCATTGGCGTGTATTTAAGCTTTCTCAAGAGTGGAAAATGTTCAAGTCAATGGCGACTATTTCAGATAAATTAGCCTTTTCAGATATGACCTATTTCTTAAAAACCGGCTTCTCCTTTAGAAACTTCTACCACTAAAAGGGACAGCTTAAATTTAGAAACCCTCTTGTTTTTGCTCTCTTCACCTCAGTGTGACTATAACTTTTTATATTTTTTTATAATATTTTTTTAATAAATTTTTTTAAGGATTACAATAAAAACAGAGTGATTATTGAATCTAATACGTTAATATGCTTCATGTTATTAGCTCGATAGAATCAAAGAGCTCATTGGTTACACAAAATACTCCTCAACTTAGTGTACAAATAGGGGGAAAGTGTGTATATATACATGTAGTCTTCTTCTTATATTTTTATAAAAATATTGTTTTCAAATCTAGAACTCATGATCTCAAGATCACCAAATTAACAACTCTACGGTTAAGAGTTATAATAATCTTTTGTTTTTTTTTCCTATTATCATTGATGATCGTAAATCTCTTGCATTGGAAATTTTTCGATTTTTTTTTTTTTTTTGTTACGAGCTATGTGAATACGGTGGCTCAAAGGCTCATGCTCTTGCCAAATCAAGGAGAATGAGTTTTCTATCCCTCTCCTTTTATTGTGACGGCTTTATGCGATCATCCTTATGTAATATAAGACCTCTTATATATACATATTTTAAAGAATGAGAAAAAATCATTTTACTTTACTAAATTTGTTTGATAAATAAACACGCTCCAAACTGATAAGGTCGAATCCAGGAAAGTATATTTTACTTGTTCTTCATTTTATTGCCTTCCAACTCCTTCAAACTAATATACACACAGCATTTTCAAGTATTTCATCATATGTTTTAAGGTTAATCTTTGGGTATTTTATTCTTCCATCATGTTATCCATGAATAATTACTTTAAATACTTTAGATTATTTTGAAAATTAGATAATATAGAGATATTACATATATGATTTATATTATAGTTTTTCTGCTACAAATTTATATTTTTAAACTTTTCAAAATAGAATTACATATATGTTAAGGCATTTGATACCTTTCCAAAGCAAAGTAAAAAGCAATGAAAAAGACTAACCTTGTGTTTATTTTTTAACAAAAATATTATCCTAAACAAAAAAGAAAATAAATCATATTATATGTAAACTTTTACAATAATGGTTTTTTTATTGGGGGTGATTATAGAAAAAGGGTTTTGAAATTTTTCCTAGAAAATTTTTTTGATCTCCCTCCACCATTGTGGAACACAGTCTCTAAAGATTAGTACTAATTTCTGTCATTTTTATATTTTCGGATTGGAGGTGAGAGGACTGTATTTCTGTCGTTTTTTCTTATTCCCGATTTCTCTAAAAATTAGTACTAATTACAAAGTGTATTTTCTCTAAAAATTAAGTAATTTGGATAAGATGACCAAATGCGAGAAGGCAAGGGGTTCTTGGAATTCAAGGAGCTCGAGATCAAAATATTAGTTATTGGGTAATTTGAGTTTAAAGTTTGATTCAGGCCTTGTAGGTCACAATCATTAAAGCAAAATACTATCAAAGGAAGATTTATTGAAACTTTTCCTTCCTTCCTCAGCTTCTTATGGGTGGAGGCCTATTTATTGAAACTTTTCTTGTCTTAAGGAAAGGTATAGCTGGAGGGTTAGTAATCAGCAGGACATTTTGTTTTGGATTGATAAGTGGTGTACTAAGCTTGTCCAGGCGGGGGACATATTCGATGACTCTGATGGGCACTTAAGTGGCAGACAGACCTATTTTTAGCTGATGGCATATGGGATTACGCAAGTTGCACCCTGCTCTTCCACTGGAATTAATTTCCCAGATTCCAGCTGTCCCCATCCCCTCCTCCCCATGCTCTAATACATGGATATGGAGACCTTCTTCCAGTGGGGTTTATCTAGCCGGTTTGGGGAATGTTTGGCTGTCCCAAACTCAGGGTTATTATATGAGGTTCTTTTTTTTTTTTTTTATCTTAATTAGGCATGGAAGCTTCAGGTTCGTGTCAGAGATGTAATCAAGGGCAGGTCTTTGTAGTGGTTTTCTGCGGTATTTAGACATAGAAATGAAGTGGTCATAAAGAAGAAAGCTGTTAGATTCGGTCAAGAATCTCAGGCCACTTGTAGTCTAATGCTGGATTATCATACGAGTTTTCCTAGAGTAAATTTTTCATCGCTTTTTCATTCACGAACCCAGTATGTTTCATCTTTTTGTGCTCCTACTTCCACTATAGTTCTTAATGTATATGGTAATTCTCTTGGTAATCTGAGCAAAACTAGGTTTGAAGGACTATTTCAAAATCATTTCGGAGGTTGGCTCAGAGGATTCTCTTCTTTTGTTGGGATTGCCACTAATATGAATATGAGATTAAGAGCTATTCGTTTTAGGCTATCCCCTTTTTTTAGTTGTGGGGCGAAGAATCCACTATCAAGCGGTATCCGCATTACCCGACTACTCCGGTGTAACAACTATAGTAAGTAGTTAATCATAATTAGAAATATTAGTTAATAGTTAATATATTAATTAATGATTAATAAATTGATTAGTAGTTAGAAGTGGTTAATTAGTTAATAGAAATAGTATAAATAGTAATATCATGACATATAACAGATATTGAATAGAATTGTATTAGAATTCATCTTGCTCTCTCTTTGTATTCTCTCTCTCTCTCTCTCTCTCTACCACTCTCTAGAGTTGAATTATTATAAATTGGTGTTAGAACCTACAATTCTGAGCATAATCAATGGTGGAAGATAATTGATTTGATGAATTTAAAAAATAGCAAAAGCTTCGCAGGCAAGAATGGAAGAAAAAAAGGTAAGGAATGTGATAAAAAGATGGACGCTCTCATAACATGCATTGATGACAAATTTAACATTCTATTAAAAATATTTGGTATCAATGAGACTATTAAAACTTTGATGGAAAGGGAACAAAAAATGAAAATAAATTGGATATCAGTAAAGCAAATCAAATGGCAAAAGAAACAATGTCAAAATCCATTGAAGAACAAGGTATTGAAATATTCTTTGAATTTTTTATTCTACCTACTCCTAGTGAAGAAAAGTTGAGGGTAAAAGAAAAATCTTGAATGTCCTAGAAAAATGTTGTTGATGGTGAGTTTTTGTTAAGCCCTTAAAGATTGAATTTTTAGTATTCGTCGGATAAAATTTTTCATCAAAAAGAAATTCAAAAAAGTTTCTCTCAAACTCCCTCATCTCCACTTTCCTCCCATTAATCTCCCTGCAACTCAAATCATATCTATTGTTCGTTTCAATAACCTTATCTCTGAACATAAATGCAAGTCTTGAATCAAAATTCATAGATTTAATGTTTTAATTCATGGTTTTCCATCCTTTAGGATAAGGATGTCGTTAAAGGGGGAAGTATTGTAACAACTATAGATAGTAGTTAATTATAATTAAAAATATTAATTATTAGTTAATAGATTGATTAGTAATTAGTAGAAGTGATTAAATAGTTAGTAGAAATAGTGTATATAATAATATCAAAACATGTAATTGATATTGAGTGGAATTATATTGAAATCCTTCTTTCTCCATCATTGTATTCTTTCTCCATCTCTATCTTATTCTCTTTCTCTCTCTATCTCTCTCTCCATCTCTCTTTCTACAATCTCTCTCTCTCTCTCTTCCCTCTCTCTAGAGCCGGATTGTTACAAATTAACTATGGTTAGTAGTTAATCATAGTTAGAAATATTAATTATTAGTTAATAAATTAGTTAATAGTTAATAGATTTATTAGCAGTTAGTAGAAGTGGTTTAATATTTACTAAAAATAGTATAAATTGTAATATCAATATATGTAATAGACACAAAAATTGAATGAAATTGTATAGGAATCTCACTTTCTCCCCTTATTTATTCTCTCTCCCTTTCTATCTCTTTTCTCTCTCTTAACTCTCTCTCCCAATTCTCTCTCTACTAATCTTTCTCCCTCTCTCTCTCTAACATCTCTCTTTTTATTTTTTACCACTCTCTAGAGTGAGATTATTACAAATTGGTATTAGAATTTACGATTATTGGCGATTATTGGCATGGTCAATGGCAGAAAATTATTGGTTTCAGGAATATAAAAAAGAACAAAAGATTCATATACAAAAATGGAAGAAAAATAGGAAGAATATGACAAAATGATGAATGCTCTCATGGCACACATTGATGATAAATTTAACATTCTATTAAAAATATTTGGTATCGATGAAGATATCAAACTTTTAGTGAAAAGGGAGTAAGAAAATGAAAAGAAATTGGATACCAATAAAGCAATCAAATGATAGAAAAAATAATGTCAAAATCTATAGAAGAATAAGGTATTAATACACTTTCTGAATCTTCCATTCTACCTTCTTCTAGTAAAGAAATATTGATGGTAGTAAAAGGGTCACAAATAACCAAGAAAAAACCCATTAATAGTTTTTTTTTTTTTTTGTCAAACCTTCCAAAGATTAAAATTTTGGGATTCATTGAAAAAATTTTTTGTCAAAAGCAAAATCTCAATTGTTTAAGAAAGAAACTATTAATGGTAGATTTTTGCCAACCCCTCCAAAGATTGAACTTTCAGTGTTCATTAGGAAAAATCCTTCATCAAGAAAAAGTTCAAGAAAAATCTCTCTCAAATTCTCTCATCTCCATTTTTCTCTCACACTCTCCCCGTAACTCAAGCCACATCCGTTGCTCATCTCCATCATCTTATCTCTTAATACGAATGCAAATCTTGATTTAAAATTCATAGATTCCATAAAATCTCAGTTTTTGGTTTTCTATCCTTGAGAACAAGGATGTCTTCCAGGGGGAAGTATTGCAACATCTACTAGCCATAGGTATATTAATTAATCATAGTTAGTAAAAATAGTTAGTGATTAATTGTGGTTGTTAGATTAGTTAGTAGTTAATATATTGATTAGTAATAGTTAATAGATTGGTTGGTAGAACTTAGTAGAATTAGTTAGTACAAATAGTAATCTCAAATTATGTAATAGATATGTAAATTGAATAGAATTGTATTGAATCTCTCTTTTTCTCTTTTTATATTCTCTTTTCCTCTCTATCTCTTTTCTCTCTCTAGCTCTTTCTCTATCAAATCTTTCTCTCTCTCTTTAATTTTCTCTCTCTAAAGTGGGATTGTTATAAATTGATATCAGAGCCCACGATTCTTGGCATAATTAATGGTGGAAGATAATTGATTTAAGGAGTATAAAAAAAGCACAAGAGCTTCAAAGCAAGAATGAAGAAAAAAAAAGGAATGTGACAAAAGGATGGATGCTTTCATGGCATACATTGATGACAAATTTAACATTCTATTAAAAATATTTGGTATCGATCAAGATATCAAAACTTTGATGAAAAAAGAGCAAGAAAATGAAAAAAAATATATATAGATGCTAGCAAAGCAAATCAAATGACAAAAGAAAAAACATCAAAACCCATAGAAGAACAAGGTACCAATGCACTTTTTGAGTCTATCATTCTACCTACTCCTTGTGAAGAAATGTTGATGATAGAAGAAGGGTCACAAATGACCAAGAGAGAAAATATTAATGATGATTTCTTGTCAAAGCTTTCAAAAATTAAAATTTTAGGGTTCATTGAGAAAAATTTTTGTTAGAAATGGAATCTTAATTGTACAAGAAAGAAGCAATTGATGATGGATGCTTACTCAACCCTCCAAAGATTGAACTTTCAATATTCTCTAGGCAAAATCCTTCACTAAGAAGAAGTTTAAGAAAAGTCTCTCTCAAATTCTCTCGTCTCTATTTTTCTCTCACTGCTCTCCCTGCAACTTAAATCACATCCGTTATTCATTTCAATCATCTTATTTTTCAACACAAATACAAACTTTGATTTAAGATTCATGAATTCCATAATGTCTCAATTGTTGATTTTTCATCCTTGAGAACAAAAATGTTTTTAAGAAGAAAGTATTATAATAGTTAGAAAATGGTTAAAAAATTTGTTAAATTAGTTTACAGTTAATGAATTAGTTAATAGTTAACAAATTGGTTAATAGAATTTAATATAATTAATTAGTAAAAATAGTATAAATAATAATTTCAAAGCATCTAATGATTATTGAATGAAATGGTATTGAAATTCCTCTTTCTCCTTCCTTGTATTCTCTCTCCCTCTCTATATCTTTCTATATACTCTCTCTCTCTCTCTTTCTCTATCTATCTTTTTATCTTTCTCTCTCCAATTTCTCTCTCTTTCTCTATCTTGTCACCTTTCTCTAGAGTTGGATTGTTACATCTGGTTCGACCACTATGAAACCCATTTATGGGTGATTTTTTGAGAAATTCTTGTGCTTTGGGTTATCTTTGACATGAGATTAGTTTTTTTGGAATTTGGTATTATAGTCTGAGTCTTTAGAAATCATCAATTTTATACAGATATCTTGTTCAGTTTGGTACCCATTCTAGTCCCATCTGAATGATATTAGAAAGCTAATGGTTAGAGATTGTTGTCTTGAATTAGCCTATAATTTGAGAGAATAGACCATGCTGATTGTATAACTAGGATTCCAAGAACTTATTTTGTGTTGGAGTGACACTCTCGGGGTGAGTCTACTTCTAGCATATTGTATGAGAGTGGCTTTAAGCGTTTCCATTTGTAACGAAAACAAAATATCAGTCTCTCATGACAGTCAAGCGATAGAGTCTTTTATTTTTATCTTCTTTTTCGAATCGATTTCGTTTGATTGTATTTTTTTATATCCAAAACAAAACAAAACAAAACTTATAACTAGCCCTCAGCCATTTTATACATGTAATTAATATCATTAGTACATAACCCTGAAAAAAAAAAAAACTAATGGATTTGTCGTGTGCTTAACCTGAAATTCGAACCTAATTTGATATTCTAACAAATATTCCAATTTAAGAATTGTGGAGGTTAAAATTATAAATAACCACCTTGAATGGTCCATGGACTTTTATTATAATGAAATCAGCCTAACAAATGGGCAAGCAAGGATTTCGTCCACTTGTCACCTTCAAACCAATTAACTCCGTGTCTTTTCTTTCTTGGCTCTCAAAGCGGAAAAGAACACGTTAGAGAGAGAGAGAGAGAGAGGGAGAGGGGTAAGAGACATATAATGATTATAATCCTTTTTTTTAATTTTTATATTTTTGAATTTAAATTTTACTATAATAAAAAAAATAAAAAAAAGACAAATGAAACTATGTAATCAAATATTAAAGTTTTTTGTGATTTTGCTCTTTGTCAAATTATGTTATCAAAATATGTTCTAACAATTTTAAATAATTTACACATCATTTTTTTTATTTAATCATTTGTTTTTATTTTTTTTATTATATTATAAATTGTCTTATTTAATCATTTGTTTACTTTTATAATGTTAGGTTTCGAGAAGAAACTAAGGACGGTACATGTACCAAGTGTCTACAGGAAAAGTAAACGTCGAAAAAAAAATTCTTATGAAAATGGCTAATGGCTGCTAATATCATTTGCCGCGAGTCAAACCCTAAAGGGCATTCCAATGTTTCCCTAAAGCTTTATCTCAATAGGATTATCTTTCTACTGTTTTTTTTTTTTTTTCCTTTCCCTTTCAACCACGAAGCACCGCACACTATGACGACAGCATCTGCGTGTGCTGTCATCATATTTATTCAATTTATTTTAATTATATAATGGGTCAAGATTTTTTTAAAAAAAGTAAACATATTACGTAATTCTGAAAATCATAAGAAAATTAAATAATATTATATAAATAAATTTATGAAAATAATGATAAAATAGCTACTCAGAACATAAAACCCACTACGGAAAATCTTTTTACTTATTGAACAAGTAGATATTTCTGTGAAAAGCTACTTTTATTTTTTGTTATGCTATTAGGGAATATTTTTTTTTTGAACCCAGGAATTTTTTAAGGCCAAAATAATTCAAAGATATTTTCATACATAGGGTTGTCAATGTTATATATTATTTGTAGTGGTCGTATACTATATACAAATTTCTGAAAAAATTTATAAATATTTTAACATAATAAAAAAATACAAAAATTAAATGAGATTCCATGTTATTTAAATGCCTTACAAAAAGTTTATTTGTTCAGTAGATGAAAATCGATGAAATCAACTATATCTATTTGGTCCAATAGTTGGATAGTGTTACTCTTTAAACAAAATTTTGGTTTGGAGTATTTTTTTTTATACTTGAACCGATCGATATCCAACATAATACTCTAACTAATCCAACTCGAGTTGTTATTGGACCCTCTTTTGGAGTTCTCCCAATATAATTATTTTCATTCTCAAAATTCGAAACCCAATATTATGAATGGAGAAAACAATCGCGGGAGAGATTTGTCTCAATTAAATTGATTATCAAATACCAATAATAAAAAAAAAGGTGAAATTCTGTTTCATATGTTATATTAAATTTGGTTCTTAATATCATCTTTTCTTGTTCTATCATATTCCACCATTTTTTTTTTTTTTTATCATTTCAATGATTTTTAGAGAGAACAGGTTCACAGTGTGTATCAAAAATATTTTTTTTGTAAAAACATTCTAACTATATCCATATTTATATGTTATGCGCATTTTTCATATCCAAAAAAAGGATACGACCAGGAAATCTCAATTATCATAATTTACATTATATGACCTAATTCTTGGGGTATAAGACCTAAATTATATATATATATATGACCTTTATTTGGTGTATATCTGATCTAATTTAGGAAAAATAATAATTATTCAGTGATATTTCGACCCTTTAAGATTTAAAATACTTGACTTACCATATATAATATCGTCAAAGAAAAGGTACGAAATATCATTATCTTCTTATCTTCAGATTTACCAAATCTCTTAATACCATATGATATGTAATGTTTTAAATCCACCATTATGGGTACGGTACAATTTCTATGAGAATACGCGTAGGGGTGGTCATTAGATCATCTTTTCATGGCCTTGGACTTTATATCCCCAGTCTTATTTCATAAGAAATAACGGCGGTTGAATAAAATTTAACGCCTAACCAATTCTGTGGGTAAACCAATGCCCCTTCTGTGTCAATAAATATAGGAAACAAGTTGTGGCAAAACCATAGGCATTACAACTCTTGGAGAGAGAGAGAGAAAGAGAGAGAGGACTTTTTCCAATTTAGCACTTTGGTTTTCCCTCTTTAGAGAAACCATAATGGAAACACAAGTAGAAACAAGACTGGGAGGCTCTTTGCCGGTCCCATGCGTTCAAGAGCTGGCAAAGGAGTCATTGATCACTGTCCCTCCCCGATACATCTGTGCCGATCAAGAACCTCTTCATGCTGCCAACACCACTTTGCTTCCTCAGATTCCAATTATTGACATGCGGAGATTACTCTCTGGCGAGGCCATGGATTTTGAGCTGGACAAGTTACACTATGCTTGCAAAGAGTGGGGTTTCTTTCAGGTATCTTCTTTTTTTTTTTTTTTTTTTTTTGTGTTCTTGAGGGCTATGCCCTTGTTTCTTTGACAACCCAAAGGAATAGGGGTAAAACCTTCACCGACTTTTTCTCTTCTTCTTTATTTTTTTCCTTTTATTTTAATGAGAAGACAAAATTTCATTAAAGTATTTAAACAATCAATTAAGGGAATGGGGAGATAAATGGCTAAACCCTCAATATGAACTCCTTGCTACCATAAGCCCAAATGGCTGGCGGTAGATATACTTGTTTTTGGCCGACATACTTGTTTTGATCTATCTATCTATGTAGAACACTTCTTCCTTTCTCTTTAAATCTATTTAAATCAATATGGTACCGTTTAAAGCTGGCAGTTTCATATCGCTCAATGTTATTGGAATGAAGATAATTCCTTTTTATTTTATTTTATTTTATTTTGTATTTGTTGTAGTAAAGAAAAGCATGGATTGGAAATTCTTTTTAAAAAAATGGAGTGGCTAAGTTTAGAACGTAACAAGTATATTTTCGGTCAAAAAATTCATAGCACAGCTAATACTTTTTCTTTCAAACAAGTATTTTTTTTTTTTTGGATCAACAAATAGCTTTAATTCTTTTTTATTTTTGGAATATTTCAAAACTTTAGTAGCTAAAGGCTTCTTCTTCTTCTTCTTCTTCTTCTTGTTCTAATTGTTAGACCAAAAGGATGAAGACTACATGAACTTCTCATGTGAATATCTAAATATATGGGTAGCTTATAATTGCTTTTCATGAAGTATGTTAAGTAAACACTTCTTTCTCAAGTAAATTATTTGATAATGTTTTCAGGTAATAAATCATGAAGTAAGCACGTCATTGATTGAGAAAGTGAAGCATGAAATACAAGAATTTTTCAAACTTCCAATGGAAGAGAAGCAAGAGTACTGGCAACAACCCGGAGACTTGGAGGGTTTTGGACAAGCCTTTGTGGTGTCTGATGAGCAAAAGCTTGATTGGGGTGACCTGTTCTATATTGTCATGCTACCTGTTCATATGAGGAAGTCTTCCTTATTTTCTAGCCTTCCCGTGTCTTTCAGGTCCTCTCTCTCTCTCTCTCTCTCTATGTTGTGAGGATTTTCTTTATCGGAAAAAGCCTTTTATGGGAGTGCTCGTACCACGCACTTTAAAACATTTTATTAGGTCCACACCACAAGTATAATTTGGTCAAATGTTCTCATTCTTTATTATTGCATTCTAATTTTAAACCTTAACGTTTGGTTGCCTCCTCCATGAAAAATTGAAGAAATTCTAGCCCTCTTGGATACTTAAGTAATATGATATTTGAGAGCTCTATTTGAAATTACAATCATTCATATCTTCTAAAAAAAAAAAAAGATGAACCCTATCCAAAGATATTTTATTTTGTATTAAATTAACCAATTTAGAAGCATATTCATGGGACTTTGCATGTATGCTCTTAAGCTGTTTCAGTTTTGATTGATACCATAATTTGTTGATATAATGATTAATTCATTTTTTCAACAAAAACGAAAATCGTATGTTTCTATAATGTCCTATAGTTTTTACTAAAAGGTTTTTTATCATAACAAATGAACGTTATAAGTAGAATCAGAAATATGTTATATATTCCCCCTTTTTTCTTTTTCACTAAATTTCTCCAACCTTAACCGTGATAACCTACTCAAACTCTAAAGAAAATGCCCTTTCATTAATTTTAAGAAATGTGGCTAAAGTTAACGAAATGTTTATCCCGCATGATTTCGACCAATAATAAACAAAATGTAGTCCAAAGATGCATCTCAAATTATATAGCCCTAAACATGTTTTAGCAAGATCTTTAAATTAGTATATAATCTCAATATGTGTTACAACCGCAGAGATGCCATACACGCTTACTCAATTGCGGTTAGAGATGTTGCAGTGAAGATCCTTGAATCAATGGCCAAAGCTCTAAAAATGGAGGTGAGCTACATGAGAGAGCTGTTTGAAGAAGGGTATCAATCAATGAGGATGAACTACTATCCACCATGTCCGCAGCCAGAGAAGGTGATCGGCCTAAGGCCTCACTCAGACGCTGTGGGTCTCACCATCCTACTCCAAGTCAATGAAATGGAAGGACTTCAAGTGAGGAAAGATGGGGTTTGGGTTCCCATCAATCCCCTTCCTAATGCCTTTGTGGTCAACATAGGTGACATCTTAGAGGTATGCTCTTTCTCACATGGTTAGTGTTTTCTTATTAAGTAAATTAATTAATGTCAAAAAATCATTCTATATATAATTTCAATTATTTTAGCTGTTAATTATACATCTGATACGAAAGGAAATTTTTGAAGAAAAAAATATTAGAAGAGTAATTTTTTTTCCTTCACTTTGTTTAAACTAATAGACAAAAGGATAAGTAATTCAATTTTCATTACCCTTAATTAGTTACTTCATTAGAATCGTATCTTTAACTGCCCAATTTCTTACGGGCCTTGCCTTATGTTGCAGTATGGCCTACAGATGGGCCTCCCAAGAAGAAGATGTCCTCTCTTTGGGACATTTTATCATTTATTTAGTCTAGCTCCAAAGAAAACCCAAACCGTGTGGACCAATGTGGAACAAAAGATTGTGTCAAACATGGAAAAAAAGAAAGATGTAACTATTGGATTAATGACGATGTAGACCCAACTAGCTATTCAGGCGAGCTTGAACCATGATTTCAAGTCAGCCCCAATTTAGGTCCAGCTCCAGGCGGGAAGATTATGAATAGGGTCGGTTTAGGATTTAAGAAATAGAAAAGGGTTTGGTAAAACCTTAATTTTAATGTTAAAAATATAAATAATTTTTATTTTAAAATCTCATCCAAACTATTTATGGTTTTAATAGTTTAAGCAACAATATCAGTGTCATACGAGATGGTTAAATCCCCTAATCGAGAAATAGTTTGGAAGTGGCCTTAATGGATGTGGAAATGAGAGCAGCACTGTTAATTTTGGTTTCTTTGGCATGCAGATGGTGACTAATGGAGCATACCGAAGCATAGAGCATCGGGCAACAATAAATCCAGTGAAGGAGAGACTGTCAATAGCGACATTTTACAGCCCAAAACTTGATGTGGAAATGGGACCAGCACCTAGCCTTATAATTCCACAAAATCCCGCTTTATTCAAAAGAATCACTGCTGGTGATTACTTGAAGGGTTTGTTTACTCGGGAGCTGCATGGAAAGTCATACCTTGATGCCATGCGGATTTGAAATCAAAACTCATACTAATCAATACAATAATGTGACTACTATCTGTGTTAATGATTTAAGGCTCAACTGGTACTGTCCTATTTTCTCTTAAAAATCTCAACCTCGAGTTCGTGCCTCCCCTCTGTATCCAAAAAATAAAAGATAAAATAATCCTACCTTCTAGGACTAATTATTATATTTCCAATGTACACTCATCGTATTCATGGATGCTGTAGATGTGCTTGTAGGGCCTCTTTATTATTCCTTTCCCTTGTAAAAGTTGAGTCAGATAATGTAGAACTGAAAGTACAAATAAGGACATGTTTATGAAAATTTCTAGATTACTATAAATTTGCATGTTTTGAGGAAGCCATAGCGGAGCTTGAGCTAATCTTGTTTTTAAAATATATATATGTGTGTGTGTGTGTGTGTGTGTGTGTGTGTGTGTGAAGAAAAAATTATAAAATAAATTTTAAAAAATTACTGCATTACATAGGCATTGTTCTTCCCTCGTCTCCTCTTGCTTTCCCGCACCCCTCAGATCATCATCAGGAGATGAATCATGCGAGGGCGAGGGTAGCCGAACCCAAACGGTTTCAAATTTTTTTCAATTTATTATTTAATTTTTTATCTTAAACAACTAAGTCAAGAACCAAACATGATAGTTTCAAGATAGAAATCCTTTAAAACAGAAAATCAAAAAAAAAAAAAAACGATAACGGCTTCTGTTATTTACCCAAGAAGAGACGAGGGAGATAACATATATAACATCCAAATCCCAGAACAAATGTCAATATCCCATTAATCTAAAGGGGACCAGATAAGGTAGCTCACACTGCACTAAAGATGTAACGTGAAAAGGGGACTCTCAAGTGTGAGAAAATGTGTAAGCACACCGCAGACTCCAGCACTTTTGTTCCATTTACAAAAATTAGAATTTGATTCAACGAGGAGTGGAACCCTGAGAAATTCCAGAGTGGCATTATATTCCTGTACAAGATGGTACAACATTTATAATTGTAACATTGGGCATGTTTTTGTAGATTTGCTTTTTGTTAACCTCTGCCCGGAAGATTGTATGAGAAGCATTAGGGGTAATAGACCTCTGGTCTTTTGGAATTACTGACTGTAACAAACATAACATTGATATCCATTGTAATCTGTTTAGTGAATCTCCCGCAAACATTAGTCTTTTCCCCCTCAATTTCTCCCAAATTTCAATCACATTCCATTTTCAAGACAACAAGGACAATAGCCAATTATTAAAGGACAAGCAAGGGGAAAAACTCCACTTCTGAAAATTATCAGCCATAAGACCAGTGAGCACAATCTTTTGAAACAGACAAACACCCACCATTTACCAACTGTCCCACACACACAAACACAAACACACACACACACACACACATAGCATACCTCTTCAAATTGCAGTTATGGGGTTGCCATCTCCAGTATTGGTATAGGAAGACTAGTCTACTTTTTATATCCCTAGTAACTAGAAAACCAGCATCCTAAAGCAACTATTGAAGAGAATCAATAGCCAAAATCATTGGCCCTTTCCAAAATCATTGGTCCTTTCCACAATATCATTGGCCTTGATTCAAGATATTCAAGAAATTCAACTCAAAAAAACACTCCCCTTATAGAGAGGGGGAATCATTGGCCCTTTCCATAATATCATTGGCCTTGATTCAAGATATTCAACTCAAGCACCCTTTCCATTTCAAGTGCAACGGTTCCTTTTAAATGCAAGAATCATTAGCCCTTTCCATAATATCATTAGCCTTGATTCAATCATTGGCCTTGATTCAATCATTGGCCTTGATTCAAGAGATTCAACTCAAGCACTCTTTCCATTTTAAGTGCAATGGCTCATTTTTTCCTCCAGACTAGTATAGTATATTTTGCCTTTACCTTGTTTGATTTTTTATTTTTTTTTTTTGTGGGGTGAGGGGGGGGGGATTTTTTTTTTTTCCTTTTTTTTTTTTTTTTTTTTTTTGGGAGGGGGGGAGGGGGGGAAGGCTAGGGGGGGGGGGGGATAGGGGGGGAGGGAGGGAGAGAGAGAAAAAAGCCCAGAGAAGAGGAGAAGAGAAGAGGCCAAGAGGTAGTGAAACATAGATTCAATAACCAAACATCAATTCATATTTCCAATTCTGACATTCAATAAATGTGACGACCCGTTATCCAGACTTCGTATCCCCTATTAGAAAGGAACAGATATGTATAATGTAATGCGACGTCCGGACTCGCGACAGTCACACTCCCCGTGTATGATAACACGGAAGGAGATTTAAATAAAAAGGAAACAATTTCCTTTCAAATGAAAATCTGGCAAAGTCTCCCATGTTTAGTGATCACACACTGGGTAAATACAAAAACCTGATCAAATCAAAATAGTACTTCTATCATTAGACAAGCTGGCATCAATGGCACACCTGACCGCCTAGCACAAAACACCATATATATAAACTTTAATATCCACAAACTATGTATAAAAGTGTCTCTTGTGTCCAAACTATACATCTATATTTGCTGCATAACTTAAACTTCTCAAAAAAGTATTAATATTTACATGTCTTAGATTAAATAAAAGAGGACGAAGACAAGTAGGGATCTAAATCCCTCAGCTCAAGTGCCTCTACCCGATGATTCCCTCTCGTCTCCCAAATCACCTGAAAACAAGGATATCGGAGTCAGCTTAAACTGAGCAAGTATACAGAGGACCAAAGGCATGCATGGCAAGCAAGTAAGTATCCCGATATTAACATCTTCATACAACAATGTAAACGTAGCAAATATATAAGAATTACATATAGTCACCACATCCTTAAGAAAATAACATGATCGTCATTTATAGAGGTACCATTCTTTTCCTTATTCAATGTTCTAAATAACTCAGTAAGTAAAGAAAGGAATAAAATTTCGAACTAAGTTAGTGCATGAGGGTCTGGAAGAGGAAGCCAAATTTTGGTATTTCTAAGAAAAATCTAGGTCTTTTTAGGTTAGACGTCTCAAACAATTCACTTGTTTCTTATTCTACCCTCGTAGGGAGAAGAGATACAACTATAATTTCTCAAATTTCGTCCGCAGGCTTCGCACAAGCTTTGGAACTCTATATACAATCTACATTCTTCAAATTTCGCCCGCAAGCTTCACACAAGCTTTCAGAAGAATATTTCATACCATCATTTCCTCTTCGCCTTTCATTATGTTTTCCATAGTATAAACACCACTATTTACCAAAAGATTAATACTAGTTTTACAGCTAAACATCACAAATAAGCAATTTGTATAGTTAGCTCACTCATAGCATTCCATTGGGCTATTTCAATGAGTTATCAATGCAACAAGTCTTATGAAAACTATCATATCTTGAGTTACAATACCAGGATTAAGATAAATCCAATTGTCACACAAACTTAAGACTTAGAATTACAACTCTCATGTTTATAGCCAAAGTCAATTCCAATTACACAAAAAGTACTAATCCAAACAATGTTGCGGTCCACAGATTACAATACTTCTTGCGTAGTCATGGGAAAAGTAACATAACTTCTTCTACAAATATCCAAATGAGGTGATTCTAGTGGCCATTTAAAGATAAGAGATAGAGCTACTATTTCTATGTTCAGACCTCAACCTAAATCATCTTGGAAGGCAACTAAAAATCATAGCAAAGATCAGTATAGAAACAGGGCAGAAAACAGGATAATTTTTTTGCAGAAACATACAATTTTGAAAATTCACCGAAAATCCATTTCTCAATGAAATCATATGAATCATATGTCATTCTAAAGTTACAGGAGTCTAGTTTCTTTAGCAGAAAACTTCACATGATTTTGAGTATTGCAAAAAAAGTTATAGATAAAAAACCATAGATTAGTCAGGCTATCCAACATGCAGAAATTTTAGATTTTCATCTAAGAACAAAATCATCTTTTCCCTAAAGCATTTCATCTGTATTCCAACAATATAATATTATCAAAAAATATGTTTCAAAGTATTATTAGGCATCAATTTAATAATTCAATACAAAGTACTTGCCTTTGAAAGCTTAAAATCTACTTTACTCTCCTATGTGCTTGTTCATCCAAACCCCTAACTCCCAAGTGATTTCAGTTTGTCCTAGGGTTGTTCCACTCCTTTTCTGCACTTCCTTATGTTGGAGACACTCAATACTTGGATGGAGGATGCTGAATCCAAGCTTAGATAGATGTTTTAATGGAGTTTTGGGGTGGTTTTGGGAGGAGAAATGAGAAATCCGAAATATGCTTGTAGGAAGAAGAAGGTAGGTCTCTCTCTCTCTTTCTCTCTCTTTACGACTCTAAGTGGATTGTGGGGTCCAACATGATACGTGTCAAGTGCATAACAAGTGTGGTGTGTGCATGTGCCAAGTGATAAGCAATAATAATTTTTTTTTCAATAATTTAATTGGGGTCTTACAATAAACACAATGCCCAAATATATGGACACTTCCCTAAAAGAAATGAGAAAACTACAATCAATGAGAAATTAGAAATAAACTAACAGGAGAATATTCTAACACCTAGAATATCAAAAAATAAATAAATAAATAACATATCCTGCAACAGTAAAATTGAGAATAAAGAAAAATTAACTGAATAAAAGATATCATTCAAGAAAGGCTGATTATAAAATTTATAAGGACCTTTACACCCACAAAAAAAAAAAGGTGAAGCACAAGCAGAAATCAGTTGATAAGTAATTTTTCATAGTTTGCAGTTATTTGGGAGGATCTTCATAGTTGGTTGGAGACGTTTTTTTTCACTTTGAACTTGCCTCACCTTTGTCATTTTTACTCTTTTATATCAGTAATTAATAAAGCTTCTTCTTTGATTATCCCACAGACATGAAAAGCAACAACAAGGAAAAAGAATTAAAAAAAAAAAAAACACGTTCTAGTGCAGAGATGTGGATTGCATTTTCCCATACTCAAGGACTAGTTAGTTGACCATAAAAGATGAACTAAGATATGTTGTCCATTCCAGTTCAATAGAAATATGAACCAACAGAAGAATCCACTGGATCTTAAAATTTATAGAAAATTGTATAAAACTTGAAAGAAAACAACTCATGTAGACCTCAATGAAATGACCAAAAAAAAAAAAAAAATGTAAAGCTAGTGTGGAGGCCAACCTGAAGTGTAGCAATAATAGCATGTCCACTTGTTGGACTATATGACATACGGACAACTGGTGCACCAATATTAATTGAAGCAACCTTGCATCCAGTAAATGCATCAAACTCTGCACCAATTGAAATTCACATAAAAATTTTGCTCTGAACAACTCTATATTGAGCTAAAACATTCATTCAATTCACAAATCCAAATCAAAATTCACATACTTTTTCAGCTTCTTTGGAATCGAGAGAGCATTGTCTAACAACAGTGGAAATAGAAGACCTAATTTTGTTAATCTAACAATCAAGATCAGCAACTCGGCTTCGCAGACTTTGTTCATCATTCAAATACCTAGAGATCATTGATGAAGCCGAGTCTTGTAGCTCCTTCGCTCGCTTTGATACTCTCCGCACCTCATCTGCCGTCATCGATTCCGCCATCTTCCAATTCAACTCTAGAGAGAGAGATTCAAACACTTCACTCTCACTAAGAAATCGTTTCAACTAAAAATCACAGAGAAGAGAGAGATGAAGATACTACAAAACCCTAACCCTAATCCTAGGAAGCAAAAGAAAAAGAAAAGGTCAGAGATTGAGGAACTTGCCCTATGATACAGTTTGCCTTCAACTATGACTTTGACTTTGACCTCGACTTTGACTTCAGAGCCTGATGTTGATGCTCACTTATCCATCACTTCCTCCTCTTTTATTCGAATCATGCAAAAACGCAAAGGGGAGAAAGAGAGAGAGTGAGAAAGAGAGTGGATCGAGTACCTCTCTGCAATCAGAAACATCTGCATCCAAAAACCTAATGCTCAATTCATAACCCAACGCTCCTTGCCAAAGGAATAGGTATCACGAGAGAGAGAGAGAGAGAGAGAGAGAGAGGGATTCATGAATTTGAGGAGAACGGGATTCATGATTTGGGGAGAAGAGGAGAGGGAAGGGCTACTTAAAATGACCTTTATTAGCGGCTTCACAGGCCATTAATTTAGGCTCAAAACTATCCCATCGGTCCAATCTCATTAACCGCTGGTATTGATCCACATTTACTGGTGGTTTTCTTTTTTTACCAACAAAGACCCACTAATATTAGCGGTTTTGACAATCGCATGTAAAGATGACACTTGGATATGTCCTTTTTTTGTAGTGTTAATCAAAAGAAGCTTGCTACTATAATGGAGAGCATGTATTAACTATTCATTGGATTTTTTGTTTAATTATTATTTGATCTAATTGAGTACATTCCGTCTATGTATGTGCTTTTGGTGCATAACTTGTAATTTTCTAGTGTCAAAGTTTCAATGTCGACAAATAGATTCCCTCTTAAAGCTTTTGCAAATTGTGAAAATAATGATTGAAGTACTAATTACGAGGAAACAGTGAAATGGGTGCTTGCTCTTCTTCGTGGGCTAGCCACAATAAAAGAAAGGGATGCTGGCTATTTTGACCGATTGTTCCGACAAGTCTCTCACTCTCCCGTACTTAATTAACTAATATTTGAATTATTTAATTAATTCAATTAGAATACTTTGAGACTTATCCTAATATTTATTTTTATTTTTAAATTTAAAATTTAAAATTCTACTCAAAAAGTTTTAATATCCAACAGCCATGCCAAGTTGGTGTATCTCTTCGTTGATAATGATAAGTACCTTATATTGTACACATTGTCTTTTCCATTTATGTGGTCAACTGGTGGTTTCCTCTCATCTAACCTTTACGAATAAATTGGATATAAAAAGCAATCAAGGCTGCACAATTTGTTATAATTAAAATTATTATGAAGGTAGAATTATATAAGTCTTGCGAATAAAATATAACTCAATTGACATATTTTAAATTCAAAACTCTACTTGAAGAAATATTTAGGCCTTGTAATGTCAATAAATCCCTATTTAGGTTCATAGTGTTAAATGCCAGAGATAAGGGGAGGATAAGAACACAATTTAGGGGGAGACAAGAACATAGGATCGACTAGAGCTGATGGATCGAGCTGACTTCGAGCCGTTCGGTCAATGACTCGACTCGACTCGAGTTTGATTGAATTTGAATTAAGTTCGTCATTTATCAAGTCGATTTCGAGTAATATAATTTTACATTCAAAAATTTGACGAATAATTCGATTACATATATTAATATATATTATATATAATTATATATAATTATAATATAAAATATATTAATATATTATATAATAATTAAATTTTTAAATTAAGTTTAAATTTTTTATTATATAATCAAACTGAGTTTGAGATTATGATATATATTAGTTGTTTAGTTCAACTGAGTTCGGTCAAACAAAAAATTCTAATTTGAATTCGAATACATGGTTAATCGGGATCTATACGGTTTGAATATATTTCTAGGACCGACCAACAAGAATGTTGATATGACAAGAGGATATGAAAAATGACGAGAGGAAGCAGAGGTGGGACCTGGCATCTTTGGTTGGCATTATTAGGCTGGTTCCTGACATATAAAACTTGTCTGCATTTCAACTTCTTTATAGTCTAATTAAAGACTGTATTCTTTAATTTGTCCAAATGTCTCACTCAACAAGTTTAAGGGTAGTACTATAGTGATAGATTTTCCTTCTATCTAATTTTCATTTGGTTTCTTGGACTATTTGTTTGGTAATTCCTTACAGAAAGCTAACCAATATACAATGATGATAAGGGTTTCCAATCCTAGTTGAAGACAAAGTTTTGTAATTAAGTCAGAAATTTAAAGAAGCTCCTTTTGAGTTTAAACAAGCTTGTAGAATTATATAGGTTTTGTAATGTCATTAAATTTCAATTTAGGTTTATAATCCTAAAGCCAAGAGATAATAATGTGATATATAGAAGAGGGGTTATTGATTACCATTACATCTTATCGATAGTAATGTCTTAGCATTAGCATATGCGATGATGGTACAAATTGGGAGTTAGTTTAATAAAAGGAGGTGTTACATCTCTTAAGTTTCAGATTTAAAATTTAAAAACTGAAAAGATTATATTTCGATATTCGTCCTCTAAATAGGGTCTCATAAATGTTGAAATAGGATTAGTCAGAATATAATTTTAAATATCAGTGATAAAAAAAAAATTATAGTAAAGGCAAAGAAAATAAGGATATTTTAATTTAATATGTCATTTGGATTAGACTCGTGAGAAACTCAGGATGGAGTCCTTGGCGCGACTGCTAATGGATTAAAAGACTAAATAAGGTTTAAAACATAGTTCAGTCAGCTAAAGTAACACAAATAAATAAAAACATAAAAAAATAAAACACATAATTTCAAAGTCGGATATCATTATAAGTGGTATTTGGCATGGAAATCTTTAGACCAGCTTTTTTTCAACTGCAATCTTGCAGTGGCTCAGCACAGCAATTTGGATATCAATGAGTTTTAATACTTAGAACTAGTTTTCTATGCTTACAGAACCATGGACCACGGTTCGACATTCCAAGAAACTCGACTGTATTCTGTGGTCCTTGCGATGAAGAGGAACACCTTACTTCTGGCGAGCGGACCTATCAGAATTTGTTGATCATAGCCTTTCACTTTGATTGTCTGTCAAATTTAAACAAATGAGACCCAACAGTGATGAATCATGGGATACAGATTGTCCTGAAACGGTGTTAAACATCTTGAATGGCAGCATCTGCTAATTATCATCCGCAATGTTGATCAAAGTAGCTTGTCAAGTACTAGAGCAAAATGACTTTATATGGAAACTGCTTTTGCATTTCAGCATGGATAGAAATGAACCCTATTCAAATATTTCAGGACTTGTTAATTAACTAAAATTAGATAAATTTAAAATTAAAATAAATTTAAGAGAGACCCTCGATTGCAACATTCTACAGGCCAGAGATTGATGGTGAATTGGTTCCAGCACCTAGTCCAGTGAGTCCTGAGGCACCGACATTGTTTAAAACAAGTGGGTGTCGCATACCAAAGGCGTTACCTTCTACGAGCAGGTCAAACACCCCATGTACGGGGGTCCCGCGTAGAAGGGAAGCCCACCGGGCGTGTAGCCAATGGTTGGCTTGTTGGATCCTCCAGCAACCACGCTGTGGGATGCGTGACTTAGAACATCTTATCGTAAGCATAATGGGTTATTTTTTGATATAGAAAACAAAAACTATGATTTAATTTCAATTCCTAAAAACTTTTAATTTCATTTGTAAAAATCTAGATTTCAACCAAAAAAGTTTGGCTTCTACTCGCATAGAAAATGAAAAAATAAGCATAGATTAAAAAAGTCTCCTATTGCTCAAACACAGTGTTGTCTTGGTTTTTATTCCACCCTGCAAGGGAGGGCTCCCTCGATTAAAGGCCATTTCTTCCTCTATTGATGCAGTGAAAGCAGTGAAGAAAGGTGGTCTGGGTTCTTGGTTCTTTCATTGGTTCTGCGACTACCACAGCTACCAATCTCGAACCCCATGAACAACCTGAAATGCAAAACATGGAAAAAAAAATATATATATATATATATATATATATGCTCCACGAAAGAATTCTCTAGGCGAACTAATTTGCTTTAGCTAAACATCATTACCCAAAAAATGAAGAAAAAAAAAAAAAAAAACATAAATTATTCTGGAACAAATAAAAATTTACAGCAAACAAGAAGATCGTCCGATGAAAAAAGACACAAATTGGATGAAGAAGGTTGAGACGATTGTTCAA
Source organism: Dillenia turbinata (assembly GCA_037126225.1). NCBI lineage: Eukaryota > Viridiplantae > Streptophyta > Magnoliopsida > Dilleniales > Dilleniaceae > Dillenia > Dillenia turbinata. Next base: position 13,699,866 of record JBAMMX010000023.1, on the reverse strand, counting down.
GTGAACACAATTAATGACCTGGAAATTCTTGGTTTAGAACTGATTAATGGAAATTACGCATCAAAATACGCTCTTATTCAAAATTTGAATAATTTTCATTTTATTTAATATTTTGTTGAGATTAAAGTGATAAACTTATCAAAAAATAATTATTATTATTTGTTGGAGATGGATTACGACTTCACAGATATCGGCTCTTTGTTGATTCGAACGGTTGCCATCAACAGGATGTGAAATCTGCAAAAATCGTCGAAGGGTGTTCCAACGGGGGAGACTCCGATACTCAAGTTAAAAAGAGCGATTTTCGAATGTAAGAGAAACACATTAAGAGCTTAGAGATTGAGAAATTCCCTGTGATTAAAGTGTCAAATGTGAAAGGTTAAGAGAACATACTTGGCTTAGAGGGTTTTAGGGTATCTTATACCTGCAAGAGTCGTATGTCTTTAAGATGTTTCAATCCTACTTTCTTTATCGAGGCGATCCAGAAATCTCTAGAGTTCAATATTCCAAAATGAATATGATGTTATCTTATACCTGCAAGAGTCATATGTCTTTGGGGTGTTTCAATCCTACTTTCCTTATCGAGTCGATCTAGAAATCTCGAGAGTTCAATATTACAAAATGATCATGATGCTTATCGTATGGGAACTTTCATTTTCTGAAGAGATTTTTTCCTTAACTGAAAGATTCCAGGGATGCCGTTCTTAAACAGAAAATCAATGCTCTTAGGGTGTTTTGATCTTCCTTTAGAATTGATAGAGTCGTTGGCTATCAATCGATCGTTTGACCAAAAGAGACCCTTCGTTCGTTCGATAGACCAATAGTTGAATATCCGATCAATGAGGTAATTCTCATTTGGCACATCTCGTTCGATAATCGAGGCGACTACGACCATATCGTTTGGGAGACAAAGCGACTAAGACCCTTCGATAAATCAGTCGAATAGTTATAGAAAGTAGTCATTTGTGTTTACTCATCGATCGGTAGCTATCCTTTGGGGACCTCCTATGTGAGCTCTTCAGGTACTGACCCTTCGAATTAGATTTAGGGTATGTTCCATTCTGATTCAAACTGAATATTCTATAATAAGTAAAAACTTTTATAATAATACGTGAAATAACTAATAACACTTATCTTTCACCGCTATTCTTTTGTATCTACTAAAATTATACATTATCTATTCACATGCTAAAAAAATTGTGACATAAACTTTAGAAACAAAAATGTGTGATTTATATTTTTGTCTTTCCCTTCTTCGAGAGGTTTACTTCATACTACAGTCCATCCGTTCATTCCTGAGAGAGGTGGTGGGTGAATGTTTAATGCTGAAATTGTTGAAATACAACCCAAAAAAATAATAGGACTCGGTGGCCTTCACTGTCTCCCCTTTCGCCGGCCCATCATGTTTTATCCTTGATGGGCCGAGGAGTTGTTTGGCACTGTGCTCTTCTGGACCTATGGACTGCGTTCAATTCCTCGAGCCCATCAAAACATAAGAACAAAATGAAATTGCCAAATTCAGATTGAATTTTCTAACGAAAATAATCATGCATGCCTAATGTTTGGAATTGGAATAAGTAGAAGTTTAATTCTGAAAGAGGTAATACAGGTATTGATTAATTAATTTTTGAAAAAAATTCGAGAATTTAATGATTTATTATTAAAGACTAAATAAATAAATAATATTCATCTAACACTCAAAAAAGTAATCTTATTAAATTAATATCAAGATAGTTAGAAACTTTATAGTATTCGTAGAACATTGTAACAATATCACATAAAATAATAAAATATTTACATTAAATTATTTTTAATATTTCCTAATTAAAAAATAAACTAAAAAAGATAAAATTAGAAACGATAAGATACGTAATAAGTTAGGAGTTAGTTCAATTGTAGATAAGATACGAGAATACCGTCTGAGATGGTTTTGACATATACAACCAAGATCTAAGGACGCACCTGTTAAGAATATCGAAAATTTAAATATAAAAGATTTAATGAAACGTAGAGATGGATAGTTAAAAACTTAGATACAATATATTCGTAAATATATGATAGTTATGGATTTAGTTGAGTAGATGGTTTTAGATAGAAATGAGTGATGTAAAAGAATACGTACAAATTAAATCAACACATATTTATTTTTATTATTTTTTTTAATATTTATCTCTCATATGATTGATCTTAAATTTTAAGATAGAAGATCTAAATTATTATTATTGTTGTTATTCCTATTTAAAAAATACCAGAAAAAATTATTAAATTTGCTCGCAACAACAGACAATGACTATAACAAAACAAGAAAAACAACTTATTATACTAATTCGTCCTCTAGTCCACCATGTTATTTTTATACTATGTATTAACCGTATGTGTTAGGCAAAACAAGAAATCACTATCATTCAATGAAAGAGATGAATAGAAGAACAATCAAATCAATAACACCAATATTTGTCAAGTCCCAGGTTTATTTTTATTACCAACCCAAACCTAAATCATTTCGTGACCAAACCTGATCAGGTCCCTTTCATTTTTCTTTTTTTTTTATACTGTGATTTGAATTCAAATATATTATAAGAGAAGGGAGAGATACCATTTGATTTGAAACTTATTGGCATCTGGTCGCTTCATTGTTTAATTCATCTGCGTTGTCCTGATTAATATGCCATAAGATTTTCATGTGGGATCAATATAGCATGCATCATCTTTGATCAAATACCTACAATGCATTTCTATGGACTCAGTAAATAACATCTATTCCGGAGAAACCCTCCAATTGCTTGAAATTAAAATCTACTTCTTCTTCGGATTGTCTAATGACGAATTGCCTAGTCTCAGAAACAAAAACCAGAGCACATACACATGTGAGCACCTCATACCCTGAAGGGTCAGGGACAGTGACCAAGGTTCCTAGGTTCAATGAATCAAACGACCTGAGAAATTGGACGCCTATGAGTATTATGATATCAGCTTTGACCGTGACGCTTTCTTCCAACTCAAATGGGTTAAATGAAAAAGCGACAAGATTTTATAACCGGGATCTGGTATAATTAGAATTATACTATATATTAACTCATAAAATTTAAAATTATGGTTCAATTTGGTTCAATCGTGAGTTAATATGATTGAGCTGTTGATTTTTTAATAATAATTAAAAATATCTGTAAAATTAATTTTTAAAATATATATATTAATTTTATATTATATATATATATATATATATATAAAAACCATAGAACCCACTATGGAATTTATCGTACGCCAAGCAGGGGATACCTTAACCTGTAATTTGAACCTAATTTCATATTCTAACAAATATTGCAATTTTAAGAATTGTTGATGTTAAAATTATAAAATAAGCCCCTTGAATGATCCATGGACTTCTATTATAATGAAATCAGCCTAATCAATGAGCAAGCAAGTATTTCGTCCACTTGTCACCTGCAAAATAATTAACTTCTTTTGTTTTCTTCCTTGTCTCTTCAGAGCGAAAAAGAACACATTTGAGAGAGAGAGAGAGAGAGAGAGGAGAATAGACGAACCTATGCAATCAAATATTAAAGTTTTTTTGTGGTTTTTGTCCTTATCAAATTTTGTAATCAAATATATGTTCTAATAATTTTTAAAATGATTTGCACATCAATTTTTTATATGTTATGCACATTTTTCATATCAAGAGACGACAAAAATACAAGTGGGAAATCTAAAATCATAATTTGCATTATATGACCAAATTCTAGGGTATAAAACTTAAATTACATGCATATATGACCTTTATTTGGTGCATATTTTGTCGAAAAAATGACAATTATTAAATGATATTTTGACCCTTTTAAGATTTAAAATACTTTTCATATATATTCATAAAATATGATATTATAGTAGTTTAATATCGTCAAAAAGTTAAGAAATACCATTATCTTCTTATCCTGAGATTTACCAAGCCTCTTAAGACCAGAAAATATGTAATATTTTAAATCCACTGTTATGGCCGAATGAAAGATTTTGTAGTGTACAATTTCTGTGAGAATACTCGTAGGGGTGGCCATTAGATCATCTTTTAATGGTCATCGACTATCCATAACTTTATTTCATAAAATCTAACGGCGTGTTGAATAAGATTCAGCTTCAATCAATTCTGTGGATGCTATTAATATCTACAGAATGGTAAAATCTCCTATAAACCAATGCCCTTACGTGTCTATAAATATAGGAAACAAGTTGTAGCAAAACGAAAGGCATTACATCTCTTAGAGAGAGAGAGAGAGAGGACTATTTTTCCAATTAAGCACTTTGGTTTGCCCTCTTTAGAGCAACCGTAATGGAAACACAAGTAGAAACAAGACTGGGAGGCTCTTTGCCGGTCCCATGCGTTCAAGAGCTGGCAAAGGAGCCATTGATCACTGTCCCTCCCCGATACATCTGTGCCGATCAAGAACCTCCTCATGCTGCCAACACCACTTTGCTTCCTCAGATTCCAATTATTGACATGCAGAGATTACTCTCTGGCGACGCCATGGATTATGAGCTGGACAAGTTTCACTATGCTTGTAAAGAGTGGGGTTTCTTCCAGGTATTTTTTTTTTCCCCCTAAGGCTATGCCCTTGTTTCTTTGACTACCCAGGGGAATAGAGGTCAAACCCTGACCAACTTTTCTCTTCCTTTTCTTCCCCTTTTATTTTAATGAGAAGACAAAACCTAATTTAAATTTTTAAACAATCAATGAAAGAATGGGCAGATAAATGGCTAAATCCTCAACTTGAACTCCTTGCTACAATAAGGCCAAATGGCTGGCGATAGATATACTTGTTTTGGCCGATACACTTGTTTTGATCTATCTATCGATATGTAGAACTCTTCTCCTTTCTCTTTAAATCTATTTAAATCAATATGGTACCATTTAAAGCTGGCAGTTTCACATCGCTCAATGTTATGGGAATGAAGATGATTCGTTTTTATTTTATTTTATTTTCTATTTGTTATGGTTTAAAAAAAAAATCATAGATTGAAAAAGGGAAAATTCTTAAAAAAAAAAAATGGAGTAGCTAGGTTTAGAACATAACAATTATATTTTCAGTCAAAAACTCCATGGCACAGCTGATACTTTTTCTTTCAAACAGGTATTTTTGGATCTACAAGTAGCTTTAATTCTTTTTTATTTTTGGAATATTTCAAAACTTTAATAGCTAAAGGCAGCTTCTTCTTCTTCTTCCTCTTCTTCTTCTTCTTCTTGGCACCGTTACCTCAACTAGACAGTGAAAGAGTAGTAAAGTGGGAGTGCAGGTATTCACCCATTGTAACACCAAAAGGATGAAGACTACATGTACTTCTCATGTGAATCTAAATATATGGGTAGCTTATAATAGCTTTTCGTGATGTGTTAGTTAAACACTTCTTTCTCAAGTAAATTATGTGGCAATGTTTGCAGGTAATAAATCATGAAGTAAGCACGTCATTGATTGAGAAAGTGAAGCATGAAATACAAGAGTTTTTCAAACTTTCCATAGAAGAGAAGCAAAAGTACTGGCAACAACCCGGAGATTTGGAGGGTTTTGGACAAGCCTTTGTGGTGTCTGATGAGCAAAAGCTTGATTGGGGTGACCTGTTCTATATTGTCATGCTCCCTGTTCATATGAGGAAGACTTCCTTATTTTCTAGCCTCCCCGAGTCTTTCAGGTCCTCTCTCTCTCTCTCTCTCTCTCTCTATACAAGACATTGCAAGTCATTGAACTCTGTTGTGAGGATTTTCTTTCTTGGAAAAAGGCTTCTATGGACGTGCTTGTACCACGCACTTCATAACACTCTATTGGGACCACACCACAAGTATAATTTGGTCAAATGTCACATTCTTTATTATTGCAATCTAATTTTAGACCCTAACGTTTGGTTGCTTCCTCCATGAAAAATTGAAGAATTTCCAGCCCTCTTGGATGGTCAAGTAATATGATATTTGAAAGCTTTATTTGAAATTATGTTCATTCATTTTTGAAAGATGTTTTATGTTATATTAAATGAACTAGAAGCACATTCATGGGACTTTGCATCTAAACTCTTAAGCTGGTGAAATTTTGATTGATACCTAAATTTATTGATATAATGATCAATTCATTTTTTGCATAAAAATAAATACCGTGTGTTTTTAGAATATCCTACAGTTTTTACTAAAAAGTTTTTTTTTAATCATAATTAATGAACATTATAGGTGAAATAAGAAATATGTCACATTCCCCACTTTTTCCTTTTACTAAATTTCTCCAAACATAACTATGATAACCTGCTCATACTTCGAAGAAAATGCCATTTCATTAATTTTAAGAAAGTGGCTAATGTTAACGAAATGTTTATCCCACATGATTTCGATCAATAGTAAAGAAAATGTAGTCCAAAGATGCATCTCAAATTATATAGCCCTAAACATGTTTTAGCAAGATCTTTAAATTAGTATATAATTAAAATTTTTTAAAAAAAAAGATCAAAATTTTTTTAAATTTGTTTAAAAATTTTTGGGAGAAATTTTTTTTAAAAATAAAAATTTAAAAAAAAGGGGGGGGGGAAAAAAAAAGGTTTTTATAAAAAAGGGTAAAAAAAAAAAAAGAATAAATTTTTTTTTTATTTTGAAAGAAAAAGGGGGGGGGTTGGGGGTCCTTTGGTTGGGGGTTTTTTCCTTTCTTTTAAAAAAAAAAAAAAGGAAAGGGGGGGGGGGGGGGGGGGGGGGGTTTGGGTTTTTTCTACTTCTTTTTTTTTTTTTTTTGGGGGGAAGGGGGGGGGGGGGGGGGGGGGGAAATGTTTAGTATTTTCTTGTTAAGTAAATTAATTAATGGCAAAAAATCATTCTATATATAATTTTAATAATTTTAATTATTAATTTTACGTCTGATACGAAAAGAAAGTTTTGAAAAAAAAATTATTAGAGGAGTAATTTTGTTTTTTTTTTTTTTAAATTCCCTTCTCTTTGTATGAACCAATAGACAAAAGGATAAGTAATTCAATTTTCATTACCCTTACTTAATTACTTTGATTAGAATCGTATCTTTAACTGCCTAATTTCTTACTGGCCTTGCGTTATGTTGCAGTATGGCCTACAGATGGGACTCCCAAGAAGAAGATGTCCTCCCTCGTACTATTGTTATTAAAACAAACCGTGTGGACCAATATGGAACAAAAGATTGTGCCATGTCAAACATGGAACAAGAAAGATGTGACCATTGGATTAATGACGATGTAGACCCAACTAGCTATATTCATGCGAGCTTGAACCATGATTTTAAGTCAGCCCCAATTTAGGTCCAGCTCCAATCGGGAAGATTATGAATGGGGTCGGTTTAGGATTTAAGAAATAGTCAAATCTTAAATTTAATGTGAATTTTGTTTCTTTGGTATGCAGATGGTGACTAATGGAGCGTACCGAAGCATAGAGCATCGGGCAACAATAAATCCAGTGAAGGAGAGACTGTCAATAGCTACATTTTACAGCCCAAAACTTGATGTGGAAATGGGACCAGCACCTAGCCTTATAAATCCCCAAAATCCAGCTTTATTCAAAAGAATCATTACTGGTGATTTCTTCAAGGGTTTCTTTGCTCGGGAGCTCCGTGGAAAGTCATACCTTGATGCCATGCGGATCTGAAAGAAAACTCATACTTAATTGATAAGAATAATGTGACTACTGGCTCGTAGCCCAGTAATCTTACCTTTTACGAACGAGCTATAACTCTATTGATATCATTTTTATTCTCTTTAAAAAGTTTAAATTCGAATCCCCGTAATAAAAAAATATAATTCTATCTTTTAGGACTAATTATTATATTTCCTATGTACACTTCCCATCTTCATAGATGCTATAGATGGGCTTGTAGGGCCTCTTTATTATTCCTTTCCCTAATAAAACCTGAGTCAGGTAATGTAGAACAGAAAGTTTAAATATGGACATGTTTACGAAAATTTCTTGGTTAGTATATATTTGCATATTTTGAGGAAGCCAAGCTTAACGGAGCTTGAGCTAATCTTCTTTTAAAAAAAAAAAATGTTAAAGAGATAAATATAAAAAAAATTTAAAAAATTACTGGATAACATAGGCATTTTGTTCTTCCCCCGTCTCCTCTTCCTTTCCCACATCCCTCTTCATCACCCGTAGATGAATGAGGAGAGAGCGAGGGTAGCCGGACTCGAACTGTTTCAAATGTTTTCAATTTACATTTTAATTTTCGATCTTAATCAAAAGAAGCTGGCTACTATTGTGAAGAGCATGTATTAACTATTCATTAGACTTCTTGTTTAATTATTATTTGATCTAATTGAGTACATTCCGTCCTGTGTATGTGCTTTTGGTGCATAACTTGTAATTTTCTAGTGCGAAAGTTTTAATGTCGACCAATATATTCCCTCTTAAAGTTTTGAATTTCAGTTACAATCATCTTCAATTTCAATTGCAGGTCATCGCTCTCTATTTTGGATAGCCACGTTCTGCAAGCAATCCTCTCTACTTGTTCAAAGACATTATACGCATAATGCCCGGATGCACTCCCTTAATTCCCTTCATTTTTGCTGCTGTTAAATGCTGAACAGCTTAATCCCCTGATGCACTCCACACTTTGGCTATGGCTTGCCCATAGTTCCCACGCCTACAAATATGCAGAATGATTTTGTGTTTTATACATTGATGTTTAGTTCTTCTTTGTTATAGTAGAGATTTATGAATTATGGTTAATTAGTTTACTTTATGAGTAAGAATAACGTTCTGTCCAAAGAGTGTAAATAATGTAATGATTATGAATTTTAGAGGTTTTAGGACCAGAAAGAAGCTTTGTTATTATGGACTAAGACTAAATTGTCCTCATGTTGATGCCTTTGGAAGGAAAGAAGTACAAGAACTTTTAAGAGTTAACTCATTCCAAATTGCCTCTTGTAGGGCAAAATTGTTCTCCTCGCTTCGTTATGGTCCTTTACCCTAGGGCCTTTAAGCTTATAGGGTGGAGGATATAAAGTGGGATTGGAAAATTTTTCTTCCATAGTTCTTGTGTAGTTGATGTTTTTATGTCTCTGTGGATCGCATTATATGCATAATGCCCACATATTCCAAATGGGGTAATATGATATGATTGAGATCATAAACCCACCAAGTTTCTTCTTTCTTTCTTCTACTTGTTCTCTCTCTCTCTCTCTCTCTCTCTCTCTCTCTCTCTCTCTATGTATGTATGTATTCTATATATATATATATATATATATATATATATATAATACATATATATGTAAATATATAAATTTCACCCCCATTTTGTCATCATGCATACTTTGTCTTTTTAGGTACACTACATGGGTTCTAAAAAATTGGGGTTCCTCATAGTTAAGGTGGCAAAACTTGGTGGGACTTGTTGCTTGATTTTCTTTGATTGTTTAGTACCGTTGAAAGTATTTTTAACAAAATCAATACCACAAGCTTCTATAATTATAAGTCTTTTGGGGTTGATGTTGGAGTTGATGTTGCTTAAGATGATGAAGTTGATGCTGCTCAAGATGAAATTAACTTCATGTAACACGTTGAAATTAGTGGGTGTGATTATTATGAAATTATATGAATTTTGTTGATCGAAGATATTCGGATTGGATTTTTAAGATTTTTTTTTTTTTATTTTTATGAGATGACGAGGCTATCAACTTTTGGATATTATGATTTCAATTTATATTTCGTATGACTTTATAATTTAGTTATTTTATTCTTATTAATATGAGTTTTGAGAGTAATTATTGATTTTATATATTTTTTTAATTATTTTTAAAAAATCAGGTATTGATCCACGGTTTGATCGGTTCAATCATTTTTTTGAATTTTATGAGTCAATATGCGGTACGGTACGATTATGATAAGGTTACATTGTACATATTGTCTTTTTCATTTACGTGTTTTCCTCTCTAATCATTACGAATAAATTGGATATAAAAAGCAACTAAGGCTGCACAATTTGTTATAATTAAAATTTTTATGACGGTAGAATTCTATAGGTCTTGTAAATAAAATGTAGCTCAACTGTTATTACATCTTTTAAAAAAACAAATTGAATTTGAAACTCTACTGTATTTTAAGAAAAGAATTATGCAGACGTTGTATTGTAATGTCAACAAATTCCAATTTAGGCACATGGTATTGAATGCCAGAGATAAGGGGAAGGATAAGAACGCAGGTGAGGGGAAGCAACAACATTGGACCGACCGACAAGGACGATGATAAGACAAGAGGATATGAAAAATGACAAGAGGAAGCAGAGGTGGGGCATGGATTTCAACTTCTTTATATTCAAATTAAAGATGGTATTCTTCAATTCGTCCAAATGTCTCACTCAATATGTTAGAGAGTAGTACTATACCAATAGATTTTCCTTTTTTCCAATTTTCTTTTGGTTTCTTGGATTACTTGTTTGTTTTTTTCTTATAGAAAGCTAACTAATATGCAATGATGATAAGGGTTTCCAATCCTAGTTAAAGATTTGTTAAGTCAGAAACTGAGCTTCTTTTTTGTTTAAACAAGATTGTTAGAATTATATAGGTTTTGTGATGTCAATAAATTTCAATTTAGGTTTATGGTCCTAAAACCAAGAGATAATAATGTGAAATATACAAGTGGGGTTATTGATTACCATTACATCTTGTCGATGGTAATGTCTTGGCATTAGCATATGCGAAGATGATGAGGGCAGAGAAAAGAAAGTTATTTTAATTGTAATATGTCATTTGATTAGACTCATGAAAAATGTGGAATAACTTCGGATAGAGTCTTGGTGGTACTGCTAATGGACCAAAAGACTAAAGTTTAAAACAAAAATATATAAACTACTTTATTCAGAAAATTTAAGTCTGAATTTTGTTCAAATAAAATAATAAATTCATATTTACAATATAATTCTTAAACCTATTTAGTGATATACCTTAGTTAAGAGATCAGTCAATATACAATCAGTATTAATATGTTGGTTTATTATTTTACTTTCTAACACTTTTTCCCTAATAATTAAATACTTTATGTTAATATGTTTATTTTGACCATCACTCTTATTATTCTTAATAAAAAATACAATAATTGAACTGTCACAAAATTTACATAATGGTTAAATTATAGAATCTAAAACTCTAAATCCGGATATAAAACTCTTAAACCACACCGTATATGACGTAATCTCAAAATACGTTACGAACTCAACTTCCATAGTGGAAGTCGTAATCAATGTCTACCTAACACTCCACAATATAACTCCACTGGTCATCATAAAGATGTAATCCGATACTGATTTTTTAGAATCAACACAACCGACAAAATCTGAATTTGAGTATTTGGCTACTTCCAGATTATCGGTTTTCTATACATAAGCATGTGTTTCTTGATATCTTATAGATATCTCAACACCTTCTTTGTAACCTTCCAACATTCAAAATCTGGGTTATTTTGATATTTTCCTAACATCCCCACAGTATGCTCTATATCAGATTGTGTATAGATCTATACATATATGAGACTTCCAATGAAAAAAAGTATATGAGATATTAGCTTTATGTTCCCTTTCCAAATCTGTCTTAGAGTATTGGTTCAAAATGAATCTGTCCTTTGACAATAGGAGCTATATTTGGTGAATAATTCTATATTTTGTATCACTTAAACAATTTGTTGATATAAGTCTCTTGAGATAGTTTCAAGACTTTATGAGACATATTTCAATATATTTTTATACTAATAACATAAAAAAATATCACCTAAATCTTTCATCTCAAAAATTTTAGAGATGAATTGTTTCATCTCATATAGCATCCTTGATCATTTACAACAAATAATATGTCATCCATATACAAGATAAGGAAATAAAACATACTCTCATTGATCTTGAGATATATATATTGATCCACAATATACTCTTCAAAATTGAATAAAATGACTAAATTGTGGAATTTAAAATATCATTGATGGGAGACTTGTTTCAGTTCATATATGGATTTTTTGAGCTTGCATACCAAATGTTCACTACCATTAGAGAAGAATCCTTCAAATTGATATATGTAAATCTTTTCCTCTAATTTTCCAATAAAGAAAACCGTTTTCATGTTTATTTATTTAATTTTAGGTCGAAATGTGTGATGCAAAATGAATATTTCTTAGACACCAGATAAAATATTTCTGAATAGTTGATTCCTTCCCTTTGAAATGAACCCTTTAGTAAGGTGTGGTGTATTGGGCAACAATTTTATTTTCTTGAAGAAACTTTACAAATAGATCTAGCGTTTTACCACATCTAACAACTCTATATACTTTATATAGTATTCTTCACCTTTATCTAATATCACGATCTTTATTTGCTTATCATATTGTTTCTCTACTTCTATATTAAAAAATTTAAAGTATATCATATAGTCATCGGGTGGGGGGGCTTCTCTCCCCAAGAGATTTTTTCAACGTTGGTTCCTTATGGCAAAAAATTGACCAACTTGATTTTGTTTAGTCTTTTATAGAATTTCTCGATTGTCATCCATATCCTAATTTTTTTCTATAGGCACTTAAAAGTTATTTTGAATGACAACTAACTTGGTACTAAAACTTAACAAAATACTTGATGAGTTCCTTTCAGAAGTTAAGTTCCAAAAATAATCCCTTCCACTGATCATGTCATTTTCTAGCAATTTAACATTTTTAAATTTCACAAATTTAGTATGGTACAATAGACAATAAAACCGATATATTCTGGACTTAATGGTATAAGTGACTCACAGTCTTTGGGTCCACTTTCTTTTCTCATAGATTATAGATCTTTATTTTTGTAAGACAGTCTCAAATGCATACATATCTTAAACTAGGTTTCTAACCCTTAAATAACTCGAAAGAAGTTTTGACTACAATTTTATTTACCTCTTTAATTCATATATGTCTTGAGAGTTTCAATCCACAAGAATTTAGACATTTTGGAGCTAACTATCATGTTACTAACTATAACAAGCAAAATTTTGTTTCTTTTTTCAACTATCTCATTCTGATCAAATGAACCAGGTATGGTGTATTGGGCAACAATTTTATTTTCTTGAAGAAACTTTACAAATAGATCTAGTGTTTATCCATTCTCTCCAAATGACTTTCAAGTGTTTCCACCTCTATCTAAAAACACGATCTTATTACTATATATTGTTTCATCGTACCTTTAAAGTGTTAAATAGCTAATTTTTACCCTCATTATGACGAAAAATCCTACATTACTATCATGATGTGTGCAAACACATCAGTGGCAAGTATCCGTATATATGATGCCAAACAATTCTGAACTCTTCCTATTACCTTTTTAAATCTTGTTGGTCTGTTTTATACAAGTTTCAAAATCACTAAAATTTAGAATATCAAGTATTACATTCTTTATTAATTTTTTTATTCTTTTTATAGAGTATGTCCTCTCCGATGCCTGTTTTCCTCAATTATACCTCTTTTAATTCATATATGTGTTGTGTTCAAACATATATTGTCCTACAAATAAATACCATAAAGTCTATCCAATAATTGATCAAAACTAACGACATTTGTATGTAAAAACAATGTCGTTGGTGTATGTATTTCTCTCCAAATGTCAGACAAGTGTTAGTCCAAGAAAAGTGGCAAAGACAAGTGTTTAGCTAATACCCTCATTATACAATTCTCCTCTATGAGGTTCACTACAATTCACGATGTGTGCAAACACATCATGTGGATGCAAAACATTGTAATTTAAGAACCTGAAAGTTAAGATATCCGAATCTTTCTTTTACACTTTATTTTGAACACTTTCCGATAACCTTACAATTTCTTTAAAATCTCTTATAACATAAATAAGGAAAAATGGTGTATCAATCAATTGATAATCACGTGTGTATCAATGAATTGATAAACACGTCATGTGAATTGTGTCCAGCACCTTTGTCCGGTACTCGTGAGGCATTGGCATTGTTTAAAACAAGTGGGTGTCGCATACTTCTTAGGGGTTCCTTTTCACGTGAATGTAACGTGCAAGTCTGACACCCCATGTACGCGGGTCGGTTTTTTCTGGGGCTTTCGCGTTGAAGGTGTTGGGTGCTCCGGCAACCGCGCTAGCAATCCAGAACCTATATACTTGCCTTATTCCTTTGAACTAATGTTGTGGGATGTGTGACTTAGAACATTTTATTGTAAGCAGAAAGGGTTATTTTTTAATATAAAAAAAAAAACAAACAAAAACAAACAAAAACAAAAACTCTAGATTTCTACCCCAAAAAAAAAAAAAAAGTTTGGCTTCAACTCGCATAAAATATGAAAAAACAGGCATAGATTAAAAAAGTCTCCTATTTCCCAAACACAGTGTTGTCTTGGTTTATATTCCTCTCTGCAATGGAGGGCTCCCTCGATTAAAAGCCATTTCTTCCTCTATTAATGCAGTGAAAGCAGTGAAGAAAGGTGGTCTGGGTTCTTGGCTCTCCATTGGTGCTGCTAGCACCACAGCCATCAATCTCGAACCCCATGAACAATCTGAATTTCAAAACAAGGAAAAAAGTATGGTACACGAAAGAATTCTCTAGGCGAACTAATTTGCCTGAGCTAAAAATCATTACCCAGAAAATTAAAAAGAAAAAAAAAAAGATAATTTTATTGAATTTAAAGTGATAACTAATACACACAACATACACGACTAATAACCTCGAAATTCATGATTGAGATCTCATCGATGAAAATCACTTATCAAAATACACTCAAAATATTCAAAATTTAGATAATTTTATAATTATTTAACATTTTATTGAATTTAAAGTCATAAATATATTAAAAAAATAATAATTATGAGTTAAATTAAATATTTTATAATGAGTGAAAATTTTTAAAATAATACCGAAATGACTAATAATGCTCTTTTGGCAATTGTGACATAAACTTCAGAAACAAAAATATATAATTTATATTTTTGTATTTCCCTTCGTCCACCCGTTGATCCCTGAAAGAGGTGTTGGGTGAATGATTAATGCTGAAATTGTGGAAATATAACCCAAAAAAATAATAATAGAAAAAAATAATAAAAAGGGGACTCAATGAAATTCAGTGTCTCCCCTCTCTCCGGCCCATCATGGTTTTATCCTTGATGGGCCGAGGAGTTGTTCGGCACTGTGCTCTTCTGGACCTATGGGTTGGGCTCTATTCCATGAGCCCATCCAAGAATTTTTTTTTTTTTATAATGAAATATATCCAAACAAAAGCAAATAAAAAAATAAAGAATGAAATGAGAAGATTCTACCGCTTGAACTATCCTTAAGGGACTAAGCCTATAAAAAATAAAAACAAATGAAATTGCCCAATTCAAATTGAACTTTTTTTTTTAGGGTAAACAAAGAAAATCATATTGAATTTTTTTTTTTTTTTGGTTGCGCGTGCAGGTACCATAAATTGAACCTTGGTTCGAGATCAAGTTCCAAAACGGGACCAAAACCACTAGGCACAAAGTTGTATAGTTAAGAATGAATTTTCTAAGTAACAAAAATAATCATACATGCCTAGTGTTTCAATTCTAAACTATAATCGAACTTCAATTAAACTTTATAGAACCGAAAAAAAAAATCCCACAAAAATACTTTTAGTGACCAAGCATACTCAAATTTTTTAAATGGAGAAATAGGCATAAGAGTAATTTTATCTCTTAAATGATTAAGCCGACTTGAATCGTATTTAATTAGATATAACGCCATCGAATATGTGGTAAAAAAAAAAAAGAACAAAAAATGCATGACCCATGGATGAGCAGCCTTTAAGGAGCCCAAAGTGACAAACAAACGTAAACCAAAAAAAAAAAAAAGTGACAAACAAACAAAAACCATGAAAAATTAAAGGACACTACATTTCTCTTAGAGAAATAAAAGAATAGTAATTAACTGAGAGAATGAGCTTAAGAGGAAAGAAAGGAGAGAATTAAGTAGGAAAAAAATAATTGAAAGAAGTAGAGATTTAATTCTGAAAGAGGTAATACAGGAATTGATTAATTAATTTTTGAATTAAAAACAAGAATTTAATGATTTATTATTGAAAATTAAATAAATAAATAAATACAAATTTAAAAATTCTATACTCAACATTAAAACTCATGCATCTAACACTCAAAAAGAATTATCTTATTAAATTAATGTCCAAATAGTTAGAAAATTTATAAAATTCGTAGAAGAATTTAACAATATGACATAAAATAATTAAATAATTACGTTAAATTATTATTAATCCTTTATATTTAAAAATACTAAAAAAAAAATCATTAAGCTTGCCAAGTGAGACTTCACAATAATTTTATTGTATAGGCGAATATTTGTGCGTGCAATTTTGACATGGGCATTATCAGCCGAAAAAGAAAGCAAATCAACCCAAACCACCATAAATATATTATATTGATCACATCTAAAACCTAATATACATATATGTTTCAAAACTTAACTTCCCAATAGAGTTCATTACATGCATTATTTTGATCAGTTCACCTAAATTTTTATAAATATCACTGCTCAATGGTTGTGTCTGCATCACGAAGATCTGATTAGTCTAGTGATTAAATACTGATACATTTTAAATAAGATTTCAATTCGAGTTATATTGATAGAAAAAATAAGTGTCAAGAGAACTTTACCACTTAAGGATTCAATCCAATTCAAACTGAATTTAATCAAGACCAACATAGTTATCAAATTCTCAGATACTAGTGGTTTATCAAAAATAAAATAAAATAAAATAGTTGTGTGCATCTCACGCTTCCCCTACAAGTGTATATAAAACTTATAATAGAACATGTACACACACATATATAAATATTCTCAATGGAACAGTCCAGTGACAATAACCCCCTTTCCCGATCTTATGATCTAGAATTTGATTATTACCGTTGAGTTTGTTTGAAGAATCACTTTCAGTTGTTAAGTTAGTTGAATTAGCCGTTATTTCAACTAATTTTGTACTGAGCCGTTGCATTTGAAATGTCCACTTTACTGTTACAATATCTCCCCTCTTTCAAAATCCTTAGGAATTGGAACCGAAAAAATTCTATGTTCTTGGCTCCTCCCGGATCCCAACTTTTGCTCACATGAGTTTTCCTTTGTTTAACAAGCTCTAATACTTGCACTTGCAGGGTTGCAAATTTGAAGGTTTGAAACAAGGTGGTTGGTTTCAACATTCTTTGCATTGGTTTAATTTTCATTTTCACTCCACTAATAAAGCTAGAGATAAAGTGAGATTCAATGAACCTTAGATTTTTGTAAAGCATAATAGACCATAGTTCCTCAACCTTTCTTGATATTCAACTATCGTCCCATGTTGTTGCAGTTTATTAAAATCTTCAACTTCATCTCATACTCCTTTGGTCTCAAATCATTGGCACAGAAGTTGTGAAAACTCATCTCAACCAACTTCTTTATTCACCATTTTGAGGCCTTGGAACCAAATTTATACATTCCTTTCTAGATACATTTTGATGGCATCTACCATAGGGATGCAGGAACCTGGTTTACAACAAAGAATTTGCCAAACTTTCTTAACCATACGTGTGGATTTTCGAATGAGAAAAGAGGAAGCTCCACTCTTGGTGGGTTAGGAATCAGTACTCGCAGTACTACTACTCCTTTGTTTTGAGCTTAGCATTCATCTTGAGTCTGGCTTCTACAGGTGTCGATAATACCAATGAATTCAAGATTCCTTCTATGCCGACTTCCTCATTTTTTCTTTCTGTGCCACTTTCAGGCGAGCATTGAAATTAGCATCTATATTTGCTAGGATGGTGTCTAATTTCTTATTCTGCTCATCAAATCTTTTATCCACATACTGTCATCAACTCTGGTTTCGTATTTCTTATGTTGATCTTCTTGGGTCCCTTGATAAGTTCCTTTTGCCGTTAGATCCTTCTGCTCCAAGAATCAATGCTCTAATATTAATGTGTCGCAACCCAACCCGCAAACAAATGAAGAGTGGGTTGTTACTATTAGTTTCAAAAATGGAAGTAAAGATGGAGTAACAAAAATTCGAGGGAGGGTGATGATGATTCTAGATGATGAGCGATAGTTGCCATGGAAATAAGTTGCAGAAGAGAGAAGTGTTGTAGAGGAAGGGTTAGAGAGAGTTACAAAAAGAAAAAGCAAAGAGAGAGGAAGGAAGTTGTCAAAAACACGCCTACCTCTCATTCCATTTCAACAAACTATTTAGAAACTATTAATACACTTGTGGATTGGTTATTCAATCAAGTTAACAATCCTAACCAATTCTTGTTATTATAATTTGATTTAACTACAGTTGATTATTACGATTGAATTTGTTTGAAAAATTACTTCAGCTATTGAGTTAGTTGAACTAGTCGTTACTTCAACTACTTCTGCATTGAGCCGCTGCATTTGACATATCCTCTTTACCATTACAGATCACCGGAAGGACACCCTCCCCTCCCCTAGACCCTCTCCTAAAATTATTTAAAAAAAAAAAAAAGGAGAAAAGAAAAAAAAAATCCCTACGAGAAAACAACTTAGCCACAATGCACTACCACACTAATTCGCCCTCTAGTCCAACATGTTATTTTTATACCGTGTACTAGCCGTATGTGTAGGCAAAACAAGAAATCACTATCATTCAATGAAAGAGATGAATAGAAGAACATTCAAATCAATAACACCAATATTGTTAAGTCCCAGGTTTATTTATATTACCAAATCCAATTCTAAATCATTTCATGACCTAACCTGATCTGGCCCCTTCATTATTTAATGCATCTGCACCGTCATGATCAATATGCCATAAGATTTTCATGTGAGATCAGAATAGCATGTATCATCATCTTTGATCAAATATCTACAATTCCATTCAAAGGACTCAGTAGACAACATCTATTCTGGAGAAACGCTCGGACTGCTTGAAAGTAAAATCTGCAACTACTTCAGATTGTCTAATGACTAATTGCCTAATCTCAGAAACAAAAACCAAGATGCACCAAAGCACATACAGAGGTGAACACCTGATAATCTTAAGGGTCAGTGACAGTGACCAAGGTTCCTAGGTGCTATGAATTAGACAACCTGAGAAAATGGACACCCATGAGTATTATGACATCAGATTTGACCATGAGGCTTTCTTCCAACTCTACTAGGTTAAAGAAAAAGTGACAAGATTTTATAACAACGATCTCAAAGCTACATTTCAAATTTTACAACATTGAGCACTATAATAGCAAAATATTAAAATGAAACAAGTATTTATACCATGCGGACCAACAGCTTCATTCCCCATGCCAAATCCCAAATTCTATGAAACAAATCCTATCACTGCCTTGTAATAGTCTGCCATTCCATCAGTGATGTAATAAGCTAACATGATCCTCCAAAAGGCCATAACCATAACTTCTGAACCTAGAATTGAAGAAACAGGTGTATAAACAAAGGATTAACCTCAAGGCTAAAACAAAGCAGCCAATCAAGAGTCACAATTCAAGCCATAGAAACAGAATTAAGGCGGCCCATCTCATTCCAAGGGAATAATTCTCATTTACACATCAATTTTTCAGACTTAAAGATTTTTTGTCCTATTTAGGTTGTTCATAAGCAATCCAACTAAAGCCTAATGCTTGATCCTATTGGGTTTTCAGATTAAACTTTCATCATGATATGCAAATAAAATTGCAAAGAGTTTAGTCCCAGACTTTGTGTATAAATTATCATTAACTTGTATTTGTCTTTTCACCAATATAGTGTCTAACGCTCAATGGAGGTCATTTTCATCATTAACATCCAACACATACAAGCAAATATGGTACCCTTCCAAGAAACACATATCAACAGTTACAGAAAAAAATTAATCTGCCCCAGCCTCATTCCAGGGGAATAAGTTCCGTTTAGACCTCACTTTTTAGATTTAAAATTTTATGTCCAAATTATTGTCCAGGAGGATGATATATTCTATGTAATATTTAGACAAATCCAACTAATTGCTCGCCTCATTAGACATTTTCTAATACCCAATGAAGGTCATTTTCATCTTTCATATCCAATAAATACAAGCAAATATACAGTATGGCACCCTCCCCTCTTCAGAAGAAGATATACAACCATCTAATAGTGACATTAAGACAAAGGAAATGTATAGTTAGGCATGTATAATCCCAAAATGTGGATAAATCACACCCAATTTGACAACTAAATTACGGTAAAATGACTATTAGCACCACAACTATGGAAGTTTAAATGGCAGACTTAGGAGACGTTAATGCACATTAATGAAGATCATATAGTTTAAATAAGATCTATTAGTAATAAGCCAGCAGACTGTTCATCAGGAAAAATATGTGTTTGCTACCAAGTATAGATAACAAAAACAATGTCATAACCACAATGCCATTCTAAATGAGTGATTTTCTTTTCCTTTTTTTTTTTGATCAGCAAAAAAAGATTGATAAGGTGCTAAGGTAGATTAGTAGAAGCTACAATTCAAAGCATATATAGCTTTTCATACAGCTCTTGTCTACTTCCTACCTTTGCTGCTAAGCAAATTAGAGATTGCTAATTTTGGCTCCAGTCCCCACTCATACATTGAGAAGGAAGACTTCTGAATACTTGCTTTCAACCAAAAGTTGGATCTTGTTTTTATAAGATAACAAACAGTGTCAATTTTCTATATATTTTCCTTTAAAAACTATGTCTTTTCTACAGAGCCAAATGGGCCACATTGTTGCAAAGATGAAAAAAAAAAAAAAAAAAAAAAAAAAGATCACCATTATTCAAGCCTCTTTGGTTTTTTTATCACCTCCGAACGTCAGCCCTTTCTGACGATTCAGCATATCTTTCATATCTCCATTCATTGACGTATTCAATCCCCACCATTTTCGAGCTGCATCCATATCAAGTAGGACCTTTCACAGTGAACAAACACATGTTCAATTGATTCATCCTCTTTTTTCCATAGCGGACATAACTGCTGCTCCAAAACCACACCTCTTCTGCCTAAATTATCCAACATTCGAATAGCCTTTTCTCTTACTCTCCAATAGAACATAAAAATTTCCTGTGACACTTTCTATCTCCAGAAGTTTTCTGATAATGATCTCTTGAAATAGTTCCGAAGCCTATTTCACAGCATTAAGTGCCTTTACTGTTCCTTTTCCATACAAAAACAACTCCTTGATTCCTCCTCAAGTTCACCGAATTGATTAAAGATTCTTGTCTTCATCCTCTTCCCAACAATATAGCCTACTTCTCCACACTAAGTTCCATCTGCAAACATCCCCCCCCAAAAAAAACCAGAATTCGCTAGTCAGTCATTCCTACTACATCTTATTGTGCTCATCTTGGAAAAAGACCTCAAGAGGGGCATTGCCCACCCATAAGCCATTCCAAAAACTGATTTCCAACCCATCTTCTACAATCCATCCAAAACCTTCTTTAAATTTTATCCCATACCAAATGAGTGACACTAAGTCAGGTTTAAACATCTATTTCCTGACTAAACAACAATATCATAACCTAATCCACCACTTTGTGATCACCCTCGCGCATGAATACATAATTACCAAATATTTTCATTGGAAGCACCGGAGCAACATAAATTCCAATAAAGTTCATTTTTTTACCCTGTTACTTATTCATGAATTTTTAACGAAATGTTTGGGTCTTCCCCATCAAATTCATGTATGCCATTTTATATATACAACATATGATTCTAACAAACACCCTTATCTGCAAACAGCACAAAAGCTTCATAACAAAAAGAAAAAAGAAAAAGTCCTCAAAATAGTTTACATTTTGCACACTTATCAGTAGCAGATCAGCAAAAATCTTATTGAATGCATTACACAATACCCACATTTCAGATATCATATATAGGGAAATCCTGAAATAAGACACAAAGATTTAATGTTTATACAATAAATGCTCATTTTAGGAAATTCAACGTTCCCAATATAGAAAAGGCAAAACAAATCCCTACCGGTGAAATTTTAGGCGAATGAAGAAAAACCCTAAAAAGGAAACAGCAAAAATCACAAGACCCAAATTCTCCACTTACCTTTCGAGCACGAACCTTGTATTACTAGTAGCAGAAGAGATGAGATCAGAGCAAGGACAAGCAGTCGCCCAAGCAGACATTTTTTAAGATCCCCACTTAAACGAGAGAGAGAGAGAGAGAGAGAGAGAGAGGGATATGAGTTTGAGAAGTGGGGTTTTTGGATGTGGGCCTTACGGGGGAATCGAAGTAGACGAAAGATTTCGGGCGGCTCGAAAGTAGAGAGACGAGAGGAGGGCATTTCAAAATCAAAGCATTTTTGGGTGCCGTGTTTGGCTTCGGTATCTATCTCCTCTCTCCACATTTATTTTGAATATCCGTGCCCGGCCGCGCTTCTCGCCCACCATTGTCTTGTCCTCAGAATTATGATGGTGTACTTTTAGATATTCAAAATTTGGGCTAATTGCATTTACAGATCGCCAACTTTGTGCCGAATTTATAATTAAATTTTTAAAATTTAAAATATAAGATTGACTATTTAAATTTTTAAAAATATAATATTTAAATTTCTTTATCATTAATGTTGTCGACGTGTGAATATATTCTCAATATCTTGTTAGCTGACTTGTTGATATGGCACCTATCGACACTTTGCTGACACAGCACCTACCATGTCAACACTGAGGTAGCACCTGCCATGAAAGAACACGCTGGACACTCCCCCCCCCCCCCGGGGCGGAGGCCGCCCAAGTTTTGCAACACTTGACATAGCACCTGCCAGTTGGTGCAAGATGATCCGCAGATGCTTCCTACGTGCGGACTCTTGTTGGTATTCCTTGGCCTTAGTTGCTCAGAACATTGCTACAGTCCTTGCGGGGCTTACGAAAGCGTTCACTGCAAACTGGATTTTGGCAGTCGTGGTGACAGCCGTGTTGCCTTTGATTGGTTTGCAAGGATTTATGCAAACCAGAGGTATGAAAGGATTCAGTGCAATGCTAAGGTTGGTCAATTTTGTCTAACTTTTTCCCTTGTGGCCTATATGTTACCTGACAACAATTGTTTTACGTACATACTACATAGTGTATGGAAAGGCAAGCCCAGTTGCGAATATGCAGTTGGCAGCATTAAAACCGTTGCATCCTTTTTGTGCAGAGAAGAAGGTTATGGATTTGTAATAAAAGAAATGTAGGCGTCCGGAGAAGCAAGAGTTCAAACTGGAATAGTCAGCGGAGTAGGATTTGGTTTCTCATTCTTTATACTCTTCTTGACAAATGCCTTCATCTTCTACATCGGAGTGATTCTGGTGCAACATGGAAAGGCAACATTTGGAGAAGTTTTCGAGGTAAAGGATTGAAATCTACTTTCATTGCCATTCCATTTGATTGGGAATTCTCTGCTTCTTATTTTAGCTTTTCCGCTTCTATCTTTGAACTTCTCCATTGCAAACCAAAGATAAGACTCGAGCAGCGAAAGAAGGCACGACACTCACAACCATAAATGGTGGCATTGAGTTCCAACATGTTAGCTTTCAATATCCAACCGGGCTAGACATCCAAATCTTCAAAGACATATGCATGACCATGCCTTCCGAGGTACTTAAGACCAACAGAACTGTACTACGTAATCAACTGCATGTCTGTCGGTCATGAACACACTAACCTGAAATTTACCTTATGCAGACTGTTGCTTTAGTTGGAGAGTGGTAGCAGAAAATTAACGGTCACAAGTCTTATGGAAAGGTTCTACAATCCAGACTCTGGTCGCATTTTGATCAATGGAGTAGAAATCCAGAAGCTCAAAATGAGTTGGCTAAGGCAACTACTTGGTTTGGTGGATCAAGAGCCTATTCTTTTCAATGAAACAAACCATGCCAACATAGCTTATGACAATGATGGAGGTGTCGCTGAAAAGGAGATCATTGCAGCCACAAAGGCAGCCAACGCCCACAACTTCATTTCAGCAATACTACACGGCCATGACACCTCAGTGGGAGAAAGAGGCGTCCAGTTGTCAGGTGGTCAGAAGCAAAGAATAGCCATTGCAAAAGCCATACCGAAGAACCCCAAAATACTTCTTCCTGATGAGGCAACGGGTGCACCGGACGCAAAATCAGAACGCATAGTTCAATAAGCACTCAACAAAGTTACGGTGAATAGAACACCCATGGTAATGGCCCATCGTCTTGCCACCATCAAGAATGCCGATGTTGTTGCAGTGGTGAAAAATGGAGTGATTGCTAAGGGAAGACACGATGTGCTATTGAAGATGGAAAATGGTGACTAAGCATCTCTGGTGGCTCTTCACATGATCTCCTCATGAACATAGACAAAGCATGAGATAAAATGCAGCAGTCTCGTCTGCAGCCAAATCTTTTGGCATGCGAGGAATTAGGTTGCAGTGATTGGGGCAAAGCCTTGCATCGCTCCTACAGAATAACTGTAATTACTACATTACTTTCTTTCTCCTAGTTTTAAACTGTTCAAATTTCACATTGAAGTGTTAAGTAAATTGTTACCAGATGCTTTACATTCTATCAACTTCAGTTTTTTTTCTTTTTTTTTTTTTTTTTTTTGGGGGGGGGGGGGGGAACGTGAGGCCGAATGGGCCACCGGTTTTGGTGAATATACCACCTGAAACCATAATTAGTTAAAATGAACATAAGGTTATTCTTCTGCCTCTCCCTTATCAACCGACGCCATTTCCTCCTTATTTTCTTACTACAAATTATGAAAATACATCTTTGCGCGATAGTCTTAACCAGCTTGTGCTCTGTCCAACACAGACCTTAATTTTTGCCGTGGAGAGGATATCAGGACTAGGCTATTCTTTGGTAGTGTAGTGTAACCATAGAAACACAAAGTTAGGCTCTGCATGGACTTGGGTGTTCCTTCCAATTATTAGAGATGCTTCCCTAACGATATGACGCTCATCACTAGAGTTGCCAACCTATGTTTGACAATCATTAGAGAGACAATACTAACAGAAAGTCGACCAAGTGAAACTCTTATAAATAAGCCATTTTCAAACTCATTCTTAATTAGGACTTATATAAATAAGCCTAAAATTCTTATTCAATTTTGGCTCATTCTAAGCCTTTGCTCATGCTTGGCTCATTATAAGCAAAGCCTATAATTGTGTTCCGCTTCGATTTGTTTGGCTCATTATAAGCAAGCCTCACATTGGGTGAAAGCTCTCGTGTTAACAGGCATCACCCCTAGCCAACTTTTTATTTGGCAAAAGTGAGAGAGAGAGAGACTAACATTTCAACCATGCACATAAGGCGCACACTATAATTTTCATCTCTGTTTACAGAACATATCATTATCTACTTTGTGTGGTGCAGTAGTTTACTTTGGGAAATGGAACAAACAAATGCACACCAATAAACTTACCATCAACTGTGTGATATACAGCAGCTAAAAACGTTTGAATCAATTTGGAGGAAAAAGGAATCATCATCATACACTTCATTCTTGCTTAATAAACTTCAGCAGCTCCATTGCTACTTGGAAGTCGCTGTCGTTTCTCTACATATGCCGATGGAAACCACCCTGCTTTGCCTCTGCATTCTCCTTCGGCCCATCCTGTTGGATTCACCTGATTAATCACAATAAAGTATTAAGTATACTCAGTACTTCGAATTTGAAGTTGTAGTCAAAATGCAAAGGAGCAAATGATAGATAAGGACATTTCAGAAGACAATACTCAATGAGAATTACATGGTCTTCTAACTGAACAATGCACCCTTCCACCTATACAATCCTTAAGTAACATTAACAGCTACAGCTAAAGCAATTTCCAAAGAGACCATGTTAGTAGATCAGTATGCCCACCACAATCCACCCAAAAAAGAAAGGCCATCAATAAGATCATCCTAAAAGTTAAAAATCAAGAATTTTACTATTTGATAATTTTATTTCAGGGACCACAGATTTCTTTGGTGGGCTTTATTTAGACCTCAGATGCTTGTGCATTTTGAGAGATGAAAATTTGCAGAACAAAACATGTCCTTTAGAGGGAAGAAAAGTTGTATCATCACAAAATTGCAGATGGGATACCATCTGTTCCACAGCCCAACGCCAATTAAGAATCAACCTTGGTCAACCTCAATGTTGGTCATCAAATGCCTTCACCACCAGGCAAACAAAAAGGAAACCGAAGATTAACGACAGCCACAAATTTATCTCCATCCATCTCATACCCAAAAAGCCCCATTATGTTTTCTGGGCATTTCAAGTTTGCTCATGATCCCACCACAAAACCACCCAACCCCATCAAAGTCCCAACAATTTAAATAAATAAATAAATTAACAGAGCTACTTAGATAGCCAGTTACCGATTCACTAAAAGTAAGAAATAAGCAAACTGAATGTGATAATTGGAAACCATGGACTGAATCTATGCATGAGATTTTCCTTCAGTTGTTAAAGAATCAAAAGGGAACACCTTATTCCATAATCTGACAGCACAGAGCAGCAATAATTATTACAATATCCTATCACAGAAAGACCATTTAGCAGTTGCAAAGAGGAAAGTGAAATTTATACACAATCTCAGTAACTGGCATGCAGTTTTCATCTTTAATAATACATGTTAGAGGAATTTCCTATTGTGGAAGCAGCACTATGACAACAAAGTTCAACTCAGAAAACAAGTTGCCCAAAACAAACATTAAGAATTCTTTTTCTGCAAACCATTTTTTGGACCTATTTTTTCACTGCCCAATTGGAGAAAATATAAACAATACAGATAAATAAGTCTGGGAAAGGAAGAACCTTGCGGACAACAATGTAATCACCCACTGACAAGCTCAACTCCTTCTCTGATTCAGCCTCAAATGCATGCATTGCCTTCAAAAGTTAAAAATAATAATAATAACAATAAATAAATAAATAAGGAGGAACTTAGTGCCTCATGCAAGAAGTAAATGGCTTTCAGTATGTTATAAAACTTCACTCAAGGTAAAAGTATTGGGAAATGATGCTAAAATTTCAAGGAAAAACAAAAAGAAAACCTGTATCTACCATTTAACATAGCAGATCATAAAACATTTCAAACAGAATTCTTCTCTTCAACCACAAAAGACTCCTCAATTTTTAGAAAAAGGAAGGGGCCACTACTTTACATTTACAGTTAGCTTATTAAAAGGAAGTATTTTGCTAGACATATACAAACAACAACAAACTGAGCTTTAATCCCAAATATTTTGCTTGACATATATTGGAAAAAAAATGTTTAAGGTTATCAGAAGCTAAATAGTAATAACACACCTCAGCCAAGAAATATATAGCTTTCTCTGAGGGGTTCTCCAATGGAATTGCAGGAGGTATAGACTCCTTCTTCTGTTTCTCAGAAACCATCTAACAACAATTCAGGCTCCCAATTAGATTCAATTGATTTACAAAATAAGAAGTTCATCACAAAAAGAATCTTTAGGAGCAACTAACCCCAGCTTCAACATCCAGGAGAGAAGCAGCTATTCTTTGGTGATATGTCCTCTGTCCTTCAACCTTTAAATATTGCCCCCCCCCCCAAAAAAAAAAAAAAACAACAGCAAAAACAACAAAAAACATATAAGAACTCCACTGTTAGCGGCCCTGAAGGGTTTAGTTCCTAAAATGGTTAATGTCAAGCACCATAGAGACAAGCCTCTGGAAAGTCAGCCT
The DNA here is from genome assembly GCA_037126225.1 of Dillenia turbinata. Classification (NCBI taxonomy): domain Eukaryota; kingdom Viridiplantae; phylum Streptophyta; class Magnoliopsida; order Dilleniales; family Dilleniaceae; genus Dillenia; species Dillenia turbinata. Next base: position 13,672,236 of record JBAMMX010000023.1, on the reverse strand, counting down.
TTGCTGCTGTGCTTCAACAGCAGCAAGTGCTGTTGTGGCTTCTTTTCCAAGAACTGCCATGTTTGCTTTGAGTTCCTGCATTTTAGATTCAGCCACATGCAGCTTGGCCACATTTTCAGCAATTGGAGCTTCTCGCACACGCGCCCGTCTTTTAGAAATTTCTGCTGCCTGTTTGCTTCGTAAAAGCAATGTGAAGAATGAGATTATGAGGCCAACGCTAACTGTGAACCAGTATGGTACATAAATGAATTATGGCAAGCTCTCATGAGGAAGAAGCTAGCATATCTTATTACCTGTGCCTCTGCTTCCTGTCTCATTCGGCTATAACGTTGAGCAAGATGGCGAGCGTCTTCCAAAGGAGCGCCACCAATCATGGCTCTCAAGGGTTCAAGAATCTTTAAAAAAAAAAAAAGAACAAAATGATATAATGATTCCAAATCTAATGAAATAGAATAAAAGGTGTGACAAATGGTCCACGAAACATCACTGCAAGAAGTTGCGGAATATGTAACATTGTAAGCATCGTCAATGCATAAAGTTACTGGTTACCAGCATAAAAAATCAGAATATTGAAAGCCTAAGCCTTATATCTTAAAAATAGAGATACACTATCTTTTTTCTACTTTTTAAGACTTTCCATTTTTCTAAATTGAACCTTTTCCTCTTACAGAACTCCGCCCCCACTCTGCGAGTACCGAAGTATGCCCCTTCCTGGAATTTCGTATCATGTGTAAAAAGGAAGTCAAAATATCTTATGCAGAATTGTGCACGGGTGAAATAAAATCCGATGCACTCAGCAGTCTAACTCTACAAAATAATTGTTCTACACAAAGACATAAAGCAACAACTCAGGGATAAAACTCAAACCTGCAATGAGTAAAGCTTATTCAAGTCTTCTTGTTCCTTCTCTACAAGTCTGAGGGCGTCGCCATATATGGATGCAGCCTTAGCTAGAATATCATCATGGATATTCTCAGTCCCATATCTGCAACAATCCTCTGAAAACTTGGACCCTGATGCCAAAGAACTTAAGAGTCAATGCACATACAGACAGACAAGTACATGATTACAAGAGCCTGCAGAAGAATGCAACAAATTTGTTCACCGGCAGGAAAAGCAAAAAAGCATTAAAACATTCGTTTACCTGTTTCAATATGTTTATATCCTATCGCTATATATGCTTCTCCTGCCTTAACGACATCTTTCTGAAAGTCCTGAAAAAGAAACAGAACAGATACATGTCCAATGCTGATCATGAACCCAAACAACTACATGTGGAACTAACATAGTCGTTAAAATCACAATCCTAATTCTACAGGTATAATAATATGATCTAACAGCTACATCAATGCGAAAAACATTAGGTGAGTCTCAACCTGAATCTACAACTCTTCTGTTGGACCTAGTCACTTAGAATCTGGAGAACGAATAATGCATGATTGTGTCAGGTATTCAAAATGCCATCCTCTTCCGAGTTCAAGTCTCTATAAGTGCTCTAGGAAATACTTTGAAATGGGTCATTGCTGCTGCTACTTCTGCATCTAGAGCACCTAGATACCCTAAATTATTTTGCCTCTTTATCCACGCATTTTGGTTTGCAAGTCCTTCAATGCCACTTATACAGCATGTTTTTTGGTTTTCCTATTGGCAGGCAGGTGGGTGGAGTTGCGATGGGTAGGCTGTGGACATTGTCGACCTTCATCCTGGTGCTTTGTTTGTGGGCAACTACTGCTAAGCTCTTTAGATGTCTTATATACAATGATGCAGGTAGAGAAGAGAAAGGCAGAAACAACTGCTTCATGCCTACCAAAGTTTGAATTATCACAACATACTGTTTCCATATTTGCACAAACAAAAAAGAACAAGTTTGCCCCCACAATTTTCCTTCTTCCCAACAGCATGTAGAGAAAGGAAAGCCCAGACACACCCCATGAAAATCGAAGTTTTTGGCAGAACATAAAGCCTTAAAATCCTCAAGGTCAGTTTGGCACAATAATTTATCAATGTATTTCCCAAAGTATTCCTGAATTATTATATAGAACCGCAGTAAGACCTGCTTAGGTGAATCTGTGACAAAACTAGAAAAGATAGAATTAGAAATGACAAGATATACAATAAATTGGGAATTAGTTCAATTGTAGATAAGATGCGAGAGTACAGTCTAAGATATTTTGGGCATGTGCAATGAAAACCTAAGGACGCACCTATTAAAAAGGCCGATAACTTAAATATAGGAGATTTAATAAAACGTAAAGGTAGGCCGTTGAAAACTTGGATACAATATATTCGTAAATACATGATAGTTATGGATTTAGTTGAAAAAATAGTTTTAGATAGAAATGAGTGGCATAGAAAATCCGCACAAACTAAATCAATTTTTGTTTTTTCGATATTTATCTCTCATATGGCCGATCTCAAATTTTGGGATAGAAAACCTAAGTTGTTTTGTATTCCTCAATTATTATATAGAGATTATACCAACGTAGATGAGGAAAGAAAAGTTCAAGAAGGCCATTACCGTTACTAAGTTGAACTGCTGCAAGGGGATTTGTCATGAGCTTAGCGATGAACTTTACAAGAGAAAAACTATACAATTACTAAGATGACACATGGCATCAACTCACGTCATCCACGTGCCTAATGATGAATTTTGGGAAGAGAAAACTATATGGCCATCAACGTGGCCGTTTGTTGATTATAAAGAATGACAGGCAGAAACAACTGTTTCATCATTCAGAACTAAAATAAAACAACACTTTACAATTAACGTTATATTTACCCTTCCTGACCGTGTGGACCTATATAGTTTATCCAGCTGCTGATGTCTTTGCATCTCAACTTCATCTATCACCATGACATCTGAATGTTCATAACCGCTCCCACTTAACTGTTTTATTACAGCCTGAAAATTAAATAGGCATGATTAAGAAGCATAAGATAACATCATCAAACTATAGTAGAACCATAATAATAGCAAAATAATATGGTGGCCTCTTCTGACAACAAATAACGCCTCAGCCAATACCCTTTGTGTGTGTAGGGTAAACCCATCACGCACTCCGAGTAGCCTATAAACCAAGTGCATCAAGCAAGCACACAGGCAAATCTTGTGTTTAGATGTAAAGCCTCCCTAATTTAATCACCAAAGCTTGAATCCTAGATCTGGTCAAAAAGATGCATCTCTCCCAGCTCACATGGGATTTGGTTGAATGTGGGACAACCTTGCTTTCGGATGACAAATAAAGCTTTGCGCAAAATAGTTATGGGGTTAACAACAGAACGTAACTCAAGCCGCTTTAGAGGTTAAGGAGCAATACCATTAGAATGGATTCATCATGATTTGGAAGCTAAATTGCTTTACACAAAGAACGGCAAGAACATTCCATTAACTAGCATTCTTTCGCATATTTATGGCTTCATTAATATAATATACTTTCACATATTTATAGCTTCATTAATTTGGGCCTGAGAAGTTTTAAGGGTCATTTAACTAATATAAGAACAGTTTTCTTGTGGGCACTTATTGTTGATCCTACTATTTCATTTTAATCAGACACAAATCTAGGACCTCGGGGTTCTGAACTGTTTATTGCCTAAACTTGGGCAACCACCTCAATGGTATCAATAGAAGAGAACCAAAGCCATATATAGCTCCTAAATATTACATTACCCACGAGCCATACTGAATAGAAATTTCATGCGTCACATTAGCAAAATAAGAAATTGACAAAACTAATATTAGGTTAAACCTTATTTTTCTTAATGTGAGCTAAAATATTACTATAAAGTCATAGAATCAAACAAATGACTGTCTCCTTTCTAGCTCAAATTAAGCCAAAAATTCATAAAGAACCGAACAAGTGTTGAACATGTAATTTTAGGGTTTCGGATCCAATTCGACGGGAAGATTGAAAGAAGTAAAAGAGAATGGAAAATGTAGTTACTTGTTGCTGTTTGGCAACTTGGTCTCTGAACTTGCTCGCTTGCTTTCTCAGAGCATCCATGGCCTCCAATTCAGGTTTTTCCTCTTCTACTCTCTCTCTCTCTCTCTCTCTCTCTCTCGTTCTCTAGTGAAGATTGGGGTTTCAACAATACGCAGAAGATGGTGATTTTGACGTTGTCAGATCGAGATCGAGAGAGGGGAATCCTGTAGTGACACGGCACACGAGGCTATGGACACCATTTTCCATGATTACGTCTATGTGCAGTTCAAATTGTACGGTGCGTATGGTGACATGTGCTCCCTAAAAATTTAATTCCAAAATAGGACACAACATGGTTTTGAAAGTGTTTTTTAGGGGTGAGCTGAACTTTTTTTTTTTTATTATTTTAGAAATGATTTTAGAATTTCAATTTTTTGTATTTAAATAAATAATTTTGAATTTTATATTAAAATAGAGATGATAAATTATTCAATTCTTTTCCTTTGCTATGGATAAAATTTGCCATAATTAATTTACTAAATACATGTCCACTTTATTTGGTACAAATCTTTTAAAATATTTTACACCTTAAAATCATGGTTTATTTTCTTTTTTTTTTAAATATTAACAATAAAAATTTTGTCATTGTCTTTCAATATTGTACCAATAAATAGGGATTTCTTAATTATATAGTGGTTAATGGTTTGATACCGAGGTTGATTTCTTAATATATTTTGAAAATGCTATATATGGAGGTAGAATCATTTTACATATTAAAGGAAATTTTAGGAATTGTGATTGGTTTGCTTACTTTTCACCAATTATATGAAATTAATTTTCTTTAGAAATTAATATTTCTTTCTTTAATATAAGTGAAAAATAAATATTACTGAATAAATATATTCTAAATAGACATATTATTTATATGAAATAACTCATAAGTTATGAATAATATATAGCTAATATATCAGATTATGTTACAAAGAAGACGATCATAAAGTTTTGAAACTCCAAGAATAACATCTTTCCTTGCTGGTTTGCAACTATGCATAATGTGTCATTTAAGCAATGTTTTTAAATCGACCGGTTAATAATTTGGCCGATTCATTGGTTCATCGTTCGGATTGATTTAGGAATCGAATGATATTATCATGATATTATATATATAATTTATATATTATATACTTTAAAATAAAATAAAATCTATATATTTTTATAAAAAAAAATAATTTGAGTCCATATATCTTTACAAAAAATTAAATTATAAAAAAAAATATGAGTAGAATTGAAAAAGTCAAAAATATCTTTATTTTTTTTCTTTGGATTTGATTTGAACGATTTATTGATTTTATCAATTCTGATTGATTTTAAATAATTTTAACTAAATTTGATTTTATTCGGTTTAATAGTAAAAATCGAATCGAACTATAAAATGGTTCGCGATCGAACTGATCAAACCGACCGATCTGTTTGTGTTTTAAAAACACTACATTTAAGGGAGTCAATCTTAACAAATATTATATTCTCATTTGCAGAATTCTATTTTTTTTTTTTTTCTTCCTATTCATATCCATCTACAATCCAAAATCCCCATTTTCTACATTTTATAGGTTGAAAAATTCATCTGCCTATTGTCTTCTCATTTCATTTGAAATTAATATTTTTCTCATAAGGAAGAGAGATTATTTTAGTGACATTCATAATTGTAGGACCCTAGCCAGATTTGAAACACAAAAACTAATAAAGGATAAAGAATATAAAAGACTTGTACATATATATGAAATCTTTTGATCCCATTTGAATAAGTTGAGATCAAATAAATTATTTTTTTTTTTTTTTGATTTTTACTTGTAAAATTTTTCAATAAAAAAAGTTAAATTAAAAAAAAAAAATCATATATAGGAAAAAAATAAAATAGAAATAAATGGAGATAAACTGAGATTCCCAAAGAGGAACATTAAGTGATGGAAATTCAAACCAATAATAATAAGTAATTGAAATCCCTAAAGCCCGCAAATTCACAAGGAATGAAATGTAGTTCACTTTATTCGATGCTTATCTATTGTTTAGTACAAGGAAGTTGATGCACTCTTCGACATTAAGGCAAGTTACAAAACTGGATATGCCTTCAGTAAGCAAGCATCCTATACAATACATAAACATCACAAGAAAGAATGGATGAATGAGCAAGTTGGTTCAAAAGAGTTTGATATGGCTAAATAGGGCTGACTGATTGACCATCCCCATGGACAATGAGACTAAACCCTCTTAGCACAGCTCTACTGGTCCTTCTTTAGCTTTGAGGTGTAATATGGTGGTTTTAGATCTTGATTGGAAGTTCTAATTATGAAAAGAAGTGTTTCCACGAGCATCGCACAGACTAATCCAAGGATGCCTCCAGCAGCATTCTGCAGAATACAATGGGAGAGCAGTGAACTTCATCAGCGCAAGAATTTAAACAATACATAGGAAATCCTGAGAAAATATGTACCATCTTTCTTGTTGATTATGACCTACCATGGCAGGATTGTGGTTAAATATTGCCCTGAATGCAGCATATCCAACCAAATAGCCACTGAACATTGTAACTGCAACATGTAAGCCTGCAGGAATGAAGCTTGACATTAGCCCTGGGAAGCTAAGTAATCCACCATTAAAAGAAGGCCCTAAAATGTTATGCTTCACAAAACATAAGGCGCTGAGGACAATATGAAATCTGATCATTAACAGAGAAACTCGGCTTTTACCTTCAAGAGAATGTTCAACAAATGACAAGTTCAGTCAAGCCAGCGTTGAGAGCAAACATCCACCAAACACAAGAGACATGAAGGTAATGCAATGCAGCATCCAAAAGAATTCTAGTTCTTGCAATTATTGGTAGTCATGAAAGACATGCACAGCCAGTCCCAAATTCTAAGAGAAGTTTTAATTTGAATCATGTTGTTTCTTATCTTGCCATTACTCTTAATGCACACATTCCATGAGCACAATTAAGCACCATGCTGTCCCATAGTGTGCATCCAATCATGTTTGTGCAATACAGTTTTACAAGGTAAATGAATACTCCTAAAGCCCATTTCATCTGATTGGTAATGTCAGGTATATCACCCAAATTGATGTACATTTACCAACAAAAGAATAGTGAAATAGAATATTGTTGTAATCAAAATATTGTGATTTAGAAATGAACATATGCTTGACACAGTTATCTAGGATAGACAAGTTCTCAAATCGTCAATGTACTGTAAGAAATCACTATGAACTCAATAAGAGATAAAGATGATTTGGAAGAGGTACAATAAGCAAATGGAGGGATTGATTCAAATCATAAGTTCTTCAAAACCAGCCAATGCGTGCTCTTTATACACTGTCTAGTGACATTATTCGTCTCTGCCTTTGGTTCTTATTCTCTTGGCAACAGCTGATATAAATCAAACATGCCCCTCTTTCCTTTTTCATAAGGGCACTTCAAAATCTTATATCAATCAACGTAACCTAACACAAAAATATCAATGCAGGCAATAATTCACACTGTTAACTAAGTCTTGACAAATTAACACTGTGGACATTAAGCACCTCTTACGCACTTCCAAAATCCAATTACCAAGGATTAAATATTGGAGAAAGGTGCAACCCAATGGAATTTGAATGCCAGATATTTACATTTTTCCCCCTATGATGAACAATGTTCCAATTGAGACCAATTCCAGAGAACCTACTACAGTTTTCCCGGAATAGGATCATCACCCAGGAGTCGAAATGTGCTTGCGAATTAAAAAAGAATTAGAGTAATCGTGCTCCTTTTCTATAGTTACAGGGGAATTCAGGCTTAATTGTCTGATTATCAATCATTAACTTAAAAATAAACATAAAATTGCAGCTCCAAACAAGATCAAAATTACTCCAAAAAAAAAAAAAAGAAAAAGTGAAATCAGATTCATACCAAACCCCATCTGATCTTTATAAGAAGAAAAGGGCTCAGCAACCTCCTTCCTCGGCGTAATATCCTTGACAAGCTCCTCATACTCTCTCCTTTCAGCCTTCTCCGCAAGCTTTCTCAATCTCGCCTTCAACTCTTCACTCTAAACAACAAAATCAAAAACCAAAATCACAAAAATTTTCAACCAAACAAATCAAATAACCGAAATTTTCAATTACCTTTTCGCGAGGTTTGGGGCAATTGAAGACGAAATTGGAGCCTGACAGGAGGCGGATGAGGTCAGGTCTAGTGGAAGGAGAAGAAGCAAAGTAGAGAGATCGGAGTTGCTTGTAAGGGATGGAGGAGAGAGAAGAGAGAGAAGAAGCGGTTTGGCGGAGAGAGAGAGAGAGGTTTCGGTCTGTAGAGGCTTCAATTAGGAACGAGCGGATGGTTTCGGTGTTTGTGATTTTCAGGCCGGTGGGTTCTGGTGCCGTGGTGGCGGTGACGGTCGCCGTGGTGATGGCCATGATGCAGAGAAGAGAGAGATCTTCAATGGGGTTAGTCAGCCCCCTTTTTTTCTAGATAAATAGGTATAATAATTATTTAATATTCGTGATTAAAAGATACTAATCAGTAATCACCACAACTAAGTCCAAGAGATGTATTTTCTTTATTAAAAAAAAAAATTACAACTTAATTATTGGTAATTATATTATGGAGATTTTAAGGTTGCCACAAAATTTTGTCCCTCAATAAGGGCCAAAGTCAGAGTACAACAATTATACCTTATTATTTTAAAAGGCAAATAATATTCAAATTTTTTGAGGGTAAATATTATTTTCAATTATAAAATTATACAGAATAAAATATTTTTTAAAAAGTTTAATAAAAAATTATAGATATTTTAAAGATAAAAATTAATTCAACTAGTATCGTTCTTTCCCTTTTAAAGGTTTTGAATTCAAATCTTTCTTCCCTCTCTCTCTCTCTCTCTCTCTCTCTGTCTCTCTCTCTCTCTCTATATATATATATATATATAATTCTAATAAAATTTTAACCTCTCTTTGGATTCTTACACTTTGGTTAGTGCTTATATGTTTTAAGTTGTGAGCTATTAATTGTGTGTCCTATAATTTATACAATTTTAGTTTAACTAAAAATAGTTATATTTTAATTAAAATTTTAACATTTAAATATTATGGGAAATGTTTAATTATCAAGAAGTTGAGAAAATGAAAGGTGAAACAATATTATCCAAATGGTTAAAATCTGACTGCGATGAAAAAAAAAACAGTAAATACGAAATAAATACCCAAAAAACTCATTTTAACTCTGAGCAAATGACAAAGGTCCAATTGTTTTCGGGGCACAAAACCTGAGGCTGATGCAACCAAAGCAAGACCTTGGTGAACCAAAGAGCATCTCACAACATTACTTCAATTCAGCAAACTTGAGCAAAGCCTCACTTCTAAACCTAAGGGTCAGTAGGTCACTGACCTACGCAGCCCTCGCCCTTGCCAGCCTAACTGCCTTCTTGTCAGCCTTCGGATTATGCATGTAGTATGTCCAACTTGACCCACTGCTTCAACAGATCTGGTCGAGGAGAATAGTCCCTACACAACCATCAAGCCAGACAGGCCGGGCCTAATCCTTTTCTGTCACTTATGCTGGCCCTGGCGTAGCCTGCATGGTCCTTAGATTAGTTGTGGAGAATCAATCATTTTAGCTTTTACAAAGTTGTGCTCTTCACATTTTTGTTCCTCACAAACATATGAGAAGGAACATTTGAACCTGTCCAATCTATGCATGTGAGTGCTGCATACCTAAAAAGGGAGGCTGACAGGACTCCATAGAAATGCGAAATGCCAGTAGATAGATCAGAATCTTGCTCATATTAAGGGCCTTTCTGTCTCCGTGTCCTCAAAAGGGAAAATGGTTTCTTTATCCCTAAATAATAATAATAATAATAATAATAATAATAATAATAAAATCTTAAAATCAGGAAACCTGTAATGAAGAGAAAATATGATGCAATAGAAAGATCATCTGGTAACAGACATCTAGGCCATGTAGTGCACTTCATCCCAGATATGCTTAAAATGACCCAGTAACTTGAAGTTTTTTTCCCAGATGGCAATCATTGAGAATATTATTATCTCCAAATGAAAAATGGTCCAAGCCTCAATGTAACCAAAAGCCTTGATATCTCTGTACGGGATTGGCATAAAAAGAGCTTACCAAAGAATTCTGATGCGCTGAACAACCCACCAGTGCTTTTCATTTTCATGCTGGAAACCTGAAAAGTGCTCAACAGACTAGCAAGGTTGAACATTTGGATAGAAGTAGGCTAATATGCCAGCATTTTTCATCATGAGCACTTGTTGAAGATATATTAATGTTCTTATGTACATGAATGACCTTGAGTGATTGCCACCTTCTTTCAATGCTCTTGAACCATTTTAGGAATGCCTAATAGGTTCATCTTTCACTTCATCGTCTTCTCAGCAACATGCCTTTGGCTATAGTGTCTTTGTAGCCAAAAATATATGAGCTCATAATCCATGTTTGTACTACCAATAATCTCCACAAGAACATACACCATCCCAAAAGTGATGAAAGCGGTTAGTGTCCCTAACAACAATCTCACGCCTTACAATCTTTGCAATAAGCTTAATGACAGAATGGCAATCCCCACATACTCTTAGATTTTTCATCACTGTTATCCTACTGCCCTCAACAGTACTAACTAGTGCAAAACCAATAGCTAGTCTCTCGCTGTGATATGCCAACATCTCTTCCTTTTGTTCATCCTCAACATCATGTAAAGCAAGACTTTGATCAGGAATATATCCAAGTTCCTTCAACTTTAATCCTAACCAGTCCAACTTTTCATATATCTTCTTGCTTAGAGGGTGAGACCTGTCTCCGGAAAGAAATTCATGCCGCATTCCTTTTAGAGTAACCCAGCTGCACCCTGGCTGTTTAATGATTCTTCTCCATTTCATCCTCACTCTTATTCTTGAAACATCACTCCATCTATTCTGTGAAGCATATAAGTTGGACAGCAAAACATAAGCAGCACTACAATGTGGGTCTAGATCAAATATTTTTTGTGCTGCTCTTTCAGCCATTTCTGTATTAGAATGTGTTCTACAGGCACTAAGCAAAGCTAGCCAAACCATGCTATTAGCATTCATGGGCATTTTATTGACTAAATCCTCCGCCTCCTCCAACTTTCCAGCCCGACCTAAGATATCCACCATGCAAGCATAGTGGTCAGGCTTCAAGTCAGTTGCTCTGCGCCACCTCAGATATTCAAAAAAGCTTCTCCCTTTCTCTAACATCCCAGAATGCCCACAAGCTGATAGCAACCCTGTAAATGTAATCGAATCGGGCTCCACCTCAGCCCGCAACATTTGGCTAAAGAATATCAGTGCCAACATGCCACACCCATGTTGTGCACATCCCACTATAATGGAATTCCAAGATACAGTGTTCTTTGCTCTGGTTTTCCTGAATGCCACCATACCATCACTTACATCTCCACATGTAGAATACATGACAACTAGTGAATTTCCCACAAACACATCAGTTTCTAAGCCTAATTTGATTGCTGCAGTGTGAATCTCTTTACCCCTTTCAATAGCCTCCAACTCACAACATGAATTCAAAGCACTAGTAAATGTATGTTGATTAGGAAATATGCCCAACCTTACCATGTCAAAGACAACCTTCAATGCATCTTCATGCTTCCCGTTCAAACCATACCCTGTTACAAGAGCCGTCCATGCGACCACATTGATGTGAAAGTTCTCATTAAAAACTTTACAAGAGCTCTCAATTTGTCTACAATTTGCATAAAACGTAATTAGTGAAGCAGATAAAAATTGATCAGAGTGATAACCTAACTTGACAATGTCGGCATGAATTTGAGACCCTAAATGCAAATCCCTTTCATTTCCACAGGCTGCTATCACACAGCAATACGTGCTCGAAGTAGGCTCCACACCAGAAACTAACATTTCCCCAAACAAATATAGCGCTTCTCTGTACTTTCCATATTCGTCAAGCCCACTAATCATCGAAGTCCATGAAATCACGTTCCTCCTAGGCATTCTCCTGAACAACATCATAGCATCTTCCGCTCTTCCACTACAACAATACCCATGTATCATCGAATTCCACGCTGCTATATCCTTGTACGGCATTCTATCAAACAAGCACTCAGCCATTTCAATTCTTCCAAACTGCAAAAACCCATTTAAAATGGTCGTCCAAGAAATCACATTTCTTTCAGGCATTTCATCGAAAAGCTTCATAGCCATATCCAAATCTCCACAATCCAAACACCCTTTGAGGATTGAATTCCAACAAATAACATCCCTACTCCGCATTTCATAGAACAACTTCAAGGCATCATTAAGTCTACCATTCTGGGTATAACCAGTTATCATCATAGAACACAATTTAACATCAAAAGTATTGATTTTTTCAAAAAGGGCTTCAGCTTCATCCAGCCTATCGTTTTTGAGGTAATTAACGACGAGTGAAATGGGAGAAACAGCATTTGGCTTTGGGTAATGCGTGACTGATGATTTGAAGTGCCTGGCGATAGCAATAGAGGGATAAGTTAGCGAAAGATAGAGAAATTCGGGCGATGATTTGAATTTTGGAATGGTGGCGGCAAATGTTGAGAGGAACATGGAACCAATTTTTATTCTTAACGTTGCTTAAGGTATAGAAACCGAGACGTTCAGAAACTCAGAAATTGCTTAACCTTATAATAATGAGAAAAAGGAAAAAAGAAATAGGTAGAAAGGACAAAAAATTAAAGTACAATGAAAAAGAAAAATAAAAACGGAACAGTACCGATAGGATCAAGGGGTTGTAGGTTATTATTTAAAAAAAAAAAATTCGGGGGATATAAATGGAATGTTTCCCTTTTTTTTTTCTAATAAGGTTTTTCAGGATTAAATATCCTGAAAATAATTCAACATAATATGAAATTATGGTTTTTGGTAATAATATGGATACCAATATAGTTGAAATAGAAGAGAGAAAAATAATAGTCGAAATTTTGGAATATTTTAGACATTTTGCTGATATTTTAGATATTTATTTTTTTACAAAAGTTCATTAATTTTGAATGAATGTAATTAAAATTCAGAAAAATTAAAAACATCAGAGTAAAAATTCTTATTTTTTAATTTAATATTTTACTTTGGAAAAGATAGCTTATATTCTTCTCGGAAAAACTATCTCATTTTTTAATATTATATGGCCAAAATAAACAAAATTAAAAACCCAGAAGGTTTAAAAACAAGAGCATTAAAGATTAAAACTTGGGAAACAAATCGTTTCAACTCTTAAGACCAAAAATATCTGTTTAATTTTTTATGATAAATCTATTTTTTTTTATAGATTATCGGTATTCAATACTCTTACTAAATTTGATTTTAATTGAGTACCGGTACATAAGAGATATCAGTATTTTTCACTCGATTAACTAGACATTGATTAGGATAAATCTAATTATTATTTATTTGTAATTATCTGAAAAAATTGTATCATCGTGTTTTTATATTGCAATTATTAGCTAAGATAGTCGTGGCGGAAATACTAAGAGGGTGACAATTTAAGATATCATAATTTAATTAAAACCGAAAAAATGTAATGAATTCTAAAATTCCTTTTTTTTTTTTTTGGTCAAGAAAATGCTGTTGAAAAAACACAACCTAAAACAATTTAAGGAAAATTGAGCCCAACAGGAGACATCTCTGGAAGCCCAAGGCCCAAGAAAAGGTCCAAAGAGAGACCCTACGTTTTCATGCCATAGGTCCATAACCCATATTGATTTTTTTTTTAATTTTTTTATGATTATTATATTTTAAAAAATATAAGAGAGGTGAGATTTAAATTTGAGATTTTAAAAGGAAACGAATATCAGTTGAATAACAAGTCGTTTGAACCCGTATTGAGTTTTCCAAGAAGCCAAGAACTAGGAACTTCCCCCCCCCGGGGGGGGCTTACGACCATACCTCTCAATAAAGAATATCCTATCCAGATAGGTACTAAGTTTCCAAAATAAAGCCAAGCCAAGAATCTAATTTTGGCCTTTGCCTTAGGACAAAGGTTAAGACCAAAGTTTACCACCCCACAAAAAATGCCTTAAATCCACAAGCAAGAAAAGAACCAAAACCATCTGAGGATCCATTTATAAAGGAACCCCACTTCGGCACAAAATACATACAGCTTTCTTACATTAAGCTTTTAGGAGTTCTGCAATTCTCTTACATTCTTTCTTTTGCTCTTTGAGCAGCTTTTCTTTAAACTTCACGCAATTTTTCTTGAGCAAATATGGCCGGCGAGGACCAAAGATCAGTTGCACAATTGCTTTTGGTCCTTAACTTTTGCATGTATGTGATAGTCTTGGGAATTGGTGGATGGGCTATGAATAGAGCTATTGATCATGGCTTCGTTATTGGTAACCTCTCTCTCTCTCTGTGTGCATATTTTAACATGTTTTGAACTGTTATAACTAAACTACATTGAATATGATTGTGCAGGCCCAGGATATGACTTGCCAGCACATTTTTCACCCATATACTTCCCAATGGGAAATGCAGCCACAGGATTCTTCGTTATGTTCGCACTGATCGCGGGCGTTGTCGGTGCTGCGTCAGCCATTTCCGGTTTCAATGATATTCGTATGTGGACAATTGACAGCTTACCAGCCGCCGCTTCCGCTGCTAGCATTGCTTGGGGCCTCACTGTCCTTGCCATGGGGTAATCACCTTTACAAAATTTGTGCACATCACGTCAATAACAACCCCCCCGCCCGGCGGTAGATAATAAAAAAAAATACCAAATACACATATATTTTGAAGCGGGACATATTATTGCTTCTATTTATTAATTTCCAAAATTTTATTTGCAGCTTTGCTTGGAAAGAGATTCATCTTCAAATGAGGAATGCCAGGCTGGTAATAGGAAATCACAAAAGCATTAAGTTGTCATTGAACATTTATGTATCTATATATATATATATATATATATATATATATATAATTTTACATGACATTTTTTTTCTTGGCAGAGGACAATGGAGGCATTCATAATCATCCTTGCAGCTACACAGCTTCTGTACATTGCAGTCATTCATGGTGCAACATCAAGAAGATAAATTAATAAATTGGAAGATTTAACCTCGTGGGTTGTGTGCGCCATATGTTTTTTCCTTTGTCATTTCTTCTTTGTCCAGTATTTTCTTATTTTCTTTTTTTCGATGACATATGTACCAGATCCAGCCATTGGAGCGGCAGATGTGTGATATTGATTGGATTTGTTTTCATTTTTTATTTATAAAGAACCTATGTGTAAGATATAATTTTTTTTTTTATCTTTTTTGCTTTGATTCTGGATTTTTCCATTGAAAACCCAAGAATTTGTGCGAAAAATGTCTCTTAAAATCAAACATTTTATAAGAAATTATTTTTTTAATTTTTTTTTTATTATTTTTTTTTTTTTTTTTTTTTTTTTTTTTTTTAAAAAAAAAAAATTTTTTTTTTTTAATTTTTTTTTTTTTTTTTTAAAAAAAAAAAAAAAAAAAAAAAAAAAAAAAAGAAAGGGTGTGTGTGTTTTTTTTTTTTTTTTTTTTTTTTTTTTTTTTTTTTTTTTTTTTTTTTTTTTTTTTTTTTTTTTTTTTTTTTTTTTTTTTTTTTTTTTTTTTTTTTTTTTTTTTTTTTTTTTTTTTTTTTTTTTTTTTAAATTTTTTTTATATACAAAAATTTTTTTTTTAAAAAATTTTGATCAATTTTTTTTTTTTTTAAAAATTTTTAAAAATTTTTTTTTAAAATAAAAAAAAAAAAAAATTAATTTTTTTTAAAAAAGTTTATTTTTTTATTTAGGGGGGGTTTTTTTTTTTTTTTTATTTTTTTTTTTTTTTTTTTTTTTTTTTTTTTTTTTTTTTTTTTTTTTTTTTTTTTTTTATGTGGTTTATTTTTTTTTTTTTGAATTTTTTATTTTTTTTTTTTTTTTTTTTTTTTTTTTTTTTTTTTTTTTTTTTTTTTTTTTTTTTTTTTTTTTTTTTTTTTTTTTTTTTTTTTTTTTTTTTTTTTTTTTTTTTTTTTTTTTTTTTTTTTTTTTTTTTTTTTTATTTTTTATTTTTTTTATAATTATAAAAGAATTTTGTTTTGTATGTTAGTAAAATTAGTGAGAATGTTGGGATTCTTCACACCAGAATACGTCAATCACACAATAAATCAAAGTACAACCCACAACACTACATATTTTACTAAAATAATATGGAATACAAAAAGCAATGTCTCTCAACCTCCCTTCTCTTTCTTGTCACTTTCCATCTCTTTCTTCTCACTTCCCTTCCGTCGACCGGCTCTCACTCTACATAAGTGACTCCCATTCTCTCTCTTGAATAAGAATCACACTCTTCACATTCTAGAATTTTATTGTCTCTAGAAAAAACTCATACGCACCTTTGTGTTTCCCCTACCTATAACCCACATATCATTAATTATGGGCAGAGCTAGGGGTGACCATGGCTTGGTTTGAAGGTGAACCAAACTAGAACCATTAGTCTAAAAATTGAATGAGAATCCTTTTTTTGATTCCAGTTATAGTTCCGATTCAAAAACTAAAACTGAAATTGGAAACTTATGATTCGATTTTGATTCTCGATTTTAAAAATCAAAATCAAAGCAGAACTAAAAATAGAATCGAAACCAAATCTTTTGAATAAAAATAGTTTTTGTTTTTACATAAAAATCAAAATCATTTTAATAACTGAATTGAAACCCTTTGTTTTTACACAAAAACTAAAATCATTTAAAATTCACTTTCTTTTATATAAAAGCTAAAGTCATTTAAAATTTAAATTTTTTTATTATTGTGTCATAGCAATGAACATGTACAAAGACAAAAATCATTTAAAATTTAAAATTTTTATTATTACGTCACAATAATGAATAATATTGTTGTTATGTTACAAAATTTAAAATTCAAATTTTTATAATTACTTTTATACCCTTCAAATTAGTTGTTATACAACTTTTAGAAAGATAATTTTAATCTTAAAAAAATATAAAATATCTATAAATATCACTTTAATTTCATTCCATTCACAAATCAATCATCACTTTTTACTTCTTATTATTAATATATTCCCACAATTTTCATTTTAATTCATACTCTTAACTTCTTAACTCTCAATTAATAATTTTCATTTTTCATTTTTTCTCATATTCAATTGCTCATTTTTTTTTCAATTTATAATTCTATTTGATTTCATTTATTAAAAAGGGATGTCAAGTGATAGGGTAAAAGGTTAGGAAATCTTCTCAAAATGATCAATTTTATCTTGAAATTTTTTCTACATAAAAATCTCAACACATAAATATTAAAAATGAAAATGTTAATCAACAAGAGAAGTGTTCAGAAAAAGAAAAAATATTGAAATTCAACATTTTAAGATACATTTCAAAGGATTATTTGTCATATAGTTCTATACAATTTATTTACAATTACTGTGGATAACAATTCAAATTCAAAAAAAGTGGAGCATATGGGATATTTAGAAAGTATTTGAATAACAAACGTTCAATTTAAACTGATCTTGATAGAACACAAAATCAAATATTCGGTCTTGCATTTTCTAATTCTTTTTCTCCTTCTATTTATTCCGATAAAAAAGAAAGAATTAGCTAAGATAATTATTATTAAACATTTATCTTTTAATTTCAATAAAAAATATGATTTGTTAATTATTGTTAAAATATTTTAAACTCTTTTGCAAAATGTGTGCCCAAAACCACTATGATACATACAACTTGTAAACTTTATAAAAAGGAGAATAATGCTTTACAAAAGTTTTTCAAAAATTTAAATTGTTAGATTTTTATATGTAGTGATATTTGGAGTGATCATTGACAAAAACATTCATATATAACTATTACATATCATTGGATTGATGATGGTTGGAATATAAAAAACATATTACTGCATTTAGAGTTTTTGATGAAAGACTTGTAGTTGAAAATATTTATAAGATTATTAGTTTAATTTTATAATAATATTATTTACTAGATAAAATTTTTTCTATTGGTTTTGATACTATTTCTATAAATATTGTTTCTATTAGAGATTTAGAAAATATTTGCAAACTTAATTTTGGTGATAAATTTTTTCATATAAGATGTTTATACCATATATTAAATTTATGTATTCAAGATAGATTAAAATCTTTTGAAATTTATCTTACCCTTATTAAAAAAGAGATTTTTTATTTATGGAATCACCCAAAACTAATGAAAAATTAGACTAGAATTTGTAAGGAAAATGAAGAAAAACGTAAAAGATTTCTACATGTTTGAATTTAATTTATGAATTATTAAATGAATCATTTTATTATAAAAAATTGTTATGTTCTTTTATTGCAAATGATATTAGTTCTATTGTTTTTTATCCACAACAATAGAATATTTGTGAAAAAATTTAAATTTATTAAAAGTGTTTAATGATACTACATATACATTGTCTAATATTTATTACCTTACATTTTCATTATTTTTACTAGTATGTATTAACATAGTAAATGCTATGTAAGAGAATGAAAATGATAAAAATTTAAAAGAAACAATTAATCTAGTGATAAAAGGGTGCAATTATTTTTACGAAATTCTTCACATTTATCTTGTTGTTATTGATTTTGATCCCAAAAGTAAATTTAATGGTTTATTTGACTATTTGACTTTATGTGTTCAATATTTAGGAATAAATGATTATGATATTGCACAAAAAATAAAATATATTAGAACATTAATTTTTGATATATATGTTGAACTTAGGGTGACATTTGATAATTTTGCTTAACTATCTTTTCAATCTATAAATATTGAGAAATTTTCTAAAATGAGTAAAATTGAACAACCATCATTTCAAAGACATTCAAACAATTTTTCTACATTATTACAAAGTGTTAAACAAAATTTAGCAACTCATGCCTCAACTATAGCGGTTGAATAAGCATTTAGTGCGTGAGAGAATATTTTGGATGAAATAGATCATATATGACTCTTGAAACACTTTAGGCATAAGCCTATCTAGATAATTGGGACAGAATAGAATTTAAACAACAAGAGATAATTAAGAAGAATAATAAAGATTTATATGACATCACATTAACTGCTAATTTTAGATTAAGTAAGGGGTTTATAAATTCAAATGACAAATAAACTACTTGAGTTTTGATTTTTTAAATCTAAAGAGGATACATAGGGAACTTAATTTATAAATTAAGTTCAGACCCTTTTGTTTATTTTTTTCTTTCTTTAATTATAAAAATAAAGAATTAAATATTAATATATTGTAATTATAAAGTAATATATATTTTTTTGTTTGGTGATGTGAAGTTGTTGACCAAATATATTTTTTATGAAAATATTTTTATAATAAATGTTTGATTTAAAGAGTTGTATAAAACAAACAAATCGACTTAAGTTAAAAATTGACCTACAAAACTTGAGTCTAAGCAAAACTTAAACACAAATCAACTTAATGATAAGTTTGGTTCATGGAGGGAGAGGGGGATGGGGAGGGAAAATGGAAAATTTATTTCATTTGATGGAAGTAAATTGATTTCTCTTATTTTTGTTTGGTAGGGATGGAAGAAAAAAAATGTGGTACTTTTTTTATTTGGTTGAAATGAAAAATGGAAGAAAATATCACCAATTTTATTATTATACTTTTGTAAAATAATATGTTTAATATTTCTCACCATATTTTTTATTTTTTAATTTAAAATATTTTTTCTAAAAATAATTTTTTCTAAAATATAGTCATTTAATATATTTTTCTTATTTTTATAAATTATTTTTATTATTATTTTATATTAAATAAAATTAGAATATTAATGCCAAAAAAGTAAACAAAAAAAGTAAAATTTGAAAAAATAATTTTTTCAATAAAATTGATGAAAAAAATTAAATTTTATTAGTTTATATAAAATAAAATTGAAATAGAAAAAAATTGATAATTTTGTAAATGTTAAAGGACAAGAATAAATTTATCCAAAAATTTCATTTTTTTTAATTTTCGTTTACTTTAAATGGAAATGATTTCTTAATAGAGGAGAAAATGGATTACACCTCACTTTTACTCCCATTCCACTTTTACTTCCTTATCTAATGGGTGAAAAGTGACATTTACTTCCGCTCTCCTTTTCTTTCTACTTTTTACTCTAACCAAACTATCTCTAAGTTAACACAAGTCGACTTGGGTAATGAATAAATTTTGATTCTAAACAGTTCGAATTGGAATCAAGCTGGCACTAAACCATTGAGGAATTGGAACCAGAATCGTCTATAAGTGATTCGATTTTGGTTCTAATGGATGGTGAATCAAAACTGACAGTTCCAGAACCGTGATCACCCGTAATCTAGGTATGATAATCATCTTCAACTACAACACTTGTTAATTTTGTTCTCTATTGCCCTGTTTTACTCTTTTTTCATGGGCACCAAAGAACTATCAATTTATTCTATAGTTACCTCCTCCAAATCTTTGTTTTTCTATTGCTACTACCATTTGGAGATCGTTAAAATCTTATCCAAGCTCTCACATTTGGTTCACTAGGGCTTTGAACACGTGTGAAGTAATCTCTGATATATTTTACTCTCCTTCATAGGGAAGGCCTCAAACTTAGCCTTTAGAATTTGAACTCTTACTTTTTTTACTTTGTCGACACCAATGAGAGTACTATTCAAGGCATCCCATGCTTGCTTGATAGTGGTTTTGTCGACGACTTTCTCAAACATTTGATCATTCAATCATTGATGATGTTCGTTAGGGCAACTTGATCACTCTTTTTCATATTTCAACATTGACAAGTTTGATGAATGAGAATGTTCTTCAATGTACTTGTTGAGTTGTTGTATTTAGAGAGAGAGAAATGAAACAAAAAATAGATTAATAAATAAATAAAAGAGTTTTTGGTTCGGAGAGAGAAAATCTAAAAGGAGTGAAAGAGACATTAATAGTAAAGTTTTTTTTTTTGTTAATTTAATAACTAATTAAAGTTTGCATTTGTTGAAAACAAGGATTGCACTCAATCCAATAATCCTCAAAAAAAGACATCCTAGACATCAATGGCCTATTGTCGTCACAAACCATCAAAGCCTTGAACTGTCTTATTATCAATATGTTCTAAAAATTTCAAGACAAAGACAACCTAAGAAGGCCCAAAAGAAAGCCCAAGTTGAGAACCAGAAAAGGGTTCTGGGTTTTAGCTTAGTTTTGGCCAAAACCTATGGCCTAGAAATTTCTAGATTCTAGCCAAATCTGGAAAGAACTCGAGCCCATTTTTGGACCAATATATCATTCCTATTTCTAGGCCAGCCTAAAGCTGGCCCAATTTTTAGCTTTGCTAGCCATCAAATAGTAGAAGCTAATTGTTGGGCCCTTATCTAGGGAAGAAAAGAGGAGAGGAATCTCCTCTCTAACGGCTAGAAAACTAACTATTAGAAAGTGCTCCAACGGCTCGAAAATCTAGCCAGATTTCCCTCTTCTCTCTCAATCCCACATCTCTTTTTCTTTATAAATACCTCTCTCTTCTCCAGGATTTGTAAGGAAGAAGAAGCAATCTCCTTTCTTGCATTCTATCTCTCTTGTATTCTTGAGATAATCCTCCTTTAAGATGTTTCTCTGAGAAAATCAATAAAGAAGTTTTCGTTTTCTCAATAATCTAGTCTTTTGATATCAAAGATTCAATATGGTATCAAAGCAAATCTATCCTTTCCTCTTTGAGATCAGGTGATCCCCTTCCTCAAGTTAATTCTTTCCACTCTCAACCTTTCTCTTCCATTCTTCTAAGTTCTTCAAATTACTTCCAATAGGTCACCCATGTCATAAGGTCTTTAAACTTAAGAAATCTCTTGGGTCACATTATAAAAGACCCTCTTGATGAGACTGACCCAACTTTTAAAGAGTGGAAAATGAGGGATGATCAAGTGTTCATCATACTTATAAGTTCTATGGAATAAACCCATAGAACTGTAGTCACTTCCTCTTCAAACTCTAACTCTTCAAACTCTAAATCTCTTTGAAGACAAATGTTTAATCTCTATGGGCAAAAGTCAAATTTGGGGAGAGTCTTTGAAATAAAAAGGAGAATCGCAAACATCAAGAAGGATGAGAAGGCTCTCTCTCAACTATTTGGCGAATATGAAGATCGTTAGAACAAGCTCAAAACATTGAGGTCGACTTCAACCGACCTCAAAATTCTGTAAGAAGAGAGAGAGAGAGAGAGAGAGAGAGAGAGAGAGAGAGAGGATTCTTTCGACCTCCTTAGCTCTCTTGGAAAACAATTAACTAATGTTCACTAAGAAATCCTTTGAATGAAGGATTTATCATCCTATCAAGAAGAGAGGTCCATGACCCAAAAGGCAGAAGCAAGTATAAGACTTGAGGATACTCCTCAACCTAAAGTTGAATGACATGGCTTCTATTGAACCACAGAAGAGCAAGTGGCCAATAAGGTGCAATATCCAGCCAAAAAGGGATGTACTCACCACAAGAGGCCAAATTGCCCAAGAGAGACCACCTTAAGCCCAAACATCTTAAGAGAAGAGGCCAAGCTATGCCAAATATGGCCCAGAACACAACACTTAAGTCGACTATCGAAAGAATTATGTGAAAAATGTTGCTCAAACAAGCAACTACCATTCCATGTATTTGCCTAAAGTTGACTTTAAATTTTCAAAATTGGTTAGTAGCTCAAAACGAAATTTAAAAAAAAAAAATTAAAATCTCTCCCCAACCATAGGATAGCCAAATTACTAAAAATCATTGCAAGATTATATTTGATCTTAATACTGTTGTCTTTTATAATTTCAAAATGAACAAAGTCATTGATAAAGGATCCAAAAGAAATAACCTATATTTTGTGGGTCAAGACAATCATGCACATGCAACAGGTCAAGGAAAGAATTATCTTTTGTGACATGCTAGATTAGGCCATCATTGTAAGCAAACTTTGAAATGCCTATTTCCAACAAAAAAAAAAGAAAAATTATGAAGATAGATATTACGAAACTTACATTTTTAGAAAAGAAACCTAAATGTATTATCTGCTTTAGGAAACAATTTATAAAAATATATTTGATTTTGTGCATTATGATACTTGGATTTCCCATCACTACCAGAAAACAACCATTCAACAATGAAATTTACCAACGGATAAAAATCCGTTGCTATTAGCGACAGATTAGTGATGAAAAAATCAGTAACGGATTTAGTGACGAAAAAATTCGTCATTAAATCCGTCGCTAAAATTAGCGACGAAAATTTTCCGTCACTAATCCGCCGCTAAAAATTTTCTGGATAAATTAGCGACGGAAAAATCTGTTGAAATCTGTTGCTAATTTTTCCGTCACTAATCCATCGCTAAAACTTAAAAAAAAAAAATTATTTTTGTTAAATATAAATTTTTATTTTTATTAAATATAATTGTATCTTTTTATTAAATATAATTTTTTATTTTTATTAAATATAATTTTGTATTTTTATTAAATATAATTTTTTGTTTTTATTAAATATAATTTTGTGTTTTTATTAAATATAATTTTTTGTTTTTATTAAATATAGTTTTTGGTTTTTATTAAATATAATTTTGTATTTTTATTAAATATAATTTTTGTGTTTTTATTAAATATAATTTTGTGTTTTTATTAAATATAATTTTATATTTTTTAAATATAATTTTATGTTTTTATTAAATAAAATTTTATATTTTTATTAAATTAGGATATTGTATTTTTAATATTGAGAATTAGAAAGAAAGTATAGAAGTAAAAAAAAAAAATGATGATGACATGGTAGTTAAGGCTCTCCAGATCTCTCTCTTACACCCAAGTTCGAATCGGGGTATGAGTATTTTTTCAACAAATTAAAAGTTGGGGCGCGGGTGGGGGTGGGTGGGCCGGGGCAGGAGGGCGGGCGGACAAGTCGGGCAGTCGGGGCGAACGTCCAGATTAGTGCACTTGGATTTACTTTTATTCACTTCAGCGACGGATTAGCAACGGAAATTTTTCATCGCTAATCCGTCGATAATTAGGAATAATTTGAAAAAATATAAAATTAAATTATCAACGGATTAGTGACGGATTATTAGCGACGAAAATTTTCCATTACTAAAATTTTTAAATTAGTGATGGATTTTTTTAGCGACGGAAAATTTTAGTGGCTAAATTAGCGATGTGACTTTCAGCGACGGAATTTTCCGTCACTAATACTTTTAGCGATAGAAATTTGAGTATCAGCGACGGATATTTCTGTCGCTGATACCCATTTTTCTAGTAGTGCATATAGTATGTAGACAAGGTTTCAAATATTTTATATCATTTATTGATCAAAAAAGTTGATACATATATATGCTCACTACAAAAGCACAATCATTTGAAACATTTAAAAATTTTTACATATATGTCACTAAGAAATACAATATAAACATGAAGATGTTTAGGATAGACAATAGGGGGATTATATTAACCATGCATTTACAAAGTTCTTAGAAAAGAAGGGAATAATTCATCAAATCTCATGTCCAAATACTCCCAACAAAATGGGGTAACCAAAAAGAAAAATTGGCACGTACTTGAGATAATAAGAACAGTCATATTCTATACTAAAGTACGTAAGAGATTTTAGAATGATGTAGTAAGCACTACAACAAACCTAATTAACTGCTTGTCTACAGAGATACTCTAAGGAAAATCTCCTTTGGAAGCTCTTGCTAAGGCCAAACCAAACATCACACACTTAAAGGTCTTTGGTTATATTTATTATGTCCATATTTCAATTCAATTTAAAGATAAATTAGATAAAAAGGGCATGCGATGCATCTTCTTAGGGTATGCATTTTTTTAGAAATAATATATATATATGTCTTTATCTTGAAACTAACAAATTATACATATTGAAATATGTGATATTTGTAGAAAATGAATTTTACTTTGCTGATTCATATAAAGAGAAAGGATTAGAAAAGAAAAATCTACAAGATTCCTTATATGCTCCAAAAGAATCAAGGAACCCTCTAGGAGCGACAAAACTCAGACTAAAGGGAAGATGAAAATCTGAAAATCTACCTAAAACAGAAGAAAGTCAAGAATAGGGGGGAGATCAACTATAAAAAGACTCACTTCCTTCAGAAACAGAGGAAGTGAGTAGCTCATCACCATCACCACCACCTCGTAGAAGGTCAATAAGATTAAGGCTACCTCTTTCCCAGTGAAAGAGCCACATATATAGCATGGTAGGCAATTGCCCCCATTAAATCAAAATGATTTTATTATTTTTTACATATAAAATAAATATTATTCTAATTCAACCCAAAAATATTGTCTCTATTCAACCTAGATGTATGTCATGTTATTCTATGAAAATATTTAGTTCCCACTGCTCCTTCCCCATGGGTAAACCGAAGAGTATATTATAATTCTAAGGTCTCTTCTTATCACATTTCTGATTTTTATACCATTGCTAATACTTCCTAAGTCACCAAGCATTCTTGAGTTGCATTAATCAATTGCAGGAGTCTAAGAGCTTAATAAAGCCAATAAACACCCAAAATGGAAGAAGGCAATGAAAGAGGAGCTAGATACTCTGACAAAAAATGAGACTACGAAAGTCACAAACCTCCTAAAAGGAAAGAAGGTAGTGGGATACAATTGGGCTTAGAAGGTCAAGCACAAAAACGATGGTTCGATCAATCGCTACACAGCCTTACCATTAACAAGTGATGGCTGATGTATCAGATGAATGTGAAAAATGTCATTCTACTAGGAGAGATAGATGACGAGGTCTATATGCATCTATCTCAAGGCTTTCATCAGAAATAAGAAGGACAAGTATGCATATTGAAGAAAGCCATCTATGACCTCAAACAATCAACTTGTGCCTGGTACGTAAAATTAAGTCCTACATTTCTCAATAACAGGTTTAGAAAGTGCAATAGTGACACCTCTTTATTACCATATGTCTTTATTTTGGGCAATTTTAGACCTAAGCAGAACTTTTGATTTTGTGTTGGGGGTTTTATTTTGTGGTTATCCTAGTTATCTTTGGTCGAAATTACTGCTATACAGCAATAAATTATAAAATTATTTCTAACAAAACATATAATCTAATCTCTTTCAGGGAAATTTCTTTTTTTTTTTTAATTCAAAATTTTAGTTTTTTTAATATGTATTTGTATTTATAAAAATCCAAGAGTGGAAGACCGGTTATCCGCATTTGATTTTGACTTGGTACAATTTTTTTCCCCTCCTTGTTTGTTTAGGTTGACCATTGACTTAAAACTTCCATAAGAAGCTCCCTAGGTAGAGCGTTGCTCTGTGAGAGAGTGAGAGAGTGAGCGTGAGGGGGGGGGGGGAGTGAGTGAGTGAGAGAGAGAGAGAGAGAGATGGGGTCAAGTTCATCATCATCTAAGAAAAGCAATCTTGAGATATAGAAAGAAGGGAAAGAGGAAATTGAGGATAGAGAGAGGTATGAGATGGGATCACGTTTATCGGAGTTGCCTGAGGAATGCATATCAAAGATGCTTTCCTTCACAACAGCCGTCGACGCGTGTAGATCATGCGTGGTCTCTAGAGGGTTTAGATCTGCTGCGGATTCGGACAGTACATGGGAGAAATTTCTGCCGCCTGACTAGGAGGAGATAATCGCAGCTTCCCCTACTCCCATCCCGCACGCCTCCAGAAAGGAGCTTTATTTCCGGCTATCGGACCATCCTATCCTTCTCAACGGGCGCACAAGAGTAATTTAACTCAACTTTTGGCAGATTTATTGATAATAATAATAGTAATAATAGTAATAATAATAATTTTAAGTATTAATGAAGGAAAATGTCTCTATGGTGATTACTGATTGCCTTCAGATATTCCCTCGTCTTTATCCAATTTTCATAAAGCATCACCTTAGTGTGAATATTACATTGTGATTATAACGTGATCAAGAGCTTCAATCTAGAAAGGTGGAGCGGGAAAAGATGTTATATGCTTGGGGCAAAGGAGCTTAACATTGCTTGGGGAGATAGCACCTCTCGTTGGAGTTGGAAGTCCATATCCGATTGCAGGTTTGTTTTTCTTTTTATTTTTCTCCCCAATAAAATTATAAATTTTTCTTTTTTTTTCTCTTTAACAAATATTTCTGTCGTTTGAACCCTTTATTTGGTTGCCTTAATGAGATAATTTTTTAATGCCATTTTTAATTTCTTATTAATCTCAACAACCCACATTGACCATGAAAAATATCAATTCTCCTGTATGGGTGTTTGTCTCCTTCATGGCTCTGATGCTTGGGGGAAAAATTATTGTACTCTAGCGACACCATATTTGGGTGCATACAAGCCTATCAATTGTTACTAATATGTCGTGGTGTTAATTTTTTTTATTTTTTATTTTTTACTATGAGAGTGGAATCCGGATCATGGGAGGTTGCTGAACTTAAGTATAATTGGGTGCAGATTTGCAGAGGTTGCTTTAATTAGGAATTTTTTGCGCTTAAACATAACTGGGAGGATTGAGACAAGTGTATTATCACCTACAACAAGTTATGCTGCTTACCTGGTTTACAAGGTCGCAGCTGATTCCTCCGGATTTGATTCCGTCCCAGTGAAATTATGGGTGAGGCGTGTTGATGAACTAGGCCACAATGAAAGTGCATATGAACCTGAACCCAATGGATACGTGGTTTTTCTGGTACAGCATGGTCGAGGGATAGGACATCATGGTGGTGGCAGACGGAGGCTGCCACGGCAGAGAGAGAGGATGGGTGGATGGAAGCTGAGATGGGTGAGTTCTATAATTACGGGCAAGGAAACAATGGGAGTTATATTGAGATGCGATGCAGGGGTAATGGTTGTAAGTCTGGTATCATTCTTCTTGGCATTGAGCTAAGACCCAAAGGAATGCAATCATAAACTCAAAATTTGCCATATTTGAGGCAGTTAGCAAGTGCGACTGTTAAAGCTATGTTTAAATGATAGCAAGAGATTTTAATGAGTATACCATGATATGACTAGAGGTTTGTGCGGATGTGGGAGCTCGTGAATACGTCTAGTTCGAATAAGGAAATTATGTTTGTAAAATGTTTGAGTGTGAAGCAAGATAATTAGTTAGAAATTTTGTTGTTTTTAATAGATAAATCTTCTTTTCTATCAAAAGAGGAATTAGGTCTATGACATTCCCCAACTCAAATGGGTCTTTCAAACTACCACCCCTGACGTTGTTCAGCCCCAAATTTAGCTGCAAAATTTGCACATCGGCTCTTTTTGCGTAGCTTGTGACTCACCTTCTTAGACATGGTCACGGTTAATTGATGGTTTTCATGTTGGATTCAAGTTTTGGCTTCAGTTCTAAATGATTCCAGTTTCAGTTTCGATTCTGAAAGCAAAACTAAAAAAATTCCAATAAAGCAAGAAAATCTATCCATCCATGTATCTAAAGAGTCCCAAAGCACACCCCCATAGCCCGCTCTACTAGGATTCCGTATTGAACTTCCACCAACATTCAACTTCATAATTTCTTCAAATTACAAAAAAATAAAAAAATTATTTTATATTTAGTAGCAAGTGCTTTACATCCATATATAAAATTTGAAAGTGTTGAAATTTTAATAAATTATTTTATTGATACTTTTTCAATAGAAATATATATTAGTATACACCACTTAAAATAAAAAATATATCATACTTTATAAATCATTTTTATATTATACGAAATACGAAAAGGGATATAATAATATAAGTGATAGTGACATAGATAATAATAGTAATAGTTCAACAAGTCATTTATCTTCATTTTTATTTAATTATTTACATATATTAGAGAAAAAAAAAGAACTTTCTCACTATTGTTAAATAAATTAATTTTATATCAACAAACACAAAACTTAAAAAGTTGTAATAATAACGATTATTTTGATATATTAAGTTGGTAGAAAAATAATATAACTTAAAACTCAATTTTGGTCAAAATGATCAAAGATATACTAACCCCTCCAGTGTTAATAGTAACATCAGAAAGTGTTTTTAATATAAATAATTGAGTTTTAACAAAAAGGTATACAAATTTGACGAACGACATTTTAAAAAGTATTGATTTGCAATAAAAATTAGAATGATGCAAAAAAAAAGGGAGACAAGACATGAACAATACCTCGACTACGGAAGATGAAAAAAAAAATTTAGTGTATAGAAAAAGTATGTAAATATATAATAAAAATATCATCTTTGTAAAAATAGAAAAAAAAATATAACCATATTGAATTAGTGGATTTGAAAATCTAAACATAAAATTTAGTAGTGAACATATATCGAATTTGGTATAAGTAGTCTAAAATTTTTTTGTATTTTTAATTTTTCTTTATTTATTTATTTATTGATTTTTTTTTTTTAAAAAAAAGTGAGTTAATAAAAAAAGTGAGTAAAAAAAAAAAGTGAGTTAAAGAAAAAAAGAGTGTTAAAAAAATTTTAAAAAAGAACGCCTAAGAGAGTTTGAGGAAAAAAAAAAAAAAAAGAAGTGTATGATGGCCTTGGTTTAACGAGTCGGATCGGTTCAAGTAATTTTTTTTTTTAAACTAATCTGACCCTAAAAGGTCTCACAAATTGTGACCGAATTAACCCGTGGTTTCAGGGCCATCCAGGAATCAGGACCGGTCCCACCTCTACCTTCTTTTTTGTTTGGGTTGACCAATGACTCGAAACTTCTATAAGAAGCTCCCCAGAGAGAGAGAGTGTGTGAGAGTGGGAGTGGAAGTGGAAGTGGAAGTGGAAGTGAGAGTGAGAGAGGGAGAGATGGGGTTCAACTTCATCATCATCTGAGAAATGCAATCTTGAGATAGAGAAAGAAGGGAAAGAGGAAATCGAGGATAGAGAGAGGTATGAGATGGGTTCACGTTTATCGGAGTTGCCTGAGGAATGCATATCAAAGATACTTTCCTTCACAACAGCCGTCGATGCGTGTAAATCATGCGTGCTGTCTAGAGGGTTTAGATCTGCTGCGGATTCGGACATTACATGGGAGAAATTTCTGCCGCCTGACTATGAGGAGATGATCGCGGCATCGCCTAATCCCATCGCGCGCGCCTCCAAAAAGGAGCTCTATTTCCGGCTATCTGACCATCCTATCCTTCTCAACAGGGGCACAAGAGTAATTTAACTCAACTTTTAGTTTTCATTTTTAAATTTACTTTTCAGATTTAATGGTAGTGAATTATAATGATGATGATGATAAGAATTAACGAAGGAAAATGTCTCTATGGTGATTACCTTCAAATATTCCCTCGACTTTGTCCAATTTTCATAGAGCATCACCTTATTTTCATAAAGTATGAATATTACATTGTGTTTATGACATGATCCAGAGCTTCAATTTAGAAAGGTGGAGCGGGAAAAGATGTTATATGCTTGGGGCAAAGGAGCTGAACATTGCTTGGGGAGATAGCCCCTCGCATTGGAGTTGGACCTCCATGCCCAAATCCAGGTTTGTTTTTCTTTTCTTTTTTTCCCCAATAAAATTATAAATTTTACTTTTTTTTTTCTCTTAACAAATATTTCTATCGTTTGAACCCTTTGTTTGGTTGCCTTAATGAGATAATTTTTTACTGCCATTTTTAATTTCTTATTAATCTGAATAAGCAACATTGACCATTAAAAATATCAATTCTCTTGTATATGTTTGCTTCCTTCATGGCCGTGATGCTTGGGGAAAAAATTTTGTACTCTAGCAACACCATATTTGGGTGCAAACAAGCCTATCAATTGTTTATTTTATTTTATTTTATTTTTTGATTACAATGAAATTTGAATTACATTACGGGATTGGGAAGGAAATGTGGTCGCTAGATTGTACTCTCGACAACATTTTGACGTGTTTATTAATGTTGGATTATTTTACTCGATTCACATGCAGCGAAAACATTCGAACAATTTTCAGAAAAATAAAATAGATCGGGTATAGGATTAAATACCTCAAATGTAGAACCCCAATATGGATTCAATCGTACATCACTCGAACGGATTTCGTGGTCGAAATGGTGATCACAAATTGAACCACCACCGTAATACCACGACACCTTAACCCTCAATCCGGCGATCATCGTGACGAAAAAAATTTCCGACGCGGAATTTTTCTCATGTCTTTCTATTTTTTTTTTTTCTCATGCCATTTCCCAATGACAGCCATTTTTCTCTCATGGAGCAACATTGACCATGAAAAATATCAATTCTCTTGTATATGTTTGCCTCCTTCATGGCCGTGATGCTTGGGGAAAAAATTTAGTACTCTAGCAACACCATATTTGGGTGCATACAAGCCTATCAATTGTTTATTTTATTTTATTTTATTTTTTGATTACAAT
This sequence comes from Dillenia turbinata, assembly GCA_037126225.1. Classification (NCBI taxonomy): domain Eukaryota; kingdom Viridiplantae; phylum Streptophyta; class Magnoliopsida; order Dilleniales; family Dilleniaceae; genus Dillenia; species Dillenia turbinata. The sequence goes on along the minus strand of JBAMMX010000023.1, from coordinate 13,640,964 downwards.
GAAATTTGAATTACATTACGGGATTGGGAAGGAAATGTGGTCGCTAGATTGTACTCTCAACAACATTTTGACGTGTTTATTAATGTTGGATTATTTTACTCGATTCACATGCAGCGAAAGCATTCGAACAATTTTCAGAAAAATAAAATAGATCGGGTATAGGATTAAATACCTCGAATGTAGAACCCCAATATGGATTCAATCGTACGTCACTCGAACGGATTTCGTGGTCGGAATGATGATCGCAAATCGAACCACCACCATAATACCACGACGCCTCAACCCTCAGTCCGGCGATTATCATGACGGAAAAAATTTCCTACGCGGAATTTTTCTCATGTCCTTTTATTTTTTTTTTCTCATGCCATTCCCCAATGGCAGTCATTTTTCTCTCATGGAGCAAGCTTGGAGAGAGAGAGAGGAGTCACCTATTATGGAAAGCATTAAGGGAGAATTTATTATGGTAGTTATGGGTTAGTGGGAGTTATCCCACTAACTCCTCACACTTACCAAAAATGCCCATTGAGGGCATATCAAACTAATATTTTCCACTTGCACACAAGAGTATTTTGCGTTCGTCACAAGATCACAATTCATGCGATCATATCACCCTACTAGACTTTCATACAGGATTGGGCGTCGTGCGACCTGCGAGTACACCTGCAAGCAAAAACCTCTCAATACACTTAGGATGATTGAGAAGTCATCGTTAGTATCAAAAGAACTTGCTGCACCCTAAATCCAAGACTAATTACATCCATCGAGTTACTTTTCTCAGCGAAAATAATCTCCAATAAATGCTCGACTGTGTATCCACTATTATGCTTACATCCCAACATGGATAGACATAATAGGCTAGCCGGTGAATACAACACAATGATGTAATGTCAATTGGTCTTCTTTTTCCCAAAACCGAATCTATTAGCCTAAATTCAGCTGCTTTTCTAAATCTGTCCCTCAAACCTCAATTTATCTTCCGGGCTATCGGTAAACAGATTAAAGTAGCAACACTGAGCCAAAACTTTTAGAAACAGTCGAAAGTGATAAGGGTAAAAGAGATCTCACCCAATGAACCTCAAGTCTCACACAGTGGGAACGGGGATCAAAATCATATCAGTGTCTCAAATAATGCTCCCACTATCCCTGGTCGACATATCACACGCGGTATGAAACGCGTGTCACAGTGTTATTCTCTCATCTCTCAAAGGGCATATGTCAGATTTCTCTAACACATAAGACTTTATCTAGAGATCTCAGAGAGAGTATTTCAGAGACAATGTCATTAGTCGCAAATGATATCTGAAATTTTAAACTTGACTATTTACAGGCAACATGGATGTGGGTACATCCATGCCGGTTATATCGCATATGACCTCATCCTGAATACATATCAGGGCGACTTTTATTCTAATAGGGTCACTCTCAAAGCCTCTTACAACTAGAAACCGTCTCATCTCCGCTCACTCAGAGTTGGAGGTGGTTACTCGTGTGAGAGAGTCGACCATGTCTGCCTGACATATCATTTATCACAATAAATCACAAAATATATGACAATAAAATAGTGTTATAAATAAGTGACCCAATCACGTACACATGTCATATATATAAGACGCAATAAGCATCAGTACAAAGTGAGAAATGTCAATATGCATGCAAACCCAATGATTCCTATATCTCATACAGAAATCTCTCACAATGTGTTTATTGAATGGATCGGCCAACACGCTATATAGTAATGTACTTAATTTATCACTTTACTCTTCTTGGTGATGTCTCTCATAACATGGTATTAGGTATCAATGTGTTTGAACTTACTGATACTTAGGGTTTCAAGTGTGGTAAAAGGCGGCCTGATTTTCTCAATAAATCATCACTGGCCTCCCACTATCTGACACAACCCCTAAATGATCTGGAAATCTCCGGAGCCAAACACTCTCCTGAACTGTGGCTGAGCATCTCATAAGCTCAGTCTCTATTGTAGATAGAGATATACAGGTTTACTTCTTGCTACTCCAAGACAGTAAAATCTAATATCGATTTGCATACGTTCAGATCACCAACCCAGTTGGTATCTGAATACCCAATAAGATGCAAATCATCTCCTCCGTAACACTAGAAGAGGTCTGCAGTTCTCTCGAGATATCTCAGAATCCTATCACTGCTCTTCAGTGATCCCCTCTAAGATTCGATTGATATCTAATTACCATACTGACTGCAAAGCAAATGTTTGAACGTGTACGCGACACTGCATACATTAGATTACTCAATGCACTGGTACAAGGGACTACTTATTTCTCTTGTCCTTTTTCTGAGTCTTAGGGCATATGTCAAGAATTAGGGTTTAACCTTTTAGCGATAAGAGTATCTTTAGAGTCGTAGTGGATTTTCTCGAAACCCTCGAGAACTCCCTTGATGTTTGACTCCTGTGAAAGAGTCAACACCTGTCTCGAGCGATCCCTCCGGATCTTAATTTCGAGGAAGAACTGAGTCTCATCCATGTTCTTCAGATCTAGACTCGACAATGTCCACGTCATCGTGGTCATTAGATACTCTCTGTTGTTCCCAATTAACAGAATGTCATTCACATGAGGACATGATCAAAAGAATGTAAAAAGTATACGCGATGATCCTCCTCGATCATCACGAAACCGTAAGATATCACCTTCTCGTGAAATCTCAAACGTCACTGCCTGGATTGATGATTAAGGTCGTATGTCAACTTCTGAAGTCGACAAACCTTATCATCTAGATCTACAAGAATAAAGCCAGATGGTCGTACTTTGTAGATCTTCTCATCCAAAAGTCTCACTCAGGAGAATACTCTCAACGTTCATCTGGTCTCACTCCAGATCCATATTATGTCCATGACAATCGCTAAAAGTAAATAGATCGAGGTAATCTCGCCCTCAGTCTGAGTAACCCCTGATTATCAAACGGGCCTTATACCTCTACATCGATCCGTCAGCTTTTCTCTTGATGTTGAGAACTCACATGTTCCCAACGGCCCTATTACCCTCAGGTAAATCAACTAGATCCCATATCCCGTTGATTCTCATCAACTCCTTTCACCCATGCCCTATAATCAATGGTCCTTCACAGAACCCTCAAGAGCTTCTAGGATAGTTAAAGGTTTCTCGTAATACTCAAGAGTCACATTGAGAGCCTCTCCCTCAATCGGGAAGCGACGGTTAGGTACGCGTCATCGATTACTCTTAAGAGGAGGGGAAACCTTTTTACCTCTAGATGGATTGCTCCCACTAAAATCGAGATCCATAATGGATTCTTGGGTCCTGCCGCTGGGATCAGCTGAACACTAGGCCCATCCATCTTTTACAAGGTAAAGTCCCAATTGATCTCACCTCTTATATGGAAATCATTTTCAAGAAACTCGGCATCATGAGATTCAATCTCAATAAGAGTGTCGTCTATATGCTCATTAGAACACAACCCCCTGAAGTGTTCTGAGTATCTCATAAAGATACATCACTTTTCTCGCAGGCCTAACTCGCCGTGTAAATGTGAGGAACAGTGAACATACACGATACAACCTCATAATCTCAAATGGCTAAGGTCAGGCTGTCTCCCTGTCCAAAGCCTATATGGAGTACTGACAGCGGACTTCAATAGAACACGATTAAGGACGTAGGTTGCAGCCAATAGCGTATCTCGCCAATGGGAAATGTGCAAATTGGCATGCACCATCATCGACCTCAGTGTCTTGAACAAAGTCTTATTCCTCTCTCGTAGCTACTCTACTCCACTGAGTAGTTAGGAATAGTCAGTTTCTCGCAATTCCGTTCTTGAAACAAAGCCCTTCAGACAAATACTCACGCTCTCGTTCGGTTATGAGAGTCTCTACTCTCAAGCCTAACTGATTCTTAATCTCGTTAGTAACCTCCTGAGACACCTCAATGCCTTAGACTTGCGCGAGATCAGATAGATGTAACCGAAACACGTGTAATTGTCTATGAACGTAATAGAGTACCCAACACAATTTCAGGTTCTCACGTTCATAAGGCCACAGATGTTGGAGTGAACCACTGCAATGGAGTCTCAGCCCTCATTGCATTGTCGAATGGTTTTCTTGTAAGTTTGTCGTCTAGGCAAGACTGGTTAGCGGGTTTTACAAAATCACTCACTGCTAACCGGTTCATCCTCTTTCACACTAAGAGGACAACAAGAAATACCATTGAAAAGAAATCATTTCCAGTGCATTTAGTCCCTCACGGACCAAAATAGAACCGATCAAAGGATTGTCGTAATAAATGAAAATTATAAAATTTTCAAATTAAAAGAGCATGTCATAGGCTGAAATTAAGTTCCGTCGAACATCTGGAGAGTAAATGATATACAGAACTTAGCAACTTTGCAACTCTAACTTGCAAGTGCTACTCCCTTTGATGTCGACAAACGCTCTGTTTCTGTACTTAAATCTTTCTACTTGAGGGCTTACTGGACGGAGCTTTATAAGCGCACTCCTATCTCGAGTTGCGTAGTATTATCGGTTTTCTCGGATGGTTTTCTTCTTACCTGAGGCTCGAGTCACACAGGAGTCCTTGCTCGACTCCACCTCATAAGCATGACCCGAGTATGACTTACTCGTCTCTCGATGTTCCTACTCGAGCTCACTATTACTATTTACATTAGTGAAAGTGTGAATACTTTCGTCGTATGTGAAATAGACTTTCATGATTTCTCATGAATCAGGTAAAGAACTGGATCACATCCAGCACTAGAAAACATGTCCGAATGGGCTCGGCAACCCTATCCTTACAAGTTATTAAACTCATAAGATAGCATCTTCATCTCAAGATCTATAAGAGCACTATAATACTCTCTATAGGATGAGTCAAACCGATAAAACCGTAGGATATTGCTCATAGATTGAGATCACATCATCGTACATACTACTCAAGAGGATTGCCCTAACTCGACTATCATTTCTCTTTCATGCACGTAATGTCTCTTAATCCCGTCTGTCTGAGGTGTGGTACCCTCCCCGGAGTCTACCATCTCTTACCTTAGAATTTTAATTAGATTTTGCTCCTCGAGGATAAATTGAATCTACCTGTGAAAAATCACATAATTGTCACCATTTAATTTTATTCCCCTTGTAAAGATCTAATACGACAATTTTAGAGGCAGTCAATGAGATAGTCGTGACTTGTGATGCTTATTCTCACATTTTGTGCACCCTTACGATTCAACAAGACCCAAATAATTCGAATACCTATCTCAAGACGAGCGTATGAATCAACAGACATCATACACCACAATCCGGGATAGTATCTCACCATTTGGATTAGGATTCGATGCACAAAAACCCACAAAAAGTCACTTTTATAAATGTTGGACCCTCAAAAAATTGAAAAAATTTCAATTCCATACGACCTGATGCGCCGCCGGTCGTCCCACGTGCCGCCACGCACCGGCGGTGCGTCCCCACGCCCCTCCACGTGCCGGAATAGCTTCTGGCGCGCGCCAAACGCGCTACGCGTCTGGCACGCGCGCTCTGCGCGTCGGCTCACGCGCCTGACGCGCAAGCACGCAGGTCACGCGCCTGCACGCGCGCGACCCACATCCGTAGGTCGATTCCGGACCCGAACGCGGGTCGGAACCTGAACCCGGTCCGGATTCGTGGGTCGCGGGTCGAAGACACGTGTCCGGGTCGTAACCGACCCGGACGACCGGTCCGTTTCACGCGCCTGTGCGCGCGTGAATGACACGCTCCCCTTCCTTGCTTGCTTCACGCACCTGCCTCGCGCGTGTATCTCACGCGCCCGCGGGTTGGACCTCTTCGTCTTCACCCGATGGTTTTTGTAATCTGGTCTTTCGACCCGGTTGCCGGAAAAACCCATTTTCGACACCATTTTGATCGGATTTTCTATGGAATCTCTAATTCCATTTATTCCAAACATCATTGATTCGATTTTTGGAATAATTGCGTCCTAAACTCGGCGTATTTCGGATCTAAAATTCCGACCCTCCGTGGTCAATTTTGAAACCCAATTTTCCGGCAACAATATTATGCAATATATATATCAAATTAAAGAGCATGAAACGAGGATTATAGATCTATAAATTTCATGCATTCATTTGCTCTAAAACTCGACAAATCTAAGGTTGAAGGGGTTGGTCACTATTCACGGTCGAAACTTTCAACCGGAATTTTCTTCGTCTAAACGTGCTCAGAAAATTACGAAAAAATTATTTTCGTATTCTAGGGATCATGGGTAACGCAGTGGTGTTCTCGGATTCACAAAACTCATCTGTGATCCGAACCCTAAATTTTAAACCCTAAATTTTTATATCCAAAATTAAAATTTTGAAAATTAATTTTAATAATCCAACAAAGCTCTGATACCAATGTTGGATTATTTTACTCGATCCACATGCAGCGGAAGCATTCGAATAATTTTCAAAAAAATAAAATAGATCGAATATAGGATTAAATACCTCGAATGTAGAACTCCAATATGGATCCAATCGTACGTCACTCGAACGGATCTTGTGGTCGGGATAGTGATCACAAATCGAATCACAACCGTAATACCACAACGCCTCAACTCTCAGTCCGGCGATTATCGTGACGGAAAAAATTCTCTACCCGAAATTTTTCTCATGTCTTCTTTTTTTTTTTTTTCATGTCATTCCCCAATGACAGTCATTTTTCTCTCATGGAGCAAGCTTGGAGAGAGAGAGAGGAGTCACCTATTATGGAAAGCATTAAGGGAGAATTTATTATGGTAGTTATGGGTTAGTGGGAGTTATCCCACTAACCCCTCACACTTATCAAAAATGCCCATTGAGGGCACATCAAATTAATAATTAATAAAACAGAAAATTTGATTATTTTGTACGCATTCCTCTCGGGAACATTATGACGTGTTTATTAATAAAACATAAATTGTGATTAATTTGTACGCATTGTGAGAGTGGACAAATTTTACTCCTAAACGATGTTAGGATTTTTGGGAGGTTGCTGAACTTAAGTATAATTGGGTGCAGATTTGCAGAGGTTGCTTTACTTAGGAATGTTTGGCACTTAAGTGTAATTGGAAGGATTGAGACAAGAATATTATCACCTGCAACAAATTATTCTGCTTACCTAGTTTACAAGGTCGCAGATGATTTCTACAGATTTGATAACGTCCCAGTGAAAATGTGGGTTAGGCCTGTTGATGAACTAGGCCACAACGAAAGTGCATATGAACCTGAACCCAGTGGATACGAGGTTTTTCTGGTACGGCATTGTAAAGGGAGAGGACAGCATGGTGGTGTCAGACGGAGGCTGCCACGGCAGAGAGAGGATGGGTGGATGGAAGCTGAGATGGGTGAGTACTATAATAACGGGCAAGGAAACAATGGGAATTATGTTGAGATGCGATGCAGGGGCAATGGTTGTGGGTCCGGTGTCATTCTTCTTGGCATTGAGCTAAGACCCAAAGAAGGCAACCATAAACTCAAAATTTGCCATATTTGAGGCAGTTAGCAAGTGCGACTGTTAAAACAATGTTCAAATGATAGCAAGAGATTTTTTTTTTTTTTATTACATTGCGACTTGAATCCGAATTAAGGCAAAGAGCGTCATGATCATTAAACTGTCATTTTGGATACTGCAAAAGATTTTATTGAGTATTATAGTATGATATGACTAGAGGTTTGTGCGAATGTGGCTGTGGGAACTCATGAATATTATTGTGCAACTTAGGAAAAAATTGGAATATCAATGGGTGCTTATGGATACAGTGATTTTGATATGTGTTATATGTTGTGGTTTAAATATGTTTGTAAACTCGTTTATTCTGACTTGTTTGAGCGTGAAACAAGATAATTACTTGGAATTTGGTTGTTTTTAATAGATAAATCTTCTTTTCTATCAAGCGAGGAATTAGGTCTAAAGCATTCCCCAACTCAAATGGATCTCTCCAGCTACCACACCTAATGTTGTTGAGCCCCAAGTTTAGCTATAAAATTTGCATATTGACTCTTTTCGTAACATGTGACTCACCTTCTTAGACATAATCATGGTTAATTGATGGTTTTCATGTTGGATTCAAGTTTTGGTTTCAGTTCTGATTGATTCCAATTTGGGTTTCGATTCAAGCGGCTTCAATTTCGATTCTAGAAGCAAACTAAAAAGATTAATTAAAGAAAGAAGGAATGGCTTGAAATCTAATTATTGGTAAATGATCAACCCAACAAAAAAAAAAAAAAAAAATCAGATACAAAATTGGACGAAGATGAAGGATTCACCATGAACTTCTCCGTAGACATTCCGGAAGCAATTCCAATAAAACAAGAAAATCTATCCATCCACGTATCCGAAGAGTCCCAAAGTACACCCCGATAGCCCGCTCTACTAGAATTCCGTATTGAACTTCCACCAACTTTCAACTTCAATACATGGTGAGCAGGAGGTTGCCATCACATATGCTTGACCATAGAACTTCCAAGCACACTCAGCCCCCCCCCCCCCCAAGAAAAAAGCATTATTTTAAGAAACTTCAATTTCCAAAACTAAGAAATATTTCAAGACAAATTGCAACGGATGGTAGAACTCTTAAAGCCATTGATAACTTAATTTAGTTGGTTTTGACTAGGGCAAGAGCGGAACAACATAGTGGAGATGAAACAGGATAGAAAGGGTGAGACGAAAATTTTGAAAATGTATGAGCACGAAGTTGAAAAAAATGAAAATTTCTGTCTTCCTCCATCTCCTCATCAGCCAAAAAAAATCAAGGAGTTACAAAAATTTGGCCCGGGAGTTGGAGAATTTTTTATTTTGTTCGGACTCCACGTGTAATAAACCACCCCAAAGACAAGGGCAACCTATATTTTTTATTACGATGAGATTTAAACTCCGAATCATAGAATTGGTTACAACGAGATTTGGCTACCACGAAAGGTAAATACTAAATATGCAGCCATCATCACAAAATTAACTTCATAGAATAAGAATCAATATATCAAGTTTTCGCCAAAACCAGGATACATTATTTCGAAACCAATAGTGTATTAACCATGAATAATATGATGAATAAAATCTAAATCATGAATAAGTCCACTTAGCTACATGTTCCCTCAGCCTCTTGATTGTCTATAGGGACATAGGTGCTACCCATGGATTCCTTGCCCTCATGCCTTGCAGAATTTGGAAGGGGAAAATAAATGGTTAGCTTGTGATAGCTAAGGGATAAAAAGGATAGTGAAGCATCTAACTATGAAATAGTAGATTTAAATATCTTTTATTTTTCGGGGCAATCATACAAACCATAAGTATAAAACAGAGTATTTATCAAAATCAACTTATCAACCCAATGCTCATCAGTCGGTCCCCAATGTGGGACATTGATAAGTCCATATATATACATATATTTTGGACTATATTTCATAAACTTATCATATGTTTTTGGTATAGTTGGATAGATTTTTCTACTCATATTGGTTAATTCATTGAAAGTCAATCAAAATATAGAAACCGGATGTACCGTAAATTTGTAATATTATGATTAACTATACTATTTTGAAGATTCATAACAAGAGAAACTTTATAGGATTTCAATGACTCTTATGTCGTCAGAAAGTTTGGAGATAGCAATACAACTTCTTAATTCATCACTTTGTCAGATTCAAAGTGCCGATAGGAGAAAAATGCAGTCGAACTTGGGTTTCGCATTAGTAAATTTAGAAATTTCTGTTTTGAACAGTCAACTTTGAAGATTCATATCTTGAACTAGATAACTTCGATTAATCTAATTCAAGTGGTGCTGGAAGAGAATTTGAACCTCTGCAAGTTTCATGTTTCGACGTAAAGCTAATTCTTATTTAAAGATGGGTTAATCATTTGTCAAATTGTCATTATGAATATAGTAGTATTCGGCCAAGTGGTTTGTACACATTGAAATATCCAAATACAAACCGAGTTGGTTCAAACCCACTATACTCTCAAGTTTAATCCAATCCATTTCCAATACATCATCAAGCCTACTCTTAAATAGAAGTCAAGCACAAGCCCACAAAGAAATCTAGGACTATCTTGGAACAAAGAACGCATCAATGGAGTTCTCTTCGCATTGCAGAATTCTATGCACATCTGGAGACCAGAATTCTACTTCGAATGCTATCAAAGACAAGAGTTTTACATTAAATTGAAGTCCAGAGACAGAGAAATTTAAAAGAACACAGAGAAAAAGAATTGGAACTCAATTGGAATTAGGAATGAAAAATTCTATAAAAGCAGATGCATGGGAGATAAGCTCGGCTGGTGACAGCAGTCGTCCAATTTTCCAATTTTAATTGTCCTTTAATTTCCTTGTTTTCTTAACGTCAAATCCTGCTCTTCAATTGCAATTTCTTTCTTATCCTTCGCCATTTACTATCTTCTATTCAATATTATTTTGGTTTCTACACTGTTCAACATCTTCATATCACCATCGGTCTCTGTTCATCGCCATTCAATCAGTCGTTCATCTTCCATCAAAGCTTCAGTCACCGTCTACGATTCTGCCGCCGGTTCTGCTCTTTGCTCGAATTCAAATGCTGTCCAATTATCTACATGTTCATCTTCTCCATTTGAATTCGCCCTTCACCGACTTCCTCGTTGTCTCCGCTATAGATTTCAATTCATTGCCACCAATTTCGCCATTATTGCCCCTTCGACTGCACTTCATAGCGGATCGTTGATTGCCATTCATTCAATCGCTTGCCCAATCGCCCGTCTACACCGATTCATCTTCGTCATTTTTTGTATTCGAATTCTAGTGAATTTCCAATAAAACAAGAAAATCTATCAATCCACATATCCGAAGAGTCCCAAAGCACACCCGGATAGCCCGCTTTACTAGGATTCCCTGTTGAACTTCCACCAACATTCAACTTTGATACATGGTGAGCGGGAGGTTGCCATCACACATACCTGACCATGGAACTTGGAGCACACACGGCCACAAAAAATAAAATAAAATAAAATAATGCATTATTTAGGGAACCTTCAATTTCCAAACCTAAGAAATATCTTAAAAACATATTATAACGGATGGCAAAACTCTTAAAGCCACAGAAACGTACCATCTATTTGAGTTTCGGCTCTACAAATACTAGTTTTTTTTTACTTGATTGGTGCTTTAGGGAACGATTTGATACCTACAATAGACCGTCGGAGCATATTCGGACGGAAAAAGATCCGACACTCAAGTCAAAAAGAGCAATTTTCAAATGGAATGAAACAAACTGAGAGCAAGAGAGAAAGAGAGCTAATCTCTCCTTGACTTATGTGTCAAGTGTAAGTCCAAGAGAGCGTAACTAGACTTTAGTGATGCGAAGGCTTTTATGCAAGGATGCCACAAGAGCCGTATGTGCCCGAAATGTTATAACATTAGTTTTCTTGTGAGGAGATCCAAAGATTTCGGATTTCGGTAATCAAAATATCCGAGAAATTTGTGATTTTTATCATTTAGGAAATTTAATGATACGAAAAGATTTTTTCTCTTATCGATTGGATTCTGAGAGTTTCCTTTTTTATCTAAGAGATACGTTTCGTATCGAAATAGGAAATAAAAGTCGATATGAGATTTAGTAAAACATTACATTTGGTCAAAATGATCAGTTTCTTAAGAGGCTGTTGGTCATCGGTCAAAAAAAGGGGAAGCATCGATTTGGACTTACCGAATGTTTTCATCAATTGGTTAAGTTGTCATTGTTTAGAATCAACCGAAGGGTTAGCTTACGCTCGTCACTAAGGGAGTTAAATCCCTCATTGTCGTCGATAAGAGTCTTATCTTGAACCCTCGGGTTTTCAGGTACTACCCTGATGGATTGTTTGGGTCATATCTTATCATCTATTAATCTCCCAACCATTTTTTAAGAGTTATCCCAAACTCATAATATTACCGGTGAACTTTGATTATAATGGATGGGTAGTAATTTATGATCACTATTTTTAGTTTTGATTAGAATTATATATATATATTTTTTCATAAGAAAATACAATCAAGTAGGATTGAATTGAGGAAGAGAAGATAGAAATGAAAAAATTCTATCACTTGAACTGTTTCTGAAAGATATTTTACCTTTATATTATCACCAAACTAAACATACCCAACAATCTTGGTATCAAGATAAACATGTTTGATCCAACCTTTGGTTATATGATTAGTAGCATAATTAATCATGTAGCATGTACTTAGCTCCATTCAAACCCCTCATTGACAGAAAGCAAAGATCTTGAATCTTCAACCACCTTAATGTTTAGTTTGGGAGTTTAAGGAGAAAAGAAAAGAAAAGAAAAGAGATAATGAGATTTCATTTCTACTCTATTTGGAAATTTTAGAAATAAAAGAAAATGATGTAAGATTTATTTGAAATTAAAAATTTTTCTCTCATTTTTTAATGGTAAATTTGATAGATTGGTGAAACAATTTTTCTTTTTCTCTCCATTTCTCTACTTTTCTTCCCATTTTTGAGAAGAAAACTTTTATTATTAAAATTCTTTTCATTTCTCTTCATTTCTCTCCTTCTAAAACTCCCAAAGAAAGGAAAAGAAATGATTTTCTATTAAAATCATTCCTTTTCTTTCCTTTTCTTCCCGTCCAAACTAAGTGTAAAGCTCAACAAACTCTTATCCCCTCATCTATAATGTTGCCACTTTCACATTCCTAAGCAAAATGACCTTATTATCACAAGTATAACATTGAACTTAAAATTTATCAATACCTCTTAGCATTGTTACATCTTCCTCTTCCACAATTTATATTAGGTTATTTTGAGCTCCTCTTCCTCTTTTGGCCCTCATGACCACGACCATAGCTTCGACCCCTTCTTGTTGATTAGCCTCTTCCTCCTCTTCTTGATCCATGTCATCTAGACTAGGGGTGACCATGATTTAGTTTGAACTGAACCACAACCGTTAGTTCAAAAATCGAACTAGAGCTGTCTTTTCGGTTCCAATTCAGAAACTAGAATCGAAACTGGAGATTTATGATTTGGTTCTGGTTCTCAATTTTTAAAAATCGGAATCAGAATGGAATTGGGATTAGAATCGGATCCAGAACCAGAACCAATTTTTTTAAATAAAAGTGGTTTTTGTTTTTGCAGACTAAATTTGTAGGAAGAAACAAAGGTCCGGAAGATTGCTCCTATTTTAAAATTTTTGGAGACTTACAATCGAATAAGGACACCCTTGGAAATTATCAAAGGAGATTTGAAAAGCATAGATTCAGTTATGTTTTTTTTTCGATTGTTTTCTTCAATTACTTATAATTTCTTAATGTTTTGACATTTAAATTTAAGATTTTTTTAATTGTATATTGATAATAAATTTCATTAAATAAATTCCTAACAACAATACCATAAGGTCTTGGCGCATGATAATATTTCATGAGTTGGGGGTCATGACCATCTATCGCTGTCTCTCTTTCACCCTTAGCCCTTGATTGGGCAGCGTGCTTCTGCGGCCGGTCTGTGCGGGTTGTGGTCTGGGTTGTCACCGGCGTGCGCCTATGTGGCCGCATAGAGGATTATGTTTTGTTGGGGTGCGAAATTTTCAGTATATATGCAACTGCATTTCAGAATCTTATTGTGTACCAATGAATCATATATATAATTTTGGTTCCCTCTAGGGGTTTTGCCATGCTAACATTAGGACTTGGGTAGCCCCTTTCTTGTTCTGCGCATGTCGTACCTCTCTTTAACCATGAATATAGGCTATTAGCCAAACTACTTATCTCTCTTTATTTATACGTATGCCATATTGTGTTGTGTTTATTGCCCATGCTAATATGGACCTCCTGAGCAGATTAGAGTCTAGATTTTACAAAATAAGAAAAAAAAAATTGGGCTGAAATGTCTTTGGCATTAGATCTAAATTCTCTGTTCAATGAGAGAGAGAATGTTACTTGGTCTCATCAGTGTAGATGTGTTTACAATCATTGTGGGGTGTTAATATTTATGAGATTTATAATTATTAAATTGGTAATCAACGATTATTATTTTTTATTAAATAAAATGATCAAATAATCAATGATAAATAATAATTCAATAACTATAAACCTTACATTAACATCTACAAATATTAGAGATCAACTTGTCATTGGGTTAGCTCCTGTACTTATCCCTGTCCTATCCTACCACGTCACGATGAATCTTCCTTGATGCCAACTCAGGACATGAATCTTACACGCGTCCACGGCAATAGAAGTTGCTTTCGAAAAGCGTGTTAGATGAGCCCACGCGATGCCATGTTTCATGCGCTCAGTCAGGCAATGGGTCTTTATGTCATAGATTCGGTTGATAGATTCAAACTTCATAAAAACATTCATGCCAAAAGATCAATTCAGTAGGTATGAGAATTTATTAAACTTAAATATTATTATATAATTTTTATTAAAAATCAATATAAAATTTATATCATTGTCCGTCTTTTGAAAAGCGGACGACTCACATTCTAAACTCTTTACGATATCATATAACCCTTTTTCACTTTTTTTAAACGACTCTTACTTGACACCAAATAACTGTGATAGACTTATAGTTAGAAAAGAAAAAAGAAGTTGTCTCTACATACCTTGTTCAAGACCAAAAATAGAGCATGCATATCAGGAAACAGAGCATGGGAGAGGCGGACTTTTGTGCATGCTGATGGGTGGAATGATGATAGAAGATGCTGTGGAATGTGATAGATTGAAAGAATGATTAAAGGAGAAGAAAGAGAGAGAGAGAAGAACACACACAATAGAGAGAAATTAAAGAGAGAAAGAGCAAAAACATTCATTTCATTTCCATGATTTCTAGCGTGGATATGTATAATCAAGAACAACTTTAACCAATTTTACAACTCTAACTAATCTTGATTTAGTTACAATGTGGCTATTATTAGTTAAGATGTTGAATTTCAGTTTGGAAAACTAGCCGTTGAGCATTCAAATCTTGTTAACCGTTACAATATTCCCCCATTTGAAAACCATCTTTGTCCTCAACAATGGGAAATAGGAAACTGTACTCTTATGAAGTCCAGATCTTCTCAAGTAGACTCGTCTATTGATCTGCTTGACCAAGATCTAAATCATTGGTTGGTTATTCCTTTATGATTCATGATTCTTATTCCTCCTCATTTTCTTGCAAACTCGAGAGATTGTTCTTGTAATGAAACAATCTCAAAAGCCTGCAAAAGAGTTGTGGGTTTCATGATTCTTATCATAGGTTTAATGTCTTTTTTTAATCCGCTGATAGAACTAGATATGGAATATGATTCTAAAAGCTGTGGGTTTTTTAAAGCATGGTAGACCAGAGTTCTTCAAATCGCTCTTGGTATCCAGCTAAAGGTCCAATTTGTTATAATTTATTGAACTCTTCAACTTCGTCTTGTTGGTCTTTTGCTTCAAACCTCTGACATAGAATTTGAGAGAATTCTCCCTAACCCACCTCTATTTTTACCATTTTGAGGCCTTGATACCAGATTTCAGCTTTGTCACCCAGATACATTTCTATGAGCTCAACCCATTGGTGGCTAGATATTTGATACATGTGGAAGAATTTATTACACTTTCTCAGTCATGCTCGAGGATTCTCCCTGGTGAACAAGGGTAGTTCAATCTTGAGAGGATTAGGAACCAAATCGCACTTAGCTAAGTCTTTCTTGATTACATGGGAGTCCTCATCTACCCTCATTCTTCCGTCATTTGGGATAGGCAACAATGGAGAATTCAAGATTCAATCATCGTGGGATTCTTCATTTTTGTCTCTTTGAGTTGCTTTCAGAAGAATATCCATGCTCGCCATCAGTGATTCTATTCTTTGATTTTGTTCGTCAATCTTCTGGTGGATTGCCTTAATTTCATTTGCCAATTCTTGGATATTGGTGTCTTGTCTTTTGATTTGATCATCAGTGAGCTTTTTTCGAGTGCCTCCCGCCATTGATACCAAATTTGTAACAAAGTTGAAAAGAGAGGGAAACTAGATGTGGAAAGAAAGACTCAAAGTGAAAGAACAACAAAGCATGCAAATGTTGAAGTTGCGGGGGTTAGAACTTGCAGCAAATGAGAAAGACAACTTGCAAAGATTAGTGGATGGGAAGAAGGAATGAAAAAGAATAAGGAGGAAGTGTTACAGAAAAGGCAAAGGAGGGAGAGAGAGAAAGGGGCTTAGAGAGAGAAATGAAAAATTGTAAAGAAACAGAATATGACCAATATAATGATTTATCTTGATTCTTCTTGAGGCCAAAGATCAATGGCTCTGATACCAATGTTAGGGAAGAGAAAAGAAGTTGTCTTCGCAAGCCTTGTTCAAGAGACCAAAAGCAGAGCATGCATATTAGGAAACAGGGCATGGGAGAGGCGGACTTTGTGCATGATGATGGGTGGAATGGTGATAGAAGATGCCGTGGAATGTGGTAAATTGAATGAATGATTAAAGGAGAAGAGAGAGAGAGGGAATTACAGAGAGAGAGAAAGAGAAAAGAACACACAAAAGAGAGAGTAAGAGCAAGAACATTCATTTCATTTCCATGACTTCCATCCTAGATTTTCCTCCTTTTATACAATCAAGAACAATTTTAACCAATCTAACAACCCTAACTAATCTTGATTTAGTTGTAATGTGGCTACCATCAGTTAAGTTATTGAATTTCAGTTTGGGAAACTAGCCGTTGAGCATTAAAATTTTGCTAACTGTTACATCTTAATTCGATCAACTCACTGTGTGATGAACTTGGTTTGGCCTTGGGTCTCAGCCTTTTAGCCTTTTAGATTGAGTTGGATACAAAAATTCAAATTTGAAATTAACTCAAGTATATTAGGGCCTAGGATTATAGACAATTTGTTTTCTTCATTCTCAAAAAAATTAGTGAAAAGGTTTAGAAATATCGAAAGACAAAGAGATTTTTTAATATAATTCATTGATTAAATCCGGTTTAAGTTGAATTAAATTTTTAAGAGCAAATTTTTTAAATATATATTTTTATTATACGTAAAATTTAAAATTTAAATTTTATTTAAAAAATATATCGGATATACCAAATATCTGATCACAAAATTGTGACTTTTGGATGAAGCCTTTTGTCACGTTCAAAGGACGCACGGCTCATTAGAATTCAAGAGTTTGTGTATGACGCAAATTCAGTCACAGCTAATCAGAAATGATCCTAATTTGTTTTATCCTGACATCCTCATTCTTCCTTGTGGTTTTTGATGTAGGCATCTTCATTGGATACAAGAAAATCATTACTTCAAAGGGACCACAACACACACCAGCGGACATAGAAAAAAAAATCCTACCCGGTGTTCCAAAAAATTGATAATGGATTCGACTCAAATTAGATAAGATTTTTAATACAAAAAATGTCTGTAAAAAAATTGAATTATATGTGTACAACTCTTCATTTTTTATTTTAAAATTACTTTAGTAAAAAATTATTAAAAAATAAAAGAAATTCAATTAAATTAAACTTCTGCCCAGAGCAGATGTTAAAATTTGGCACCAATGCCTCATCCATAAACACAGGACCCATTGCTCTGCGATAATGTCATGTGACAACTATAAAGAAATTTCTATCATTTTATTCGGTGACATATATTATATTATTTTACTCTTATTAATATTTTATTATTTCATATTTAATTTTTTCATGTTAATAAATGGTTATTCACATAATATTGATAAAATTTTATTATTTTTATTCATTTTAATGTTAAAAAGTTTATAATAACTTATTTTTTTACCAAAGACAATAATTTATAAACTCATATAATATCATATAAACTGTTTCATTTTATTTTATTTAAACATATTAATAATTTATTTTTTAAAATATAAGAATTTATAAAATATCGAAAATAGAGTTAAGCAAAGGGTCTTTTGTCATTCCATGAAAAGAACTTATCAATCAAGATTAAAGAAACAAAAGTTGTAATCCACACAACTTTCCTATACAATTTAAACAAAAGATTTAAAGACAATAAATAGACACAGATATTAAAAAAATCCTAAACATATTTTTCTTAAGCTCAATATATTTTTACTTATATAATTCATTTAATATCTCTTAAATTAAATATCTATCTTTGATTTTTTTTTTATTTAGAAGAAATCCCAAATTTGAATTAGAAACAAATCTCAAATTTTATGATACTTCTAATAAATAGAAAATGAACTAAGAATGATTGATAAGACTTAAATGTTTCCCTAATCCATAATCAAGTTGTGGTGTTATCAAATACATGAACCCTATTAGTTCAATGTTGAACCATAATGTATTGTTTCGATAAAATATTACAATAAATTGTTTTTATATAAAATATTTATAATTACAAATATAAAAATAAAGAAAAATTAAATATTTTTAAAATCAAATTAATTATTGATTTATTTTAAAATATAATATTTTTAATAACTGATTTGATTTTAATAAATAATATCTTTTTATGCCAAACGTTTCGATGTCGAACTTCTATGCTTGTATAAGCTTCAAATTCTTGCTGTTGTTTTCAAAGAAAGAAGATTTTACATGGTATTAACAAAAATGACTTCTTCCCTCAATCGGTTGTCCTATCATTTGATTTTTCTTTTGGCGTCTAATTATTGTAATTAAGGTATTTATTTAAGAAAAAAGACATATAAAATCTCACGTAAACAATTTTCAATAAATCATTAACGTTTAAAGCCATTTTATAGATCTAACAATGGAAATTATGAATTATAATGTGTGTTGAAAAATAGTATTGCACTAATCAAAATCTTCGAGAATAGATAAATAAAAAAAATGAAAATTTTATATAATTATTTGGTGACTTAAAAATAATGGTTTTCTTCATTATTTTACTAAATGAAAATGTAAATTTTTTTATTTGTTGTGTTATTTAATTTTCCTTTTTTGAAATTAATTTATTGTAAACTCTTTATTAGCACTTTGAATTCCTAACCATGCTAACCTTTATGAATTCTAATTTTGATAAAGATGATGGACCCAACATGTATAAATATATATTTTTTTAATGTAATTATTAATGATTGGGTTTTAAACTTTTTAGTACTAACGACTCCAACTACTAAAGTAGGATGAACAACATTTTTCTAACAAATAGAAAAAAAAAAAAAAAAAAAAACCTCGCTTTTTCTAAAAGAATGAATTATATCATACACACCAGTAGACCCATCGATTATTAAAAGATTTTTATAACTTTCGTGAGCATTAATAATTATGTCTTTATAATCGCTATATTGTTATTCAACAATTACAAAAAGTGATAAAAAAAAAAATTTTGTTCAAAAAATATTTTGTTATTCACACGTTTTTATCAAAATTTTTTTAGTACTTAACTATCGATATATAAAAATCTGATTAATCTGATTTAAATAGTTGTGGAGTCCAATTTAAGAATTAACTCTCCCAACGTCTGTTTTTTATTTCTGAATTCGAGTTTTGGGATTTTTTTTAAAAAAATGCATTGAGAAAGCAATCTCTAAATTGAGATTCACAATTATTCGAGCAAGTTTCAGAATATTGATAGTCAATTAAAACAAAAAAAAGCTTGAAGTTTAGACTTTGAGTGGGTATATGAAGGAAAAGCCAAGTATAATTTGAAGAGGCACGCTTAGATAAGAACCCATCAAATGATAATATTAATGATCAAAGCACCATTAGAATAATTAATTATTTCTTAAATTGTCAATTGTAAATAGAACATGCATTTATAAGAACCAAAATAATTTTTATTTGTTCAAAACCCATATTATAATCTCACTATAAAGACTTCTATTTATTATAAATTTTTTGATTTAAACTATAACTTTTATTTTTTAATTAAAATCATCATTCTCTGAATTGCATCCTATTTATTTAGATTCAAGTAAGATGATCCAAAAAAAAAAAGGATTTGAACTTGAACTTCTCTTTTTTTTTTTTAATATAAATTATTAATATCAAATAATCATATTTAAGTTAATTAAATTTAATTTTAATCGAATTAAATTTTTAAGAGAATAAAATTTTTTTAATATATATATTTGTTTATATTTATCTAAAATCTAAAATTTTATTTAAAAAATATTAATGACCGGTTATTAAACTAACTCGGCAAACTCATGCAAGTTGGGGCATTTGTCATGATTAATATTTAATATTACTATCAGCATTTTCCAAAGGAATGCCCTCTGAGTTGGTGTTTAGTACCTCTCCAACAATTTGTCATGTCATAATAACTAGGAAAGGACACGCTTATTTATTTACGTCGAAACCTAGATTTCCTGTTAAGATTCAGCAAATCTTTTATTGCTCCACATACGTGGTAGTTCCTTGTTTAGACTTCAGAGTTTATAATAATTTTGTATCGTAGCTTCTTGAAGGACACTTGCCCTCATATTTCCAATCAAAGTTTGATAATAGATACACCAATAGAGAGAGAGAGAGAGATCATGGCTTCTCGAAGGACACTTGCCCTCTTGTTCCAAGAGCCACCTTCCTATCCCTGCTCACAGAAAGTGCGATTCAAATCAGTGTGATAATGACGCACCAAAATCCAACTAGAAAAGGTAAGAGAGGGAGAGAGAGAGAGAGAGAGAGAGAGAGAGGTAGAGACAGGGAGAGAGAGAGAGAGAGAGAGAGTTCTATCTGGTTGGCCCACAATGTATTTATTGAGGATAAGAAAAGTGGCCTGGGCTTATCGAATGAAAAGGCCTAAACAAAAGAAATTAAATTTTCAATGGCGGCACGTCGGTAGACATTACAGGATTAGGTTTCACGTGAAATTAATTAATAAGTAGTTATGAAGAAATTATTTTTTATTCTGCAAAATTGACCAATTGAGAATGGGACAATACATGCACAACTAATTTTATGCAGCAATTTAAGGAAAAACCCATTTAGAAAAAATTGAGCTTAGGCTCAACTAAATTTAAGCTAATTTTGTAATATAGAAATTATTAATATATCAACCCAATTGATTCAGTAAATAGATACTAATACTCCTTAATTAAAATTTCGATTCGAGTCATGTATATGAATAAAATATACGTCGAGAGAGTTTTGTCCCTTAAAGGATTAACTCGGTTCAAATCAAATTTAATATAGTCCAACGTGATTACCGAATATCGATAATTCATAAAAATAATTACCAATATAATAAAAAATTTAAAACTCTTTTATGGTAAATTTTAATTTTTATTTAGAAAATTTTACACATCCTTAAAAAATTCCAATTTAATTTTAAAAAATATATAAGTAATAAAATAAAATAAAGGTAAATGACAAGTTGAGAAAAGAAAAAAAAAATTCTAAATACCTACTAAGAAAGAAAGTACAATTTACACATGAAAACATAGGAATGAGTGGTAAGAAAATCCGCATAAACTAAATCGTTTTTTTTTTTCGATTTCATTATTTGTCTCTCATATTATCGACCTCAAATTTTAAGATAGAAAACTTAGGTTATTGTTGTTGTTGTTGAATAATAGTGAATTTATGAGTCTCACTTACATATTTGATTTTTCTCTTATTTAATTTTGTCAGTCTTAATTTTATAAGTATTTTCAACACTTGTGCATGATTGTGTAGGAAAAAAAAAACATTAGATAGGATAGAATATAGATAGAGCATATAGTTGGGTTTGGTGGGATAATCAATGTCTCAATCCAGCGTCAACCCAAATTAAGACACTTCTATAATTTTATTTTTCCAATTAAAATATAATTAAACCTTTCACAACCCCAATTCAAACACTTTTTGAACTAGGCTCCCGCTCTATCATCCCAAATTGCATCCAAAATCATAATAAAAATAATTTCTCTAGGTAAAATTATTATTGACATCTGCAATACATTATAAGCTAGTTTCATGCAAACAAAAATGAGAAGCGAAAATGAAAACGAATGCGAAATGGTATGAAAAAACAATAATTTGTAATAATAGAAGAAGTAGAATTGTGAAAAAATACATAAATACATATATATATATAAAGATTTTTATATAAATATTAATTATTTTACAGACATGATAGAATAGACATATTTTATAATAAAAATGTAAAATAATCAAATATATAATTATTAATTATAACAAAAATAACATAAAAATAAAAATTATATTTAAATAAGTAAATAATTTATTAAATATAAAAAATATAAAGATTTTTGTATAAATATTAATTAATTAAACATGTTGAGATATTTCAAAATGAAAAATATTTCAGAAATATGGAAACATTAGTATTAAGAAATTTTCATGTATCGGAGATTATAAGTGCGCAAAATAAATCAAGATAGAGATTAAAATTTATAAAATTAATTAGTAGTGAAAAATATCTAGGAGATGTGAGAAAAATAAGGGGGGGGGGAGGAAAGTTGTGATCGGGTATTTCAGAAATATAAATCTCTCTCTCTCTCTCTATATATATATATATGATTGGGCAGTTGTTAATTGGGAATCATTAGAATAGCAATTTAAATTATATTTATTTATCAAGATCAATTTTACAACATTTCGGTAAAATTATTTTGTAAATTTTTTTTTGAAAATGTAAATTCACAAAAATCAAGTGAGATCAACAATACAAATTTCACTATATTTTTGAAATCTTTTACTTAAATAAAAAATTATTTTGATTGACTCAAGAGTTAAGATTATTCCAATTTATAATATTTTATTTCTATTTATGATATTTAAAATCTAAAACATTTAGTATTTGTTTTATTTTGTCTATATAATATTATTCATGAATCAATTATCATATAAAGACACAACAAAAGCTCTCATCAATTCTCATCAAAATCAATTTATATAACAACAATAATAATAACAATAACAATCAAATTTTTATGTGTTTAGCAAATATGTCAATTGGTAGTTTTCCACAGCCAATTGCTTATATCTTGCCAAAATATTTATTATTTATAATCCTAATTTTTAAAATCTATACACAAATTGTCCAACAAAGGAAACAAGGTAAAAAAAAAAAAATGCTATTGTGTTTTTTGTTCACCAGGGTGGTTTATATCTTTGATTGATATTTTAGAATACAAATACAATAAACTACAAAATGATTTCAATCAGCTATATACCGTTTTTTTCTCTTTAGAAATAGGGGTGTTTATTTGGATATGGATTTAATTTTTTAGATTATTCAATTCGGATTATTCAAGTTTTGAATTTTAAAATTTTCAACTGAGAACTGAATTGAATCACATAAAACCTCAATTAATTTATTTGAATTAAATTTCAAATTAAATAGTTTGGATTTCATTTATCTGAACCAAATATGAAAATGATTGGAAAACCTATTTAACTTTGAAATAATAATTTACCCGAACCAAATTACTTGAATTAATTTATCCGAACCAAGTCCACAACTTTATTAATTGGGTTTCAGATAGACCCGAATAAAAATTTTTATTTTTTAAACTGAACCATTAACTAAAATTTTTAATCGGGTAAAATCATTTAATCGACTCGAACCGAATAATCTGATTTTTTAATAGTTTGAACGAGTGAATGGTTTGATCCGAATAATAAGCACCTTCACTTAGAGGTTTCTCTCTATTTTTAGAGATTTTGTATTCGAATCTATGTAAAAAAAAAAAAAAAAACTACAAAATGATAATTAAAAATTAGAAAGAAAAAGGAGGAAACCCACGTGATGAATCTGTTTGAATTTTGAGGATTAGGTAATTGAATTAATTTCCAAAAAGATAAATTAGTGTACGCGTTTTTTAACTTTAGAAAAAGGTGAAGCAACTGGCTCGTCTCTTCACTCCCTTAAAAAAAAAAAAGGAAAAAAAAAAGAAAAAGAAAAAGAAAAAGAAAAATCCAATTGAAATTATCATCATGGACACATCACTTTCACACCCCAGTCTATCAATAAACCTAGACCCGATTATTATTTGGAAAATTTCACACCATTCATTTTTCCTCCAAATATCCCAATTAATTTTCCTTCAATTTCCTCTTATTAATAATATTACATATTTCTAAAAACAAAAAAATCTATGCCCTATGCATCTAGACCACAAATGGACACAAAAATTCATCTTTTCTTCCTATATTAATTGATTCTAAAATTTAAAATTAAAATTTAATTTATTATTATTATATATATATCTTATATCTTTGATTTTTTTTTATTATACAGAGATCATAAAAATTATAAAAACATATGTTTTTATGAACGTTTAAAAATGATAATTTGAGAGAAACACTTAAATAAAAACTTTTTACAAGAATTATCTCTTTGAGATTATTCCTATATAGCCAGCCTGCACAACATTGAGGAATCATTCTTTCCGTTACAAGATAACATTTAATGTCAACTTTGTGAATAGATAAAATTGTGATTTTTATGAAAAATTATAATTATTTTTTTTTGTCATAATTGAGAAATGGAAGGCCCATAACGACACAAATGGTGGTGGGAAGAGGAAGAGGAAGAGGCAATTAATTAAAAATATTACTATTTTAAGAGTTTTATTATTATTATTTGCACTAAGGAGTTAGTAATTGAAAGGATAAATTTTAATGTTAACAATTAATTATTGAAAACTTCACCATTAAATATTTTAAAGTTATAGATAAAATCTAATATTTCACATTTATTTCGATGGTTAAAAGATCATCATAAAAAATTAAATATTAAATTTCATAATAAAATATTTGAAAACTAATGTACCAAAAATGCCATTAAAATTTGCCATTTTAGTTTTGTATCTCTTTCACGTTAACCATATGAATTTGGTTATTCCTTAATTACTTTTATTTCCTTTATTTATTTTAAATAACTTATATGTGGAATGCCGCAGTTAAAAAAAATGAAAAATCAATTTTCCCCGGTCAAAAAATTTCTTCACAGAAGAGGTCCAAAAACCTCGACATTTTCGCTTGAAAACGCAAACAAATTTGAATTCCTTATATATGCTCTCTCTCTCTCCCCCCCTCCTCTCGTCTCTCCTACCGTGTCACCCTCGCCGGTCTTCACCTCTCAATCTCAGGTTCATGCTCTTGCCCACCACCCTCAAATAAATAAAACCCTTCTCTGTACTAGCAAGTTAGAGGAGAGAGAGAAAAAAAGTTATTAAGAGGGACAAGGGAGAGACAACCCACGATCTGTGAGACCCCATTTTCCACTCTCCATAGCCAATCATGCCATCAGGTGCTAAGAAGAGGAAAGCTGCCAAGAGAAAGAAGGAAAAACAAGCCCAACTTAACATCTCTCTTGGTTTGGACTTTGCCCTTTAACCTTTTCGTTACCCATGACTCAATTTGGTGCTTTATCTACCTGTCTGTCAATTATTGTTTACTTTTTCCAATTTTTTTTTTTGGGGGTGTTTTATATTTTTTTTTTTTTTTTTTTTTATTTAATTTAAATGGATTTTTGATTAAGTTTGTGTTCACTTTGGTGTTTATATTCAGTTTCTGAAACTTTTGAATTGTGGGATTGGCTCATTTAACTGTTTGGTGGAATGGGTATGTGTTAATTCTGAATGATTGTGTTCATTTTTTTGTAAAAATTTACTTTTTGCAACTTTTGGGTTGTGGGGTTGGTTCATTTAACTGATTCGCGAAATGGGTATTTGTTAATTTTATAATTTTTTCGATTTTGTGTTCAATTTTCTGTACATTTTCACTTTTTTCAAAGTTTAAATTGTGGGGTTTGGTTCATTTGACTGTTAGGTGTAAAGGGTATTTGTTAGTTTTGATATTTTGTAGATTGTGTTGAATTTGTTGTAGCTAAGTTAAATTGACTATGGTAGGAAGTGATGATCTGAAAACCGTAGATGAGAAAGAGGGTGACGGAGGAGATGCTAGCAATCCAACCTCTCAGGACAATCATTCGTTTATGGAGGGTGAGGAGGAAGAGAAAAGCGAGGTTCCACCTGTTCGATCCATTGACTTAGAGAACAAATACATGGAAGAAGTTTCTGGAGATGGGGAGAGAACTCATGGTGTAGTGATTGAAGACAAGGGTGTTGTTCTGATTGATGAGGAATTGAAATCTGAACGTGATTTTGAGAACAAGAACGCTGAGGAGACTCATGACCGGCCTTCAACGAGCTCTGGTCGTAGTTCTTTGGATGATGAGGGTCAAGCTGTTGAGGAAGCTTCGGTTGTGGAGTTGGAGACAGCGGGGGAGATGGATAATAGTTCAGCTTTGGAAGGGGAGCCTCTTGTTGATTTGAATGAGAATTGTGACATTCTTTCTTTGCCTGAGGAGGTTAATCATGTTAATGGTCATGCTCGAGTTGAGGAGATTGTGTTGCATGTAGATGTTGTTCCAGTAATTGATCCTGTCAATCCAGATGTTTCTGTTAATGAGAAGAAGTTTCTTGAAACCAAAAATGTCAATGAGAGTGTTGAGAAAACAATGAGTATTGTTAATCCAATTGTTTCTCTGAATGAGAAGTTTCTTGCTACTGAGAATGATGATTTGTGTGTTGAGGACACATTGACTTCTGACACATCTGTACCAGGGTTGAAGGAAAATGGGGAGAAGGTCCAAGCAGAGTTGGATGATAGTTCTCCAATGAAACCCGTGGAGATGGAAGTGAAAATGATAAAAGATGAGGAAATCAAGGAAATTATTGTTCCATCGTTGGGTGCAGTCAATTCTACCACTAAGGAAAATGGACATGAGTTATTAAGCTCATCAGATGCTCAGACTGGAAGTTGGAATGGTGCAGAAGAGACAACTACACCTGAGGTAGATCTGGCTTTAAACAGAAATGTTGAGACAGTTCCTCCTGTCGCGGAAGGTTACAAAGGGATGACCTTGAAAACTGAAACTTGTGTTGCAGAAGAGACAACCAATGCTGAGGTAAATTTGGCGTCAAATGAAACTGATGGGAAAGTTCCTTTTGTGTCAGAAGGTTATGAAGGGGTAACCTCGAGTGAAATGGACAATTGCTCTAAGACTAATGAGGGAACACCACCACCAAATACTCCTTTCCATGAAAACAATAGTGGTACTGAAGTTTTACAGATGGGTAAAACTTTGGAGGAAAAGGTTGATGTTCTCACCCCATTGGAACAGGATACTGTGGTGTATTCAAGTGTTATAGACCCTTCCCCAAAGGAGATTGAAGATAAAAAATTGCAATCATTAAATGATTTAACAACAGGAAGAAATAATGATGCAGAAAATACAAAGGATTCTGCGAAATCTGAAGGGTTCCGGGATCAAACACCGCCAGTGACGGTACTGTTCTTTTATTTTATTTTTATTTATTTTTCTTTGGATTTTTTTTTTTGGGGGGGGAACTCCTTTATTCCCTAATGATAAATGCTTGACTGCAATTTGTGTTTTTATTTCTCAATATCTTCAGACACAATTAGTGGCACCTTTACCAAAGGCACAAACTTCGTGGATGAGCTGCTGTGGACTGTTTGATCTGTTTACAGGCTCCAACCGATAATTAAAAGTGAGTGTGGTTCTTCTTGCTTGAATAAAATGGATTCTTGACTTTCTTCATTGATTCCATCCAATTTACATGCCCATTTTTCCTTGTAAAGAGAACGTGACTCTTATGATGTTATAAGCATAGTCTAATATTCTTTTCAATGCTACTCTCTTAGAAGATGATGACTCTAAATTGGAACTAAAAATCATTGATATCAACATCTAGTATGATTATGGTTAGCTGCTAGATCTGGTTCTAGAGATATGCGGAGATAAGTGGAAAATGTTAATGAACAAACCATACTTGAGGCAGTGAGTCAAATTGGATTCAAAGGTCAAGAATGAATGGGGTAATGACTTAACTGTTGGGGACGGTCTGAATTAGCTATTTGTTTTTCTGTGTGGATGTTTTTCAATAGCTAACTTATTACCTTTTGAGTTTTGTGTTGCTTGTCAACTGAATTAATTCGACATCAATCCTGATTTGGGTTTCAAGGTTTATGAAATTTTCCCTTTTGTCCCAGATATTGCTATTTTGCAGCTGAATTCTCTGGTTGTTCTATTATTATTTTGCACTTACATATGTGCCATCTGTTTGTGGTGTTAACAATGAAAGCTGACCCTTGCTGTCATTGATTCATGGAAAACTGTTGATTAGTGTCCTCTCTGGTTACAACAGTCAAGGAAATGACCTTTTTTTTTTGCAAATTTTCTTAAAACTATTCAATGAATTTCCTCCTGTGCAACTCCTTTTTTTTGGGGGGGGGGGGGGATGTATTACGGACATTATATGGAGGCCTAGCAAGGTTATCTCCTTATGATTATGTCTTTTTTCTCTTATATGTAGCTTTCTTTTAAAAAGTACTTTTCGGATTTTTTGGCAAGTATTCTATAAGGCTCATTGTGGAGACAAGGTGTATAGGGTCCAGAAATGTCCTACTTTCTCCATGATTTAGTGCACGTATTTGGAGAGAAATGCAAAGATTTCTGTCACTATTTCTTCAATCACTTGCATTTCTTTGGTGCTTGGCTGCAAATGCTTTTAAGGGGACATCAGTTATTAATATTTTGGTAAAATCATCATTTGTTAATTAATTTGCTTACTCAATCTTTCTCGTAAAAATTGCTTCATGCAATTTTATTTTTTTCCCCTTATTTCTAATAAAAAGTTATTCCTGCTCCTCTCTACACAAGAAAAAGAGAGACTTTTTTTTTTTGGGGACACAAATTTTGTGCTGTCTGTGAGGAAGAAAAGGGTAAAACTAGAAACCAGTGATTTGTTCATTTCCATATGTTTAAGCACGAAGTCACACTAAACACAAGATCACAATCACCTAATGATCCACATTCCCTTCCCAAAATTTGTGTACTAGCAACTTTCTCACTCACCAAAAGTTATGGTGGTGAGGTGAAGTTTCTTCTCAACGTACCGTCATCAGACTTAGAAGCTGAGAAACAAGTTGATGACAGAGAAGTGGGTAGACATATCTTATTAAACTAATAATTTTTATTTTATTTGTTAACTTCTTTTACCACTTAAGTGACTTGTTCCTCAAATGGGGGTGGGTGGTTTCATCAATCTATGCTAATTTGGATAGATTACTTTCTTTTCATTTCAACCCGACAAAATTCTCTTTTATCTTCTCACATAATTTCTTTGGCATCCTAGTGAATTTGAATGCCCAAAAAAAAAAAAAAAAAAAAATTGTGCAGCCAATACCCCTTGGGGGGAGGGGGGAGGAAGAACATTTGTTGATTCAATCAACTGTCAAAATGCATGAATTATGGTCTGCTTTCTTCAGAGTCACTGCCATTAGTCACACTCTGTAAAATAGTATACGACATACAAAGCATTTATTTTTTTATGCCAATTCAAATCCTTCTTCTAATTGATGGTCATAAAATTAGATCAAAGGAATCTAATTGTTGACCTAAAAATTGCAAATATCATCAAATTAATATAATCTCAAAATTCATTGTTTCCACATTCTTTTTTTGGGCCTTGTCCTACATGTTGCTCTTTATATGGATCACTTCTACTGCTTGGCATTGCTGATGTCCTGCTTCTGCGATTATCAGTAACTTCAACTTCCATTTTCATTGCACATTTTGTCTTCTTTGCTTTTGCAAATTCATTCATAATGAGGATCCACTAGAAGGCCATAAGTAAGCCACCTGTTACACTTAAAATGGTGGATGCTTCATGAGAAAACACATGCCTAGGATCTAGTGATTTTAGGTGATTACTGGAATTAGGTTAAACTTCCCTGTAGATAATATAACTGAAGGTGACTCAACATGATAAAAATATGAATTTGGTGAATGATTGCCCCATTAATCAGTGGTTTTCTTTTGTTGGTTGAATGCACTGTAAAAATTTGGTGTGCCATGTGTGGCAGACAAACAGGCATTGCATCACATTTTCCCTTGTATAAAGGGGAAAGCAATGGATTGAGAAGACTTGGTGGCTGTGTTGTACCAATACTTCTAAAAACGAGTATGTGTATGTCGTGTTTGTGAGAGAGACACTCTTTGAACACAACACTTTGTCGCTGAGATAGTGTAAAATTTTTAGAACTTTGTCGTGTTCTTGTGTTTGTGATGTGTTGTCTCTCTTGTTTTTGTTCATGCGATGTAGCTTGGTGGACACTGAGGTCTAGCATCATAATTTAAGTGAATGTGGACTGAGAAGGACAAGAAAACAGATTTAGTGGCATACTCAAGATTGTTGCTTTTCTTTGGTGTTTTGTTTCATTAGGATGTCAAATGTGCAAAACAGAAACTGGGGGGCCTATCTGGAAATATTTGCGTTAGTCGATGCATCCTTACTCTGACAGGTGGGAGCTATAACATAGGTTGGAGTCTTGAGAGTGACCTTTTTGTGCAGAAATGCATCAGATGAAGCTCCATTATGAGAGTTAAACCCCTGTGGGCCTATTGAGCATGGAAAGCACTACATTTTGGTATCACATGGGGAACAACCATACATATAGAATAGCATCCTTTCTCTGTGTTTGCTGCTGACAATAAGTAATTCTTAAATCTCACTTTCTATCAGCTTATCATTTTTGCACAAAATTAAACATTACCCTATTTGGTCCTTGCTATGTATTTCAAACATGTTTGAATATTTAAGGAAAGAATGTTGCAGAATTCACTTTCACTTTCTATCAGCCACATCACCTGAATACCCATTTGGTCCTTGCTATGTATTTCAAACAAGTTTGAATATTTAAGGAAAGAACGTTGCAGAATTCACTTCTTGATTCATGTGCTATTGAATATATTGCACATTAGCTGTGCCTCTCTGCAGATTTCTGTGTTTTTCATCTAAAAATTGGAGATAATTGATTTTCCTTCATTCAATACAGAGTGAATTCATGCGGGTTTATTCCAGATTAGCAGAGCTTGTGGAAATCAATGATGGATTGCACTAGCGGAGCTTGTGAAAATCAACTGAGTTTTGGTCGAAATATATTGTGATATGTCTATGTAAGAGTGTTTGATTCTGTTTTGAATGATATTGATAATTGATGTGGATCGAGTAAAGGAACAATATTGTGTTTGTAATTTGTATCAGCACCATGATTGGTAGTCATTTAAAAGCTCCTACCATCTCCAGATTGCAGTGAATAGTTTTTTATTTTTTATTTTTTATTTAATTATTATTTTATTATTATTATTTTTTCTTTGGTTGTGTGCCTCATTAAGCTTTCAAATCTTTTTATCAGGTCCTAAGAGGAACTCTGGAGAGCGATGATATGTTGGGCTTTTGCTTTTAGTGTTCTCAATTTGTGCTGATATGCCCTAATATGCAAAATATCTATGCTTGTCGACTTGTTAAAAGTTTCAGCTTTAACTTGTTTATTTAGATGAGTGAGATGAACGGGAAGTCAATGGTAAGACTTGTTAGTAAATGAGTCTGAGTTTGAGCCAAATATTTAAGCTTAATCAGAAAATGAGGATGGTTTGGTTTGGTTCGGTTTGTCTCAAAAAAGAATAGGGGATAAATGCCTTTGGACTCAGCTCATTTGCGGTTCTGTTCTAATGTTCTGCATGAATGCTCCTTATCCTTGGAATACTAGTATTACTGAGGGAGCTTTTGGGATTACATTGCATGAGTGCGTCTCCCAAAATTGAAAAAATCTACATAATCTGGCACACCCAATTTTGAGTGGACTTTCACAATTGCTGTACAAAGCCATGTTCCATATATAATAATGGCCTGTGAAGGTTCTGTTCTACGGATTCATGAAATTCATTCACTGACTGCAAGAGCTGGAAGACAAAACAATGTAGGAAAATCAGGATGATAAGGTGATCCAGGCTCTGCAATAGGGCAGCTAAGCAGAGTGGGAAGGGCTGAAGGTCCCACGGAAGGTTCCGGTCTTGTTTATGTTTCTAAGCCTGCCTTATGCCCTCTCCAGCGCGGGCAATCCTGCAATCTCTTTGAGCGGCTTCCACATGAACTTTCGCCTGTCCAAACACGGACATTCCATGTCAGAAAACTAAGAGGCCCAGAACATTATATCACTGTTAACATAGACTAACCAGTTCCCGCATTCTGCAATGACTCTGACTTTAGGCCGAAGGGTGGGAAGCAAGGCCAGAAACTGCAATTCTGCCTTTGAAAGGACCTGTTTGCCAATAATTTGAGTCATAAAACTGCTTTATATGTGCTGTGGACTATGTTAGGGCACAACCTTAGGACAATACCTTGGCTTCAATGATCCAAACCACAAGTCCTTTTGCATTTGGAGGCAGCAAAGAGAGTCTATAATCAACTTCTGGTGGGAAGTACCACCTCGCTATCGGTTGTTTCCCAACATGTGCCTATCAGCCAGAATGACTTAGTTTTTTGCAGATGGTTTTCTTGAGGAGTGAAGAATATTGAAAGTGGATAAAATAGGACCTACAGGGCAAACAGGGTGGATCTTGGTAAGGGTGGTCTCAGGATCACCTAGGCCACGAGCTGTGAGGTCAAGGAAAAAGTAGCCTTGGTACCTTAGCCGTGTGAGATAGCGGCCCTCATATCCTCCTTCATGAGGAGTGTATATGGCCAATGCTTTGTGCTCTTCTACGTCCGACAACCATTGTCCCAAATCAAATCTCACCAAATCTCCTCCGATGAAGTCTGCGATGCCAATGCCATTAGTCCCACCGGCGTTGCAGCCGATACTAACAGTCCTTCCAGCTCTGGACCTATTCTTGCTTTCATTTTCTGATAAAAATGATGGTCCTCTTTTGGTGTTACTCTTTCCAATGAAGCAACAAGTTGGTGTTCTATTCTGTTGGATGCAAGCCACCATTGATGTTCCCCAATTTAACCACATTGTTCCTCCCATTCTCTTTACTAAAAGCAGACTCCAGCAGAGAAAAAGAAAGAAGACCCTATCCTAGTACCCCAAAAATATATAATAATTAATCATAATATGAAAAATTGCTGTAGACCACAATACAAAGGACAACTTAGTACACGAGATTCTCTTTATTGCAAAATTTAGCATTAGAAAAATTCGATAGTCTTATCTCAATTTAATTAGAGAAATTATTTCTATGATTTAAATATATAATTCTAAATTATAAAAAAAAATCTCAGGAAAGAGATACACTTATACAACAAAACTAAAATATATATATATATATATATATATATCAATAAAGAAGAACACTACTAAGCTTGTTCTGGGGTGCTTATATTTACACTTTTTTTTTTTTAAATACATGGTTATAAATAATACTGATCCAGTTATTTTACACATGCAATTTATCCAATGGTGGGCTGGAAACAAGTATTATGAATCTCTGATCATCCTCCATGAATGTATCCCAAACTGAGCCTTTTTTTTGGGGGGGGGGGGTTTCAATACCAGTTTCAAAAGAAACTTTTTTTTGCAAGAAATGAAATCAATCAATGGTCATCACTAACTAAAAGCAACATTGTCGATGAAACAAAAAAAGGAGCATACCTCTCTGCTTAACTCACAGAGCCTGCTGGAATGAGAGAGAGAGAGAGAACCTTAGCTTAAGCCGAGAGTGAGGGTGAAAAAGAGGTGGAGGAGATTGGGCTGCTAATTGCTTGGTCTGGGCCACACGTTAAAAGATGGGTCCCGTGTCGACGCGTGTCCAAGATGTCATTGTGGCAGGGAAAAAAAAAAGGATTCTCATAAATTATTTGGATTAAAATAAAATAATCAATTGATTAACCCATCAAAATCACAAAATCAGCCATTTGATATTTCAGATGCCTTCTGATTATTTTATTTATAATAAAATTTGATTATAAAATAATTTTTAAAGAAAAGCATAAGATATTTAGGAAAATTCTGAAAAATTTTAATGATAAGTATAAACAAGATATTATATTAATAAATTTTCTTATTAAAAATTTACTTTAAAAAGAGGTATTGGCACCATAATTAGCTCACAATTTTCAAAGATCAATGGAAGTTAGGGTCAGGAAATTCGTTTCTATCGAGTTTAATTTAAACTGTGTTTGGATGCCATTTTTTCTAATTTTTTTTTTTATAATTTTAATTATAAAAACTTTTGAAGCTATAATTATTTAAATTATTTTTGTGTTTAAAGAAAGGGAAAATGACCTAGAATAATAGAATTTTATGATCATAGGATTTGGTACACAGGTGAAGATAGAATAAAAAATAAAGTAGGAGTAATTATACATAAAAACCTATTAGGAGATGTAGTAGAGATAAGAAGGAATTGAGATAAAATTATACTTGTCAAGTTAGTAAACGGAGAAAACGTAATTAATATAGTTAGCGTGTATGCGTCCCAAATAAGTGTAGATGTAGTTAGTAAGAAACAATTTTGAGATGATCTAAATGAATTTATATAAACCATATTAAGTAGTGAGAAATTATTTATTGGAGGAGATTTAAATGGATATGTAAGGGAGAAAAACGAGGGATTTGAAACTGTACATGGAGACTTTGGTTTCGGCTGTAAAAACGGGCGGGAAGTACTATTCTAGACTTCGCAGTAGTGTTTGATTTGGCACTAGTAAATACGTTCTTTAAGAAAAAAGAATTGTACATAGTTACTTATAGAAATGGGTCAAATACTAATCATATAGATTTTTTTCTCACTAGAAAAAGTGATAGAATGATCTGTAAGGATTATAAGGTCATATCGGGAGAGAGTGTAATGATTTAGCACAGACTTTTAGTTTTGGACGTACGAGTGCTTAAACGACAAAAACAATGTCAACCATATATGGAGTCAAGAATTAAGCGATGTAATTTAAAGGGGGGAAATGTGACGACTTTTCAAGACAAAGTAATTGGAGTAACAAATTAATCTGTTAATGATAATTCTGAAACAATGTGAAAAGATATATCTAATAATATTAAAAGTATAGGTAGAGAAGTTCTTGGAGTATCCAAGAGTGAGGTTCCAAGAGGTAAAGAGTAATGGTGGTGGAATGAAGAAATACAAACTATTATCCGAATCAAAAGAGAGTGTTATAGGAACATTAAAAGTGATAGTAGTAGCAAGAGTTACGAAAAATACAAAAATACAAAAAGACGTAAAAAAAAATTATCCATGAATAAAAAAATAAAGTGTACGACGAATTGTATAAGAAACTAGAGACTCGAGACGGGGAAAGAGAAATCCATAGAATTGCCAGATTAAGGGAGAAAATGGGAAAAAATTTAAATGAGATTCGATATATTAAAAATGAAACAAATAATATACTTGTAAAAAACGAGAACATAAGAAATCGGTGGAGAGAATATTTTAATAACCTGTTTAATGTTAAGAGTACAATAAATATAGAGATACCTATAGAAGAGATTAATAGAGTTTTTAAACGTAAAATTCGTCCACATGAAGTAAAATAGACCATAAAGAGAATAAAAAATAACAAAATTATAGGAGCTGATGGCATCCCTATTGAGGTGTGGAAATATTTAGGTGAACTCGGAGTAACAATGTTAACGACTTTTTTTAACAAAATTTGATAAACAAAAAAAATACCCCACATATGGAGAGAGAGTATACTTGTCCCACTATATAAGAATAAATGAGACATATAAGATTGCTCCAATTATAAAAAATTAAACTCATAAACCATATGATAAAATTATGGAAGAGAGTGATAGAGCATAGATTGAGACGGAAGATAAATGTGTCTCAGAACCAATTCGGATTTATAGCGGGACAATCCACCACTGAAACAATTTATTTGTTAAGACAATTAACATAAACATTTAGAACGCAAAAGAGAGATTTACTTATGGTATTCATTGATCTTGAGAAAGCATATGATAGTGTTCTAAGAGACGTGTTGTGGTGGACACTGATAAGAAAAATGATCTCTTTGAAATACATTAACCTTATTAGGGATATATATGAAGGAGTTATGATCAATGTAAGAACTTGTGGGGGACTGAGTAATAACTTCTCTATTAACATTGGGCTCCATCAAGATTCGGCATTGAGTCTCATACTATTTATAATAGTGATAGATAAAATTACAAAAAATATTTAAGATAAAATACCATGGTGTATGCTTTTCGCAAATGATATAGTTTTAGTTGATGAAACTAGAGCGGATATTAGTATTAAATTAGAGTTATGGAGGGACACGTTAGAATTTAAAGGATTTAGATTGAATAGATCTTAAACTGAGTATATGAAATGTAAGTTTAATGACAACTATCAGAATAATAAAGAAATGATTAGATTATAAGAAAAAGAAATCTTAAAAAGCGAACGATTTAGATATCTTGATTTCATTATCCAGAATGATAGAATATAGATGGGGATATAAATAACAGAATTCAAGCGGGTTGGATAAAATGGAGAAAGACATCTTGAATTCTCTGTGATTGCGCAATGTCATTACATTTAAAAAGAACATTCTATAGAATTGTAGTAAAATCTACTCTATTATATGACACTGAGTATTGAGTCATTAAATAGCAATAGAAACAAAAAATAGATGTAGCTTAAATGAGAATATTTATGTGGATGTGTGGCAAAACTAGAAATGATAAAATAAAAAATAACGAGATACGTAATAAATTGGAGGTTAGTTCAATTGTAAATAAAATGTGAGAGTACCGTCTGAGATGGTTTGGATATGTACAGCGAAAGCCTAAGAACGCATCTGTTAGGAAGACAGAGAACTTAAATATAAGAGATTTAATAAAACATAAAGGTAAATCACTGAAAACTTGGATGCAGTATATTCGTAAAGATATGATAGTTATGGATTTAATTAAGGAGATAGTTTTAAATAGGAATGAGTGATGTAAAAGAATCCGCACAAACTAAATTACTATTTTTTTTAATTATTATTTTTTATTTTGATATTTATTTCTCATATGACTGATCTTAAATTTTGAGACAAAAGAATTAAATTATTTTTGTTGTTGTTGCTTTAAAGAAAGGGAAAATCTGAAGAGCATATAGTGTATTTCCTATCTTATACTTTATAATTTGTCATAAATACTTATTATGGTACAGAGAATATAAGTATTTTCAACGAACTTGTACATAAATTTATTACCTTCCCAAAACTTGAAAGAGAGAGAGAGAGAGGGTGCGAGGGGGAGAGAATTACTTCCCATAGGGTGTGCATTATTCAAGTCAAACTATTGACTCTAAATCACTAGAAAATTGAATCATTTTATTTAAATTAATAAAAATCTAGCGGATTAAACGATTTTATCCGATTAAACATTTAAATTAATGATTCAATCTGAAAAATAAAAATTTTTATTTGAACCCACCTAAAACACAATTAACAAAATTGTAAAATTGATTCAGGTAAATTGATTCAGATAATTTTTTATTTTAAATTTAAATAGATTCTTTGATAATTTTCATATTATGTGAAATTGATTCGAATAATTGAAACTCAAATCATTTAATTTAAAATTTAATTTAGATAAATTTGTTTAGATTTCATGTGATTCATTTCGATTCTCAATTAAATTTTTTAAAATCCAAAACTTATATAATCCAAATCAAATAATTCAAAAAATCAAATACCTACTCAAATGAACACCTCTAATTTACACCCCAGACTTGGGTGAAATGCACAATTAACTATGCATTCACGGTGGCAGTGAAAAAAATCCTCGAAGTTGCTGCCCATAGCATTTCCCTATTAATGCCAAGATTAAAACAAATATTATTCTTCTCATCGAATACTTTAGAATATTTTCTTTTACTTTTTTTCTCTTTTTTTTTTTTGGCAAAGATTTTGTGTGATGATTTAGAGTTTGTCATGATTTGGTTAAAAACAAATCCTGGGATTTTGGAAATCTTTATGAATCCATTGACATCTATTGAGTCCCCACATTTTGACAGATCTTGAAATAGCTTTGAGAGAATTTGTTGAGCAATAAACTCAAGGGGATATTAAAAGAAAAGAAATTTAAATTCTTTCCAATCTTATGTTGAGTTAAAATAGTTCAACTAGTGTCTCCCACTTTCTCTTAAAAGTCTCATATTTGAACATCTCCTTGTATAAAAAATGTTAAACGATCATCTTAAATTAATAAATAAAATACATTATTAAAATTTTGAATTTTGAAAATAGTTTTAATGACAATTAACATAAAAATAGTTCTGATTCAGTGACATAGAACACTTGAAAAATGTTTTCTTTTTTTTGGTTATATATAAATTACAAAAATCATAAAAACACATTTCGAAAAAGACATTTACTTTATCATTCGAGTATCCTCATGGGGACCACTTGAAAAATGTTTGGCCACCAAATATTGTCATTTTTTTTTTTTTTTTTTTGTAATGGGTAGTTGGCTAAAAGCTTTGAATACTTCATGCAGACCTTTCTGAGTTGTTACGAATTCACACGATAGATTCAAAATTAATAAGAAAATATAGTCTAAAAGATTGATCTATTAAGTGAAAGAGTCTGTTGGATTTAAGTACTATTTTATAGTTTCTTATAAATCCTAGAATTTGTAACATTGTCCACCCCTTAAAAAATAAGACATTTATGGATGACTCTCACTCCGGACACTTCATGATACCAAATAACCCATTTTCTTTATGGACGATTCTTACTTTGATTCTTATCAAGTACCAGATTGCCCTCTTTCAGATAACGCTTTTCCATATTGGACCAGCTCTCAATTAAAGCACTAATTGTTATGGAGCCCACATGTTGATTCAATCCTAATAAGAGAACTTAGGTCAAAAGATCGATCTATTAGATGAGAGAGTCTACTAGATTAAGTACTATTTTATGATTTTTTATGGATTCGACGTGGGACTCATAACAGGTGTTCAAGGCCTTTTGGTCCCTCTATATTTTTAGCTTACAACTCTATAAAAGATAAGAACTTTTGGAAAAATAAAAATAATAAAATCAAAATATGAAAAGGGTTTTGAAATAAAATTTAGGCCTTTATGAAAATAAAAATTTGGAAAAAAAAAATTGATATAGAAATTTTGGTACCCCTTGGAAGAACCTTTTGGACACCTAATGAAGGCGCTTTGGGTATTTTGTGAAGGCTCCTGCAGTGGCTCCATATTTTCAGGATTTTAGGAAAATAAAAATTTTGGTGAAAATTATAATTTTTAAATC
This sequence comes from Dillenia turbinata, assembly GCA_037126225.1. NCBI lineage: Eukaryota > Viridiplantae > Streptophyta > Magnoliopsida > Dilleniales > Dilleniaceae > Dillenia > Dillenia turbinata. The sequence goes on along the minus strand of JBAMMX010000023.1, from coordinate 13,602,003 downwards.
CAAAATATTGAAATGAACCGAATTACTTACCGTAGAGGATTTTGATATATGTCTATTGATAATATCATTTTGTTTCAGTTTTGTAGTTCAATTGCAGATTAAAGATTCTAAACTGTGTAAGCATGAACTCTCCCTTGCAAAGTAGGAAATGAGAAATGCGACCAAACTCTAGAATTGAGCAATCACCACCTCATCTGTATACCGCGTTTCGCATGATGTAATATTTAAAATTTATGAACGAAATTGATTTTGTTAATTATATATAATTAAATATTAAAAAAAGTCTTTTAAAATTCAAGAAATAAAAATTGATAAATAATGAATGTAACGATTTTTTTAAAATATTAATTTTTTAAATCTATTTTTTTATTAATTAACACATATCCTTTCCCTCTCTCTCAGATTAGTCGACTAAATGCCTAAGTCGACTAAGGCATATTGTTTTTTTTTTTTTCACTTTTTTATGATATTTTGAAAAAAATATTATAAATGTTTTAAAAATATTTTATTAAAAATATCATAAAATATAAATAAAAATATTTTTTCAAATTTTTTTAAATTTTTTAAAAAAATAATGTTTCTTAAAAAATTAAATTTTTTTAAAACTATTTTTTACCCTTCACTTTTATTTTTATTTTTATTTTTTTTTTACTTTTTATGGGTTTCTTTTTCACTTTTCACCTTTTTTTTAAAATTTTTTTTGGGTTTCTTTTTCTTTTTTTTTTTTTTTACCTTTTTTCTCCTCCTTAGTCAATTTTTCTTATTTTATTTTCTTTTTTTTTTAAATATGACCTTTTTCTCTTTTTTTATTAAAAACAAATATAAATAAAAATGTTTTTTTGTATTTTTTAAAAATAATATTTTTTTAAAAAAATATTAATTTTTTTTAAAACTATTTTTACCCTTCACTCTTTTTTAACTTTTTTTAGTTTCTTTTTTTTTTCCACCATTTACCCTTCTCCTTCTCTCTCTCTTCTCGTCAAATGATACTTTTATTATAAAAATTTTTTAGTCGACTAAAATAAATCCTTTAGTTGACTATGCAAGTTTTTAGTCAACTAAACTTTTTAGTTAACTAAAACAAATCCTTTGGTCGACTAAGTAAGTTTTTAGTTGACTAAACTTTTTAGTCGACTAATTGATTTTTAGTAGACTAAACAGTCTCTTAGTCTACAAAAAAAAAACTTTTCTTCCACCAATAAAAAACTCTCCGATAAAAATCTTCCCAGTAAAACAACTAAAAATGTGAAATCTCATCGATAAAATATTCTTTGGTATATAAAAGTTTTTCGGTACACAACACCTTCCTCTTTCAAAGCTCCCCGATAAAATGCTCTCAAAAAAAAAAACTAAAAATATGAAAGTTTCTTGAAAAAAACTCCCTGATAAAAAACTCTCCAGTACATGAAAGATCTCCGTACACAATACATTTCTCTCTTGAAACTCCCCAATAAAAAAACTAAGAATATGAAAACTTGCCAGTAAAAAACTTCTCAGTGAAAAACTTGCCGGTACATAAAAGTTTCTCGATACACAACACCTTCCTCTATCAAAAATCTCCGGTAAAAATCTTCCTGATAAAAAAAATAAGAATGTGAAAACTTTTCGATAAAAAACCCCCTGGTACATGAAAGTTCCCTGGTACACAACACCCATCTCTCTCAAAACTCTCCGGTAAAAAGCTTTGTGGTAAAAAAACTAAAAATGTGAAAACTTTTCGATAAAAAACTCTCCGATAAAAAACTCCCTGTTACATGAAAACTCCCCGGTACATGAAAACTCTTCGGTACACAACAAAACTCATCGGTAAAAATCTTCCCAGTACATGAAAGCTCTTCGGTACATGAAAACCCCTCGGTATACAACACCTTCATCTCTCAAAACTCCCCGTTAAAAAATTTCCCGATAAAAAGCTCCTTGGTACATGAAAGCTCTCCGGTACACAACAAATTCCTCTCTTAAAACTCCTCGTTAAAAAAACTAAGAATGTAAAAACTTCTCGATAAAAAACTTTCCGATAAAAAACTCTTCGGTATATGAAAACTCTTCGATACACAATACCTTCTTCTCTCAAAACTCTCCGGTAAAATAATTAAGAATGTGAAAATTTCTCGATAAAAAACTTTCCGGTAAAAAGCGTCCCGGTATATAAAATTTCACCGATACATTAAAGTTTCTCGGAAAAAAGCTCTCCGTTACATAAAAGATCCTTGGTACATTAAAACTTCATAGTACACAATACCTCTCTCTCTCAAAACTCCCCGATAAAAAAGTTCCCTAGTAAAAAAACAAAAAATGTGAAAGCTCCTTGGTGAAAAACTCCTCATAACATGAAAGCTCCCCGGTACATAAATACTATTCGATACACAATATCTTTCTCTCTCAAAACTCCTCGATAAAAATATTTTCGTTTAATAAAAAAAATAATAACAATAATAAAAACTAAACAAATTATACATTCAAGTCACCAATAACAAATCACCTCCCACCAAATGGAGAATGACGAAATCCGAGGTAGCAGTGGATCATTTACGCTTATATCTATATTGTTAAAAAAAGCTTCCCAGTATATGAAAGTTCCCTGATATATGAAAACTCCTTAGTACACAATACATTCCTTTCTCAAAACTCCCCAGTAAAAAAATTAAGAATATGAAAGTTTTTCGGTAAAAAACTTCCCGGTAAAAAACTCCTCGATACATGAAAGCTCTCTGATACACAACACTTTCGTCTCTCAAATCTCCCCGGTAAAAAAACTAAAAATGTGAAAACTTCTCAGTAAAAAACTCTGCGATAAAAAACTCGTCATAATATGAAAACTTCCCGATACATAAAAACTCTTTGATACACAATATTTTTCTCTCTCAAAACTCATCGATAAAAAATTTTTCGTTTAATAAAAAAAATAATAATAATCATAATATATGAACAAATTATATATCCAAGTCATCAATAACAAATCACCTTTCGTCAAATAAAAAGTGATGAAATCTGAGATGATAGAGGATCATTCACGCTTATATCTATATTATTGATGAAAACATTTTATATGAGTAGGGGTTAAAAGAAGAGGGTACACATTCTCACATCATCATTTTATGGAGAGAAAATAAAGGGGGTAGAAGGGTAAAAAGGTAATTTCACTCCTAAAAATATAAATTTTTTATATTTATATTGTATTATTAAAAAGTTTGAATAGTCACAATCTCATAAGCAGTGACGGAACTATATGAAAGTGAGAGTGGACAATTTTCCTCGCTATATCAAAATAATTTTATTAATTTTTATATATTAAATAAATATTATCTCTATTCAATACAAAATATTATTCTACTAAGATTGTCAATGCACTAAAATCGTTATTCTATTATATTAAAATATTTTGTGCCTTTAAACCCGGATCAACAGCTTGTAAGTATCAACATCCATGGGAGCAGTAGAAAGAGTTTTGTTTGATGTGTATTTGATGTCACATTTGTTAATCTTAAATGTGGGAAAGATATATAAACTGAGACAGATTGTTGAAGGTGAGTGAACACAGAGATAAACACAAACCAAATTTTAGATATTGAAGTCTCCCAGTAGTATTAGCATATTAGCATCACAAACGCCATTTTCATTGCTTGAATTGAGAAAGACAAAATAGATAGGAAATCTATTATCAAATCAGGACAATGGTATTATTTTGAGGTAGCAAAAGAAATTAAAAAAAAAAAACAAGGACATAATTCTAAATTAAAATCATTTTTTTAATTTAATTCTAAGTTGAAAAAATATTTCTTAAATTTTGTCACTTGGAAATCCATTAATAGAATGTGTGTGTGTGTGTGTATATGTATGTATGTATGTATGTTTACCTCCCTTCGAAAATTTTTGAAAACTTAAAAATTCGAAAATATATAGAAAGTATTGCACAAAGGCAATTCAATATTTGAAAATTTGATATTTCAAAAGAGAAAATATTTGAAAATTTGAAAAAGGAATGTGTTGGTTGCCTATCCAACGTCGAGAATTAATTAGTTAACTTCTTATCATTATCTTTTTTATCATTATTTTGTATTTGATCGCTAATATTTGAAGACAATGAATGTTTTGATAGGAAAAAAAAAAGTAATATTACTATTTAATAAGTTAATTATTTTCAAAATAAAATACAATAATACTATAATATATCTATATGTGAAAAGAGAAAGAAGAGAAAATGTATACCTATGAAGAGAAAGAAAGAAGGAAAGAAAAAAGAAATTTCAGTAGATGAATGTTATTTATTTATTTTACTTTTGGCTTTATTATTTATCGATATTTTTAAAATCAAAAACTAGACATTCCAAAATTAAGGATACTATAGGAAAAAAAAATGTTGATACATCGTAGGAAACCAGACTAATGCATTCTCCTGGGAATAGTACTAATAAATGCTATGATTCAATTGACACCTTCTCCTTGAAGACTGTATAGGGATCTCGTGTATACATTTTGTGCAATCCAGTGGAGAGTTGGTAGGGTTGGTCCGATCCGAACAAAACCCGTGACCCATCCGAATCTGAGGTGTTCGGGTCGGGTTAATTCGATTTTTTATTATACCGGGTCAGGTTCGGATCGGTAATTAAAAAACTCGAATTAACTCGACTCATCCTAATCAACCCGAATACATATAATGATAAGGATAAAAGTAGAATTATAGCAAAAAAAATATTTTATAAGTACCATATTTTCTTTTTTTTTATTTGTATATAGAGTTCTTTTAAAAAAATTTTAAATTTTTCATTTTTTTTAATACTATAAATATAAGATTCTTTGGAAAAAAAAAATTCTTTGACTTCTACTAACAAAAAAAAAATCTCCTTATGTTCACTAAAAAAAATAATATTTAAATATTATTTTAAATTTTTGGGTTCGAATACCTGTCCAAATTTAAGTACTTTACTCGAATTCAAGTTCGGGTTAAAAAAATATAACCCGAATACCAAGTAAAATACTTAAATTCGAACGAGTATCCGAACAAAGTCAATCTCACAAAAAGGATAACAGCACCAACTCCCTTCCTCGAAGGTTTCAAATTTGATTCTCTCCTATTAAATGGATAAGATGAAAGCAAAAAGGGCAATTAAAAAAGAAGTTACAAAAAAGAAAAAAAAAAAAAACTTGCAAATGAAACTCTTATTTCTCTTAGGTTATCACTATATCTGGTTCACATAAAAAAATACTCATTTGAGAACAGAGTTCTCTATCCTCGAACTCCTCCATCTCACACCCTAAGAAAGAAAAGGAAAAACCATTTTCCCTTTAAAAGATCAAAATCTCTTCATTACTAAAGATGAGAAATTCTCTACAAACTCAAAGAGAAACCCCAATAAACTTAGTAAACTTGAAGTAGTGAGGAGAGACAATACACTTTGCAAGAAGGGCACTTTTATCCCTCTCTACAATTTAGATCTTGCAGAAATGCAATGCACCCTCAAAGTCCTATTTGTAGTGGTCCAACGTGAGAAAACCCTATTTTTTCAACATACTTTTAACCTTTTTTTTACTTCTATATATGTCGAGTTTTATATAGGAAAAATAGGAGATATCTTGGGGATATTTTAATAAAAAAATAATTAACATGTATTTATAAAGTCATCAAATCTTTCATGTACATTCTAATAGAATATTAATATATATATATATATATATATATACAAATTTTTCAAAATTGTTCAAACTCTTCTTTTAACGGAATGAATATTAACATTCTTAACGGTTTTTATTCGTAAATTTTTACATTTTTCTGATTTAGTTTTAAATCTTTTTCTCAATTTGGTACTCGTTCTTGACGATCAATTTAATCAACCTAATATTTGCTTAGTAAGAAAAATACGTAATTATATGTGAATCTTTTATTAAAAATATTGGCATTACTTTCATAAACTTGAAATAATTAATATACTAGTTTCCCATAATTATAATTATCAGAAAACTTTATCTTAAAAACTAATTGTTAAAGTGAAGAGTCAAGATGATATGAATAAGCCTGATAGGTAGGGTAGCACAATGTAGGACTTAATAATGATTGTATAAGTAATACTAGAAAATTCATACAAAATCAAGGTGAAAAGTATACGATTATATTTCAAGATAATAGTTTTCTTGTTAGGAATTTTTATTTGCCCATACTACAAGGAAATATTTTATTTTATTTCTGTCAAAAAGTGATTTGAGTCTCCCATTGCCCACGACACTCCAGCCCCTATCAATTCTAAGTGCAGCCAATATGTCAATATCAATCCTATATGTAGAAGGAATTAAAATATGTGCATCCTTATTGCAATGTATAAATGTATAATATATAAAATGTATATTGCTAAATATGGTAACTAATGACAAGGAGTTACCAAATTCAAAAGGGAAAAATATCGACTTACCTTTACATTGTCCTGCTAAATTTGAAAAGGAATTCTCTTTCTTTCTTTTTTTATTTTCTTTTTCAAATGTAATTAACATGGTGGCTCTCCCCTTCCCCATTTTTGATATAACCAATCGGTATCTGGAACCCGAGTGTTGTCAGACCTAATTTAAGAAAAATTCTCCTCACGTAATTTTTTTTCTATTCTCAAATTTCATAGAGTTATTTATGGGATCTAACACCCATTACCCGCCAGACTTTCCGTTGATGTTGTCCCCTTCCCTTGCCCATAGGTTTCCAACCCTAATGTAGATGATTTGATGAAGGGGGGAAGAAGGATCCATTGCCAAATGTAGGCTATGTACCAACTATTAAAAGTAATAAAAATCATTTCTCCATTTGATATTTTATTATATTATTGACAATATTTTGGAATATATAGAAAGTATTAAGGAAAGGTTATGTGATTTTCAAAAAGGTAAAAGAGATTGTGATTGCAAATCAATCGCACCAATCAGGCATGGGAAGAGAGACAGAGTCACCCTTGTGGAGGATATTCGTGAGGCGCCAATGAGACATGGTTAAAATTAAACTAGAGGAAGATCCCCTAAAGCGAGAACTATTACGAAATATTTTAAAATAGGCAATGCCCTATTTCGTGGTAATAAATTGTTCATAATTTAATTAATTTTGATTGTCAAAATGGGTCGAAATGAAATAATAAAATACAAAACTACAGAGAAGACCATACAGAGAGGTAAATTTCATTCCCTTCTCTCAAGCCGGATCTTCAGATTTTGCAGAGATCTTTCAGATCAAATAGAACAATGACTCCAATTTGAATTGAGTAATTGAAGAGGGGAAGAGAGAATTAAAACTCACATCGAATCGAGGCCAATAATCCAAACAGAGAAAACCAAAATAAGTAGAGACAAATTTCATTACCAGGCTACGAGCCAGTAGTTTTATCACCTTATTCATAGTGATTAGTATGAGTTTTGCTTTCAAATCCGCATGGCATCAAGGTATGACTTTCCATGGAGCTCCCGAGCAAACAAACCCTTGAAGTAATCACCCGTGATGATTCTTTTGAATAAAGCTGGATTTTGTGGAATTATAAGGCTAGGTGCTGGTCCCATTTCCACATCAAGTTTTGGGCTGTAAAATGTCGCTATTGACAGTCTCTCCTTCACTGGATTTATTGTTGCCCGATGCTCTATGCTTCGGTATGCTCCATTAGTCACCATCTGCATACCAAAGAAACCAAAATTAACACTGCTACTCCCATTTCCACATCCATTAAGACCTTTCAAACTATTTCTAGTTAAGGGGATTTTTTTTTTCTTTTGGTGTAAACGGATTACCTATCACCAACAAATATTCGGATTTCGTCTCACTAATTCGTCCTGAATACTGTGAGGTTATCCATGCTGGGGTTGGCTCTCCAAATCCTATTTCTCCAATATTGTTGGTTAAACTATTAAAACCGTAAATAGTTTGGATTAGATTTTAAAATAAAATTATTTATATTTTAAACATTATAATTAAGATTTTACCAAACCCTGGATTATTTCTTAAATCCTACACCGATCCTATTCATAATCTTCCCGCCTGGAGCTGGACCTAAATTGGGGCTGACTTAAAATCATAGCTCAAGCTCGCCTGAACAGCTAGTTGGGTCTGCATCGTCGTTAATCAATAGTTACATCTTTCTTTTTCCATGTTTCACACAATCTTTTGTTCCATATTGGTCCACACGGTTTGTGTTTTCTATGGAGCTGGTCTAAATAAATGATACAATGTCCCAAAAGAGAGGACATCTTCTTCTTGGGAGGCCCATCTGTAGGCCATACTGCAACGTGATGCATGACCCGTAAGAAATTGGGCAGTTAAAGATACGTTTCTAGTGAAGTAACTAAGGGTAATGAAAATTGAATTACTTATCCTTTTGTCTATTAGTTCATACAAGGTGAAGGGGAAAAAAATTACACTTCTAATATTTTTTTCTTCAAAATTTTCTTTTCATATCAGATGTATAATTAACAGCTAAAATTATTGAAATTATATATAGATTGATTTTTCACCATTAATTAATTTACATAATAAGAAAATACTAACCATGTGAGAGAGCATACCTCTAAGATGTCACCAATGTTGACCACAAAGGCATTAGGAAGGGGATTGATGGGAACCCAAACCCCATCTTTCCTCACTTGAAGACCTTCCATTTCATTGACCTGGAGTAGGATGGTGAGACCCACAGCGTCTGAGTGAGGCCTTAGGCCGATCACCTTCTCTGGTTGCGGACATGGTGGATAGTAGTTCATCCTCATTGATTGATGCCCTTCTTCAAACAGCTCTCTCATGTAACTCATCTCCATTTTTAGAGCTTTGGCCATTGATTCAAGGATCTTCATTGCAACATCTCTGACCGCAATTGAGTATGAGTGTATCGCCTCTCTACGGTTGTAACACATATTGAGATTATATTCTAATTTAAACATCTTGCTAAAACATGTTTAGTGCTATATAATTTGAGAGGCATATTTGGACTACATTTTCTTTATGGTTTATCGAAATCATGTAGGATAAACATTTCATTAACATTAGCCTCATTTCTTGAAATCAATGAAAGGGCATTTTCTTTAGAGTTCGAGTAGGTTATCATAGTTATGCTCGGAGAAGTTTTAGTGAAAAAGAAGGGGGAATGTAACATATTTCTGATTCCACTTATAACATTCATTAATTACGATAAGAAACTTTTTTATAAAAACCATATGATATTCTAAAGACAATTTTTATTTTTATTACAAAAAAGGAATTAGTCATTATATCAATAAATTTAGGTATCAATCAAAATTTACCAGCTTAAGAGTTTTCATGAAAAGTCCCATGAATTTGCTTCTAAATTGGTTAAAAAAATATAAGATAAAACATCTTTGGCTAGGGTTCATCTTTTTTCAAGATATGAATGATTCTAATTTCAAATAGAGCTTTCAAATATCATATTACTTGGAGAGTATCCAAGAGGGCTAGAAGTTCTTCAACTTTTCATGGAGGAAGCAACCAAACCTTAGGGTTTAAAATTAGAATGCAACAATAAATAATGTGAAATTTTCACCAAATTATATTTGTGGTGTGCTCCTAATAAAATGTTTTAAAGTGCGTGGTACGAGAACTTCCATAAAAGGCTTTTTCCAAGAAAGAAAATCCTCACAACAGAGTTCAATGACTAGCAATGTCTTTTAAAGAATTATAGAGAGAGAGAGAGAGGACCTGAAAGACTCGGGGAGGCTAGAAAATAAGGAAGACTTCCTCATATGAACGGGTAGCGTGAAAATAAAGAACAGGTCACCCCAATCAAGCTTTTGCTCATCAGACACCACAAAGGCTTGTCCAAAACCCTCCAAATCTCCGGGTAGTTGCCAGTACTTTTGCTTCTCTTCCATGGGAAGTTTGAAAAATTCTTGCATTTCATGCTTCACTTTCTCAATCAGTGACGTGCTTAGTTCATGATTTATTACCTGCAAACATTGTCAAATAATTTACTTGAGAAAGAAGTGTTTACCTAACACATTTCAAGAAAAAGCTATTATAAGCTGCCCATATATTTAGATTCATGTAGTCTTCATTCTTTTTTTTTTTTTTTTTAAATAATTTTCCTTTTTCCAATCTATGCTTTTCTTTACCATAACAAATAGAATAAAATAAAATAAAATGAATCATCTTCATTCTAATAACATTGAGCGATATCAAACTGCCAGCCTTAAATATGGTACCATATTGATTTAAATAGATTTAAAGAGAAAGGAAGAAGTGTTCTACAAAGATAGATAGATCGATCAAAACAAGTATACCTACCGCCAGCCATTTGGCCTTGTGGTAGCAAGGAGTCGAAGTTGAGGATTTAGCCATTTATCTGCCCATTCCTTCATTGATTGTTTAAAAACTTTAATGAAATTTTGTCTTCTCATTAAAAAAAATAAATAAATAAACAAGAGGAGGAGAAGAGGTCGGTGAGGGGTTTGACCCCTATTCCTCTGGGTTGTCAAAGAAACAAGGGTATTGCCCTCAAGAGAGAGAGAGAGAAAAAAAAAAAAAAAGATACCTGAAAGAAACCCCACTCTTTGCAAGCACAGTGCAACTTGTCCAGCTCATAATCCATGGCCTCCCCAGAGAGTAATCTCTGCATGTCAATAATTGGAATCTGAGGAAGCAAAGTGGTGTTGACAGGATGAGGAGGTTCCTGATCGGCACAGATGTATCGGGGAGGGACAGTGATCAATGGCTCCTTTGCCAGCTCTTGAACGCATGGGACGGGCAAAGAGCCTCCCAGTCTTGTTTCTACTTGTGTTTCCATTATGGTTGCTCTAAAGAGGACAAACCAAAGTGCTAAATTGGAAAAATGGTCCTTTCTCTCTCTCTCTCTCTCAGAGATGTAATGCCTATGGTTTTGGTGCAACTTGTTTCCTATATTTATAGACAAAAAAGGGCATTGGGTTATTGGAGATTTTACCATTCTGTAAATATTAATACTATCTACAGAATTGGTTGATGTTGAATCTTATTCAACACGCACTTAGTTTTTATGAAATGAAATTATGGATAGTCGAAGACCATTAAAAGATGATCTAATGGCCACCCCTACGAGTATTCTCATAGAAATTGTACAATATAAAATCCTTCATTCACCCATTGCAGTGGATTTTAAATATTACATATTTTATGGTATTAAGAGATTTGGTAAGTCGAAGGATGATTAGATAATGGCATTTCTTAACTTTTTTTACGATATTAAACTACTATAATATCATATTTCATGAATGTATATGATAAGTCGAGTATTTTAAATCTTAAAAGGCTCAAAATATCACTTAATAATTGTTATTTTTCCAATCAGATACACACCAAATAAAGCTCATATATACATATAATTTAGGTTTTATACCCTAGAATTAGGTCATATAATGTAAATTATGATTTGAGATTTTCGGCTCGTATTTTTCTTGTTTCTTGATACTAAAAATGTGCATAACATATAAATATGGATATAGTTTGAATGTTTTTATACAAAAATATTTTTAATACACATTCTAAACCTGTTCTCTCCAAAAATCGTTGAAATTGTTAAAAAGAAAAAAAAAATTGGTGATGAATATGATAGAACAAGAAAAGATTATATTAAAAACCAAATTTAATATGACAAGCGAAACCGAATTTCACCACTTTCCATCTACCGAACAAACAAACTTTTTGTAATACATTTAAAGACCATAGATTCTCATTTAATTTTTGCATTTTTTATTTTGTCAAAAATTTATAAACTTTTTCATAAATTTGTATATGACATACTATCACAATAAGTAAAATATAACATTGATGACCCTATGTATGAAAATATCTCTGAATTATTTTGGCTTAAAAAAATTTCTCTAATAGCATAAGAAAAAAAATAAAAGTAACTTTTCACAAAAAAGTACTTATTCATCAATGAATCTATTACAAAAATCAGGATTCTTCAATAGAGAGCTCTTGGGAAAATACTAATTATGGTGTCAAAAATAAAAATAATTTTGATTTTAAGGTTTCGTTTAAACTATTCTATATCATAAGAGTTTAACATGCTGCAGTACCGTATCAACCCCATGCCATCCCATACTTTTTTGTGGTTAAGGAGCTTTCACTGTTTCACGCAGTGTTAATATTACCGGTGATCAGTTTCTAAAAAAACAGTATAATGGTTATAACCTTTTCTCCTAATCCTGTAATCTGATATTCAAATCTCGTGTAACAAAAAAAAAATATTACCGGTCAATCTCTAGGGTTTTGTTTAAACTATTCTAACCCAACTAGAATGATATATCCATGCAGTTTTCCAGCTAACCAAATTTACCCAAAAAAAAAAAACCATATATCTTGTCGTATATTTCTCACATGTATCCACAACCAAGAGTCCTATGAAACTAACAGCAACCGAGAATCCAGCTTCAAAGTATCACCTCCCCGCACCCCGGTTCTTGGTGTGGGGTGCACCCCGGTTCTTGGTAGTGTCCTTTTCACTAGATCAACGAATCGGGGTTTGAGTCTTGGTAGTGGCAATCCCTTCCAATTGAGAATCAACAATAGTTTGACTGAAATTAATCGGAATGAAACTTTAGATATTCAGTGATAGACCAAATCCATGTACCAAAAAATATATCACCTCATCGCATCTACAAAATTTTCGGCCATTAAGTAAAATTCTTATATGGACAGGTAAAGTAGCCTATCAATGGGTTTCAGGTTCAACATCAACTGTATGGATGCTTTTAGTGATTTGCACAATATATTTATATGCAATGCATGTAAGTATGAGTGTGTGTTATGTGTTGTAGAACTAGTTCCAAAAGATCTTTTTAATTAACCTTCTAATCACAGAACAAATTTAATCTATGTAAATCTCAAATAAGTTAACCTCCCACATAACCAAATGGAGATTCTTAACTTGAAATCACAGACAAATTATGAGTCTAAAGATTTCATAAAGCCAGCAGAAGTTGATAGGAATAATAATATTGGGCGCACCCAAAAAAAAAAAAAGAAAATTCTAAATATATCAGCAACCGAATCCTAAGCTTCGATGATCACAACATTAAACTTCACAACTTGGGCCATTAACCCAAAAGGAAACATGAGGTCTGTCACTAAATTTCGATGACGAAAAGCTCTCCAGAATATTACCCATCCAGATGATGTTTCTTAATTCCTGCAAACATGCACTTAAGCATTAGCAACCCAAATCCATGGATCAAGGAATAGAATGTGATAGTTGGCTGAGCTGCTTGGGAAAAATGAACGGACCCCCCCGCCCAAAAAAAAAAACAACATGAGTGATTTGATGCTATTTGAGCTCCTGAAATCAAAAACACGCTCTCAAGTCAAGTCCGCCACCCAAAATATCTCAAGGAAGTGACTCTGGGAAAATCGGGGGAACAATTTCAACAAATGGACACTCACACTCGTATAGTCCTGTCCTTCCCAAATTTTCCATGTACTTTTGACTGCAAATTATAGTTTTCATTATTTAAATAATCCAGTGATTGCCAGGCACGTGTATTCTGATGGGAGAGCACTTGCTAATGTGATCATGTACAAAGTGAGAACGGCCCAAGAAGCCCATCGGGCCTGTTAGACCTCAATTACTTGTACCCAGACCCAAGTTTCTCTGGCCCAATAATAGTTCAGTTCGTTATAAAGATAGCCGTTCCAAAATGCTTACTTACCCTCCATTGGGTCGGGCCAGCCAAGCCCGAGTCATCTATAGCTCGGGTTTTCCTTTTTCTTTTTTTGGGGTTAGGGGTATGATCACTAGATTGTCAAGACCGGGTTTTCTTCGCTGAACACGGAAATTACAAACAGAAAGAAAAGTAGAACAGACGAGCAATGCTGATCGATTTGAGCCCCATCCACTTAAAAGTATCTACGGCAGAAAATCTTGAATGCTTAAGGGAACTGTCTCCATTCATTGATGAAGTCCTCTATCTCAGACCACATTCACATTCCTCATTAAAATAGCAGCTCCCATCATACTCTTCGTCATCTCCTCCATTTCTCTTACGAAATCCTCCGCAGAAACTGTCGGCGGAAACTAGAGAAGATAGCCTCTCATCATGTTTGATAATCTAATTCTGATTCCTCGTAGCTCCATACGAACCAGTTCCGGATCGAGGTTTCTAAAGAATCCCCGTTTAGAAATTATTTTGTATGCCTCTAATTCCGTGATTCTTGTTCGTTTTGGTACGTAGATCACCGCCTTCCCTTTCATTTGAATTGAACTAGAGAGAGAAAAAAAGAGAGATGTGAGGGTGTGTGAATTAACTAAGGCCTAAAATCAAGAAATGATGTGATTAGAAATGGTTTTACCTCAAAAATCTTTGAGAAAAGATGAAAAAGAAATCCGATTCTGAAATGCGATTTTGATGTGTGCTCGTCGGAGAGAGAGAGAGAGAGGAGAGGGAGAATGGAACGAGGAAAATCTGTTTTTGACGCTCCGTTGATTCACTCTTAGAAAGGGTGACGACCGTTCCTGCGTTGTGAAAGCCCATTTCTTTCGGCCTCGAGCATGGCCCTCAGACCTGGTAGGCCCAACCCGCATTTTCGCCCAAGAGATTAGGGAACCTAACGCCTCTGGGCCTACATTTGTGGGCGACCCATTTCTTGAAAAGAACTTTTTCAAGAAACAATAGAAGACCCAAAACAAACTTCTTTCACCGGAGAGCAGAAGAATATTAGATTTTTTAAATAAAATTTAATTTTAAATTTTAGAAATATAAAAAAAATTATATTAAAAAAGTTCCTCTAAAAAGGGTCTAACAGTAATACGGACTGAATTAAACGAAACATACCGAATATTAGTAGATTCAGTACCAAAAAAAAAAAAAGAAAAACACTACCCTCCAAAAAACAACCTGTTAACGCCACTACCAACATAGTTTCACAGGATTCCTTATTAATATAAATATTTATTATCCTACATTAATAAACTAATAACCATGGGGGTTTCAGGAACAGCAGTCTCACCTAATGGTCAATCTTTCTATATTAATTGAGAGCAATATAAGAGAGAAAAATTTGTACTAGCTAAGCTAGATAAGTTGTGATTGCAAAGATGAGCACAGAAGAAAACGAAATTTTTGCTCATGCGATGTCAATGGTGAACTGCTTTTCTTTGCCAACGGTATTCACGACAGCAATGGAGCTCAACGTCTTCAAGATCATAAACGAGCTAAGCAAGGACGATGGCGGAGGAGGTGGTGCGTCGCCATTGGAGATTTCATCTCGGCTTCAAACAGAGAATCCTGAGGCAGCTTCAATGGTTGATCGAATGCTGCACTTGCTTGCCAATTACTCTCTTCTTACATGCTCTGTCCGCACATCGGAGGGCGGCTTAGTTGAAAGGGTCTATGGAATAGGGCCTGTTTCCAAGTTTTTCCTTACTGAACAAGATGGTGGGTCTTTGGCTTACCTTTCTTTTCTTAATTCTCATGCCGCTCATGCCAAAGCCAGGTTCGTCAGATATAGTAATATTGTACATATATTACACACACACACACACACACACACCCCAAAGCCAGGTTCGTCAGATATAGTAATATTGTGCATATATTACACACACACACACACACACTCTCTCAAAAATATGTATAGTTCCAATATGATGTTTGAAGTGATATTTTTTTATTTTTCTCAAATAAGTATATCTGCAATTATTACAATATTGATCCACAAATACGTCTAATAGAATATATTTTAACTTATTATGCAGGTCGAGTCTGAAAGATGCTGTCCTTGAAGGAGGGGTTCCATTTGAAAAGGCCCATGCTGACATTGATCCCAGATTTAGTAGTATATTTAACAAGGCAATGGCAAGTCATTCGATCATAATCTTGAAAAAGATTTTAGAGACATACAAGGGATTTGAGGGACTAAACTCATTGGTGGATGTTGGTGGCGGTGATGGCTCAACACTCAACATGATCATCAACAAGTACCCATCCATTAGAGGAATCAACTATGATTTGCCCCATGTCATTCAACATCTGCTCCCCTCACTTGGTAAGGTCTTGCTTTTTAATTATCTATCCAATATCCATTCTATATTTTAAAAGCCAAGGAACAACTAATTGATTCCAAAAAAGGTTGTCACAAAAACTTTCTCAATCAAAGAGTTGTTACAAATACTCAATCAACTTAGTTTTTTTTTTTTTTTTTAACAATCGGATTTAAGTTTGAAATTATCTAGGAAAGAGAAATTATGAATACTGAGCTATCCGTTGGAGGACACACATACACAATAATTACAATGTTTTACTATTGTCACGGTTCAACATGTTGACAGCAAGCAATTTTATTGAAATTTCGAAGTCCATATGTAACAGCTCCCAAACTCTGATTGGTAGATATTTTTCAACATTAATATTTTTTATTTCCTAACTTTAAATGTTTGAATTTTTTTATTTTTAAAACGGATCAATATACTAAATCAATTAATATTTAAATAAAAATTTTTATATTTTTTATTTACATAATTTTTCATATTTAATAAATTATTTATTTATTTAGTTATATTTTTATTTTTTACTTTATTTATTTTATGATCATTTAAAATTTTTATTATAAAAAAAGATTAGTTTATTATTTAAATAAAATAATTAATATTTATATAAAAATCTTTATATTTTTTATATTTATGCACTTTTTTATATTTTTGTTCTCTATATTCTTATAAAATGCAGTTTTCTCTAGACTCTATCAACACATTTATTTTTCATACATAAAATTTGAATTCAAAATTTTATTTAAGAGTTATCGATGTCAACCATTGAACCAACTAGTTGATGCTTAAGATTTATCGGTCATTTTAAGCACATCTCAACCAAAGAAGAGATGTTTTTTTTTTTTTTTTTGATGCTAAGTTTATTAGTTATTTTTTTAAATTGAATGGCCGTTTATTTTTGTAATAAAATTAATTTGGCAGGCATAGAGAACATTGAAGGAAACATGTTTGAAGCTGTTCCAAAAGGTGATGCCGTTTTGTTGAAGGTAAAGTATTCAAAATATTTTCTTTTCCACCTACGATTTTCACATGTCGCTAGATTTTGAGTGTCTACTTTTCTATTGATTTAGTTTTTCTCAAGTAAAAAACGGTGTGGTGCTTCAATGGCGGGCTCAGAACTTTTTCAAAAATGGTCAAACTTTAGAGATAGTCCCACATTCTTAAGTACATCTGTCCTTTATGAAGAGATCTGTGGGTCCTGGGCTACACTACTGAAATTAATTGAATTGCAGAGTATATGCCACAACTGGAACGATGAGCAATGTGTGACACTACTGAAAAATTGTTACAAGGCTTTACCAGAAACAGGGAAGGTGATTATTATAGATCCACTGATGCCTGAGGCAGCGGAGACCAATTTCACAGGCAAATTGGTAGCAGAGTTGGACATTACCATGTTAATCAGTCTTGGTGGAAGAGAGAGGACAGAAAGAGAGTTTGCAGCCTTATCCAAAGCCGCTGGATTTTCTTGTCTTAAAGTTGTCAGCTGTGTTTATGCCCATTCTATTTTAGATGTCCATAAGTAGTGCCTTATGAAATAAGGACATGGGATACCATATGACCTAGACAACACCACACGAATCCAATCGGGACATTCTTAAGGCTGTGTACCTAAATCTTTACCAAATTTCAATGACTTTGCAAAGCCAAAATCTATACCTTCATGGCATTCTTCTCCTTTATATCTGTTAAGACTTTGACCGGAATGCTTAAGAAATCATAGAAATTGAGGGTAAAGAAAGACAAAGCTTAGTTTTTCTATAAATTAGCAAACGATTATCTGGGTTCAAAATTTAAGAATGAAAAAAATCACGTTGAGAGAGTTCTCCCTAAATTGAGTCCAACAACGCTCAAATCAGATTAGTCAAAATATGTCTCTGGATACTGGTTGGTTATACTCAAAAAAAAAAAGTTTACCACAAAAATAGTAAATTCAATCATCTTATAAGTTACACAGAATGTGTGGAACTAGAAAAGAACCCAATTCATTCTATGCGAAAATGAGGGTCTCCCTTATAGGTATCATGGATCCTTCTTCCAATCTGCAATTGCCTGGAAGCTCTGTTTAGTCTCTCCCTTTATGATGGAGTTTGGTTGTGTGTATGTCTTTTCAGATTACCCAGAAAAAAAAAAAAAAAAAAAAAAATAGAATGGATGTGTGAAACTTGGAATTGGATCTCGATTTGTTCCTTGGAACATTTGTTTATTTGTCATAATGAGAAAATAATAGCAAAGGTGTAAAAGTGATCAACTACTTAGATATGCTTCAAAAGGCCAAGCATATTGAACTAAATCAATTTTAAATAACTATTGAAGTAACTAAATGATGATCTTTCTACACATGAAGTTCTTCATATCTTTGTAAGCTTGGTGCTCTCCTCTCTTTTGTCATTTTGGTGGTTGGAAGCTCATATTACTATCAGAGTATCAAGAGAGATAAAAGAAAACATTTATTTTGCTGAAAGACATGGATTTCTATTTTTACTAATTACTCTGACCTTATATTAAAGGGTAAATTTTGATACAACGATAGAAATATTTTTTTAGTAATCTCGAAATCACGTTTTCAAAACATGAAAATACTCTCTTTATAAAAATATAAGAGAAAACTGTATACATATACGTTCACCCTTTCTCTATCTCGCACTAAGTCGAAAAATATTTTGTATATGGAGTGAAGCCTTGCCACCACCTAGCTAGGGGGGAAAAATACTTTCTTTATCACGATTTTAACTGATGCGTAAGTTTAAACATAATACGTCACAAAATATAAGATACTGTTGATAGCACTTTAATGATCATACTTAACGAATGTGATTAAAAAAACAATAATAATAATAATTAAATTTTACTTTTTTTTTATTTCCAGAAAATTAGGCAACTTCCCTGAAAAATTATCAATCCAACCACTCGGTGTGAACACAAACATCATAAAAATCTATAAACATATAAACTACCATTTATCAATAATTCTTTTGACCCATCCAACAACAACAATTGTATCTTTTCTAAAACCTGATAAAGGAGATTGGATACCAGCGTCTTAGTCCACTAAAGAAAAAATATTAATATAATAATTTCAATATCTTTAAAGAATTTTTCACTTTTATTCACAATTTTTTTTTATAAATAGTTTAATTTTAATTATAGATTATTAAATTAAATTGATTTAAATTGAAATTCTTCGAACAGGCTATCATAGCCTTAGCTTCCGTGGAACATTGTGTTGATCTTCCTTCTTTAACATCATAAAAGAATTATAGCAATTTTTTAATTATTTTCACAAAAAACATGAAAAATATTCTTAATGATAATTTTTTAATTATTTTTAACATCATAAAAAATATTAACTATCTTAGAGCCCCACTTAAATCCCACCCTACACACTCTCTCTCTCTCTCTCTCTCTTAATTTCTCTCCCTAAAAATATTTAGCAAATGATAAGTCTACTAAGTTTTAGGCTAAAAAGAATCCAAATTATACTAAAACTCTACTACTACCCTAAAAAGAATGCAAAATATACTAAAACTGTACTACTAGTAAGATATTCAATTTTGTTAAAACACTACATTCATTCAAGCGGTACTAAGCTTCTATAAAAACGTATGGTGGGGGAGAGAGAGAGAGGCTCTTGCAATTTCTTTCCTTTTTTGTCTATATTAATTTTGTCAATAATTCATGGTTTTGATTAGTTGTGAAAATTAAAAACAAAAATTATGAGATGCCTCTTGAAAACTGCTTTGTTAATCTATCTTGATTTCTCTCATTATTGATAGATTTGCTTTTCATTCATACAAAACTATTATTGTTTTATAAAGTTTATGATTTGATTGTGAATGTTAGACATGGTAAGCAAAATCAATTTATGGAAAAACTGATAAATATCGGGAGACCGCTTTTGAGACTTATTTTTTTGAAGTTATTTGAAATTCATGAATTTTATTTACGAAATAATTAATTTCTATTGCGAATGTTTTCATGGTAGAGTTGTTTAAGAACGGGTTCTTGAGCCACTTGAATCTTTTACATACCTCATCTCAGCCATTTATACTTTTCTATATATAAAAAAATAATAAAATAAAATAAAATTTAATATAAGTAAATTTTATAACGATTAATGGCTGAAATGAGGCATGTTAAAAGTTAAAATAGGTTCAAGAGGGTGTTCTTTAAGAACGCAATCTTGGAGGCATTCGACATGGGAATAGATTATTTTGTGAATAAAATTCTCAAATTTTGAGTGATCTCTAAGAATGGTGGTCGTGATAAGAAGTCTGATGATATTCATCCATTTTTTCCGTCCTACAACTCAAGAAATCCTGATCTTCTCTATGAAGATGATTTGTGATCTTGATGTTCCTCATCCCAAGGTAAAAGTTAAGTTTTTTTTTTTTAATTAATATTTTCTATTTAAATGTTGCTTACCTTGTTATTATCTTTACAAACTTGACAGTGTTTAGGAAGTATAGGGAAGGAAAAAGTGTGAGGAACATGGCGTCTTGCAGTAAAGACAGCTTCTGTGAGTAAAAAATTTTATACCTATATGACTAAGTATTTGATTTTTTAGAATCTTAAACTGTCAAATCATGTGATTGTCGAAAACAGCTTAAACTTGACTTTTAAAAAAAATATATATATATCAATGTTGTGTTGGTGTGTTAATTGTTATCTTATAGGATGTTGTTTTTCCTTTTGGTCAATCGCTCCTATCAGCAACCTGTTGGCTCCACTATACTTGTAAAGGAAGAGAATAGGCCATAGTAAGATGATTTGATTATGAGTTTCTTGTTGGCAAGAAAGCTGTTTGGCAACCATTATAAATGGAATTAACTTAATAATAATTGTCTGTGTGGCAAGTTCCCTTTCAGATTTTTGCACTTCATGTTCCCCAATAATGTTGTGGCGTTCATAATATTGTATCTTGAAGTTTGAGAGATGCAAGGTGCCCCTTTTGAGACAGGATAATATCCTCTCAGTAAACATCGGCATTGTTTGTTATAACAAGCTGGGTAGTCCAAGAGAACGGTCTAGTGGTCACAGTCCCCTTTCATATCCCGGTGCAAATCTTGTTATAACCCAAAAAAGTAATAATAATAATAATAAGAAGCAGTGGTGGCTTGAACACCCTGAGGCCTATGTTTCTCTCTTCTTTCCGGTGCTTCCAATGGGCTTGTATGGGTGCCATTTGTCGAGGCAATAGTTTCACATTTTAAGGGGCCAGAGGCCCAACATAGCAGAGCAAAACATCAGAAGGCCGAAAAGCAAACCTAGTTAGCCCGAAGACACCAAAAAGGGAACATTCTAGAGCTAGCCCAAGGAGGGCCCGAACAAACAATACACACGTGTCAACTGCCACCGTTGTACAGCAATGCCATCATGATCGAACAGCATCAATGGAAAGTCGGGCTTGAAATACAACCTACTGGGGCAGATGAATAAGTTATATAGTAATTTTTCAATAATTTAAAAGATTTTATAGATGTTGATAAGAGAACCGGGAGTTGAAAATTAAAGAATAGAAGAAAATATAGCATGAGGGGAAGGTAGAAATAAAGGAGGAATATAAGACGTAGCATACAAAATTTTTATAGTAGTTTCATCAAATTCGGTATATATTCACTCCTAGATACCACCTGAACTTTTATTCTTTACAAGAGTTTTCTCACAAACACTTTCCAATCTCACAGATTGTGTTTCTTTCTCTAAACTCCAAACCAAGAATCCCTTTCTGGTCTTTTAAACTTTTAGTATAGGAGAAAATTAAATTTTACAATGATTAAAGTTTTTACTTCAAATGTAACTACAATGAAGTTCATGGAAGAGATTTTAGAAAAATTTACAGAGGTTAGAGAGATAGAGTAGATAGAGTATTACAATAAAAAGCACTTCAATCCTGCTTTCAAAGATGAGATGCTCTTTATTTATATTCTCATTTAATGGAAAAATATATTCAAAGAACTCAGCATTTTTAGTTTCAATAATAGTATTATGATCAAATACATCACTTTTCAACAAAAGAAACCTATATACCACACTATGTACAACATAACTAATAAACATGCAATCAGATGTTTTTGTTCCTATTTTTCTTTTCTTAGGATCAGGAAGCATCATTTTAAGAAGACACCACCACAACTTTTAAATATTTAAGGTTAGACTGATAGTCTTTCCATGGCTCATAAGGTGTCTTACCAGTTTGTTTATGTGAAATTTTATTTTGTAAATGATAAGTAAATAAAATGGTTTCGTCCCAAAGACTATCAGACACATTATTACTGACAAGTAAAGTATTCATCATTTCTTATCTCCCACAAAAGTGTAGGAAAGCATCTTTATTAGCACAAATATGTCTGGTAACACAATAATTTCATTTCCTTTAACAAAATTCGCTTTTGGCGGAGGAGTATTGTCATTTCTCACTCAATTGTCATTTCTGAATATTTGCTTGCATTGACGAGCATGATGCCTTGGCTTTCCACATACACGGCAGGAGTCTTTTTTCTTAAAAGTGGGGTTATTATTTTACCAAGGTTTGTAATTAGAATTTTTGTTGTCATGTCTTCTTTTCTTATGATTTGACTTTCCTTATAAGAATAATATTTATCAAACAACTCGCTAGATAGAGTAAGAATTGTATGTCTACGGTCATTATTATCATGCATCCAAAGCTCTATTTGTTTTGTATCGGTATTCAGGTCCGGCTTTAGATCAGTTAATGCAGCAACAATGCCATACATATCCAACATGGAAAAAATTCATTCTTGTCATTTTTATAGTTTTGACACCTAACATGTCTTACAAATGAGAGAAAACCAAAAAAAAGGGGAAAAAAAAATTGTTCCCAACCCAACAAACAAGCAAGTAAGAGCAGCCATTAAGAAAAACCCAAAATTCAGCCCATGGGCATGGTCAAACAAGGAAGGTGTGAGGTACAACAACACAAGGGATGTGAAGAAATTGGCCACACAAATACCATGTGAATGAAATGTTAATTGGGTTGCTGTGATATGCCCCATAGAACGCAGAGTTCTTTTCTTGATCAAGAAAAAAATCCCTAATTTTGCCATTTGAGTTTTGATAGGTGGGATGTAATGAAGTTTGATGATGGATATTTGAAAATAATTCTTAAGATTGTGAGATATAAATTCAAAAGTAGCATATCCGAACCTGATACGTGCAAATATTACATAGTTTAACATGTAATCGCCTAAGATTCAATAGGGTTTATGTACTATGTATATAAAAGGATTTAGTAGGGTTTATATATTATTTTTCTTTTGTTTTATCATATCCAAGTTTTGTTTGATTAATTCGATCTGGGTCCATTAAATGATTGACTTTTTTAAATCTCCTTTTTCTATTTTCATGACTCAAAATTTATAATTAAAAAAGTGTAGCGCAGCCATTTAGTAAGTGGCGACACCTACATCGTATTATTAACATGAGACACTACATCTGTAATGATAAATACTAAAATATTTGTTTGGGTTACGAATTTTTTGAAGAAAAGGGAGCCTTAAAAAAAATCCTAAGTTATTTTGTAATATTACAACTCACTTAACACCAATCTTCTTTTTTATGTTTTGTTTTAAATGTGCTCTCTCTCATATATTCATACATTTCAATATCTATTGTTATTATTATTATTATTAATTATTCCCAAAGAGAAATTTATATTAGCATCCTCTTGATTAGGGTTATCAAATCCAAGATGCTGACCTTGTTTATGTAGCGACGCAGTTACATAAAAGGTGAATAATTGCTCCCTTTAGATCAAGTAATCTATTAATTTTTATATATCGAATAAATATTATTTATATTTTATTTAAAATATTGTGTTCATTCTGTTTCATTAAGATATTTTACTATAGCCCCCACAAGAGCTCTCTCCTTTCGGCTCGCATGACTAAAGTTAAGAAAACCCCTCCTTTTATCGGCAGCTTGGGTTACATCCATGATAATAGAATGAATACTTTGTCACCTCCAGAACACTAAGTCAAGTCTGCAACGGTTCCACCTTCAAAACCAATGCTCTTCGTTGAACCCACCTCACACTTTGGTCTAATTTGGGTCCTATTTCAACGGGTCGTGGATCCGAAATCTAAGAACAGTGGAGATAAAATATTTTTATAAGAACAGTAACGTTGATCTTAGTAGAGATAATATTTTGGGTTAAATAGGAGTAATATCTATTTGATATATAAAAATTAATGACATTATTTTGGTTTCTGTCACTGATTTCAATAATCTCCACTTGGAACCAAATTTCCAACTCTACCCAAAGCTGAAATACTGCTCGAACTTGGCAATCGGAACACACTTGTTCAGCATGTCTACCAAAGTGATGCATTAGGTTCACTAATTTGGTGGGAGTTTTAATTGCAATATTATATAAAATTCTATTTGCAAATATGAAACAAATAATTTTGAGAACACTCCAATCTGGTTTCGAGCACATAATTTTTTTGTGGCAAAATTTTTTTTAAGAACCCATGATCTCATTTTCCTTTTGGGCACTTGTGATTAAATTAAGAGACTATTTAAATAAACTTATAAACTTTTTAAGATATGTCTGAATAGTTATAAATTTATTTTTTCATAAACCATCAATATCCAATAATTATATTAAATATGATTAAATTCTATTCGAGACATGTTAGACTCTTAAGGGATTAATATCTTAAGGGATAAATATCTCACAACACATATTTTTACCATGCATAAAATTTAAATCTAAAATTTCTTCTAAAGAATACCATAATTCAGTCACCCAAGTATTAAAAATAAAATGCTCATGTTTAGAGCTTTTAAGCAGTTATAAAAATTTTCTCCACCAAGCTTTTTTTTTTGTAGCTTATAAATTCTTTTTTTTTTTTTTTGACATATAAATTAATTAAATTACCCCGTTGATATTTTATTATCTCACTTTTACCCTTTTCTTGTTAATAATTATCCATTTACATGATATTTTTTATTCCATGTTTTTACTCATTTTAACACCCAAAAAAAATTATATTTTGTGAATTATTTGATCTTCTTTTATTAAAAAAAAACACTTTAACAACTGATTTTGAAAATAAAATTAATAAACCATTTCTAACTTATAAGTTCAAAAAAAATTATTAGGAACTTATTATATTTAAAATAAATCTCGACAAACGAACCCTAAAATATTATAATGTTCCAAGCAGGATGGCAGAGGCAGAAACAGAACTCGGGTAAGTTGGCTTCGCAGAGAAGAGGGGAGAAGAAGATTTATTTCAGAAATATATGTATTTTTTTTATTTTTGTTTAATAGGGATAAAAAAAAAAAATGTGTAATAAATTTTTTTATTTGATTGGAATAAAAAGTAAAAAATAAAAGAAAAAACATCTTATTTATTATTATATTCTTATAAAATAATATTTTTAATATTTTTCATTTTATATTTTTTTTATTTTTTAATTCAAAATATTTTTTAAAAATATAATATTTTTTAAATAGTTATTTAATATATTTTTTTTATAAATTATTATCATTATTATTTTATATTAAATAAAATTAAAATATTAATATAAAAAATAAAATTAGAAAAAATAATTGTTTTAATAAAATTGATAAAAAACTAAATTTTATTATTTTATATTAAATAAATTAAAATAGAAAAAAATAATTTCACAAATATTAAAAAAAAAAGACAAATTGGTCTAAAATTTTCATTTTCTTTCATTTTCATTTACTTTGAAACAAAAATGATTTTTTAAAAGCAAGAGGAAAGAAATCATATCTCAATTTTACTTCTCCCCATATTTTTTTCTTATATCTCATTTTTACTTCCATCTATATTTTCTTACTTATCAAGTAAAAAATAACATTTACTTGTACTTTTATTTTTCCTCCCTCTCACTTTTCGCCCAACAAAACTAACCCTAAGCTGGAATTAATCCGCCCAAGAAGCGAGCCATTTCAGGCTTCAGCGTTCCGACCTCTCTCTCTCTCTCTCTCTCTCTCTCTGAAACGTCAAAGATAAGGTCACGTGGCACACACCCAACACTTGAAAGAGGTAGGAGTACCCTCTTAATTTCTGGGCTAAGGCGTAACAAGTGCCCTATCATCAGGGTTTTGTTAAGGCACACCTTCTAACACCTCTTTAAACTTCAATGAAAATGGGATATTTTTATTTTAATAAAATAAATCATAAATAAACTAAAATTAAGAAATCAAATCAATTTTTTTCCCAATTGAATGTGCAAGATAAAACAATCCGCAATTAATTAACCCAATTAAGCCCAAGGTAAACTTTTTTTCCCAATTTTTTTTTCCCAATTAAGCCCTAGATACACTCAAATGTAAAACATAACGTAGTATAGAATGTGCAAGATAAACACAGAACAAACAATCTCAAGTATTGTTAGGAACATATTGTATCCTAGCAGAAATGGAAAAAGGAACAATCCACAATTAAAACAAAAAAACAGGAATGAAGTTTACACACTGTAGCTTAGATTTAATTTGACAAAGGATGACAACCTAAGACTAAAGTCTACTCATCTTCCTGGCTGCGCAACCTAGCAAGCTTGTTGGTCACAACAACATCAAGCTGGGCAGCACGCTCTACAATCTCCTTCCTCTTCTTTGTGGACACATTGTGTGCAATCTCAGCACAGTAGGTCCTGCAAGGAAAGATGTTATGGGTTAATATACACTGTGAGTTCCATTTTCAAGGAATAATGACCAAGTAATGCTTTAAGAGCTAAAAGATCAGCTACCTGTTGTGCATCATCAATAGTTCAAGCTCCTTGACATTGTGCACTAAAAACTTCTTAAACCCATTAGGAAGATAGTGGCGAGTCTTCTTGTCGGAACCATAACCAATGTTGGGCATAAGAGTGCATCCTTTGAACTTTCGGCGGACTCTTGAGTCAATACCCTTCGGTCTACGCCAGTTTGGCTGTTGAAAATTGCATTGAACTCAACATTAGACAACACTAACAAAACTCATCTAGCCTCCATATAGATATAGATATGCATATATACACAGAAGATATGCGGGTAAGGGTGAAAGAGTGCAGAACATTAAGCTTGGCAAAGAAATAATAAACCTTGCCCAATATTTATAGATAGAATGACCAAACATAATATGTTTGGGAGAAAGGGAGGAGAGAGACAAAACGGACAGGCATGATACAAGAATGAAAATAGAGGTGAAGGTAAGGTAGTAAGAGTCGAAAATGTAAACAGGGATTAAGTAACAGTAAGCTTACAACAAATATAGCAAACTGTGTCGCAAGACCTGTAAAAACTTATTTTTTGCCCCATTAACGAGACACCCAGCTACGATATTAGACTGGACATCAGATACCGAGGGCAAGTACCTTAGCTGAGTAATGTTTTTTCTTTGTAATAACTTAAAAGTGTAAAAAGTAAGGGGGAAAAAACATATAGCTTAAGTGCAAAGTGATGGCAACAATCTCAGCCGAAAGATGGTGATAAAGTCGTTTGATAATCACTGATAACTCAGCAACAAGAAACAGTCTTCATCATTGATTGCAAGCCATCAAAGCTACACAGACAAGTTGCACTAATATTGAATAAATTAGAACCTGTTGCAAACGTCAAAATCTTTGAAAATAATAGGACCCTTAAAAATACTTAAGTAATTAGATACAATACGATTTGATAATAAACAGAGATCAGATGGTAGTGCATGTA
Organism: Dillenia turbinata; assembly: GCA_037126225.1. Lineage (NCBI taxonomy): Eukaryota > Viridiplantae > Streptophyta > Magnoliopsida > Dilleniales > Dilleniaceae > Dillenia > Dillenia turbinata. The sequence goes on along the minus strand of JBAMMX010000023.1, from coordinate 13,574,331 downwards.
TTAGTATTCATCATTCCAACGCAGAATAATTGGATAAACATCATCACGCCTCCTTCCTCATTCAAATGCAGAAAAACAAAACAGAAAAAAGAAAAAAAAAACATTTTTAAAATATATTTTCATTAAATTGCAATATAAAAGCTGACTGCAATCTCAGACGAGAAATGGTGATAAATACATATATAAATCATGTGAATCAGTGGCTGCATCACTTCATTGAAGATTGCAGGAAACAGACAAAGGGTGTATATTACTGATAAGCTAAAGAAAACATGAAAAGGTTATAATCTGAGTATACAACGAAGATCAGATGGTAGTGCATGTTATAAGATTCATCACTTGAGTACAGTAATTGATGGGTAGATATATCCTCATGTCTTGTTGCATACAAAGACTACAATAACAAAACAATAATAAAGATGGAGGGAGAACCCCATCCGCAAAAAAGATATATAAAAAAAAATAATAATAATAATATTTAAAGTATGAAATATCAAAATGGGATCAGCTAGAGTTATAAAATGTCAATCTCCATTTAGCATCAATGAGATGCATGTAAGACTGGGGCGACATAACTTCTATCATCACATCCCTCAATCAAAACAACCAACAAATTTAGCAATTCCCAGAAGTAGAAAATTTATAGCACCTATAGATCAATATGAGCTGATTCTCCAAGTACAGAACAAAGATCAGATGTTAAATATACTCAAACCTAATTACTTTACATGAAAAAATAGAGAAAAATAGAACAAACTAAAAGAAACCCATTAAAAGTTTCATGGAAATAACAACATAAATGGGATCAGCTTATTGAATGTCAATCACCATATAGCATCCAAGATAGAAGGATGCAAGTAAGACTGGGGCGACAATACATATCATCACGTCCCTTATTAAAACTAAGCCCTAATTTATAATAAAGGACTACAGAATTAAAGAATGAATAGATCAAAACTGAATGTGAGAAGCTCATAGCTAGTAAAGTTAGAGGGTTATCGGAAAATCGAAAGGGAAATGTGGGGGTGATACCTTGACAGAGACTTTGCGGTCGCTCTGGGGCCTTTTGAACTTCTTCACTCTCTTCTTCACGATCTTCTTCGATAGCAGCGGCACCGCCATCTCTTCACTGATTTCAGAAAGAAAGACAAAGAGAGTTAGAGAGAGATCGAAGAAAGTGAGAGAAACCAAGCTGATGAACCATAGAGAGGGGATGCTTACAGTCGTCTAGGATTTCGTCCCAGCCGACGAGCGCAGAGAGAGAGGTACGACTGGGTGCTTTAAGTAGGCGTGACGAGAGAAACCCTAGGGTTCCTTATGGACTATTTTGCCCCTCTTGCCTGCATATGAAATTTATCAATGTTTTTAAATTTTACATAGCTAAAAATTAAAAAAAAATAATTAAAAAAAAAAGGAAGTAGAAATAAAATGTGGCTTTTTCTTTCCCTTATCAATAAACTGTCTTACAAAAATAATTAAAAATAAGTTGCTATAAAATTGTTACGATGTTAAGAATGAATATTGATCATTAAGCATAGAGAATATATATTACATATTTATTAAGATTAAAGTTGGTTCTTGTAAAATATTTCACAGAGTTTTACGATTCGATTAATAACTAAATTTTATTTAAATGATTCGATCGTTTTTTATATTCTTACTTAATAGTATCGAAACAAATACAAACAACACTTTGATAATGGCTAATATCTGGTTAGTGCACTAATTAAATATTAATATTCTTTAAATAAGATTTTTAATTTCAAATATTAACTTAAATCAAATCAAATTTAATTGAATTCAAAATAATCATCATATATCAATAATTTATTAAAAAAACACTTTAATAAATGATATTATTGGAGATAAAATCACAAAAATAGTTCATTGTTATAAATTATGAGTGAGACCCGGTAATGACTGTGTATGTCATACCAAAGCTTTTCTTTTTTTGGGTCTACACAGGACATTTTCCGGATTGTCCGGTGTTTAAGGTTTTTCCTCGACTAATTCGGATAAACCCATCTGGAGGTCTTCCTTCGAAAGGTAGGGGTCTCCCAATGTAGTCTGTTTTGTGTTCAAATTGCGAGTCAAACTCATGATTTTAGTTAAAATATAATAACTATAATAACTTGTTTAAAATATCTAAATTTATTTCAATTTGGTTTAATATATTTCAAGTAAAAAAAAAAAAATCTGCAAGCAAAAGCCCAATATTCGTATGAAAGAGATTAAAATAATTATTCTGTCAATATTATTTACACTAAAATCCCAATTTAATTTCAATTCAATATAATCTCAAATTTTCAAGGCATAATTTTGGTTCAGGTCTCAAGATTCTTCCCGACCAAAGACTATTTACACTTATTTATAAATAAATAAAGAAACAATATATTTTAATCGAAATTATTTAAAATTATTTGTTTCAATGTGTTTGGGATATCTTATTTTAAACATAGTTTGAAAGTTGTTTGGTCATAATGTTATTACTATGTCTTAAAGATAATTTAGTGATCATAATTTTCCTCCTTCTAATCTGAAAATTTCGTACGTGAATTCCCGTGTAACCCAAAAAATAAAAAATAAAAAAAAGGTAATGGCATTGCTATACACCGGAGGCTATTCACACTTGTGTATTGTTTGTCTTTGTTTCTTTGGGCCCTCCCTGGGCCAGCTCTGGGATGGTGCTCTTTTGCTTTTGTGACCTTGGGCTAGCTAGGTTTACTTTTGGGCCTTCTGAGGTTTTGCTCATGTTATGTTGGGCCTAGACCCTTTAAAATGTGGTTCTTTGTTTCCTTAACCTCGGTTTTGATAATCAATTTATTGGTTTTAATTAATTCGATTCAAATTAATTATTGTTATCAAACCAACAAATGGCGTGATAGGCATCCATATAAGCCCATTGAAAACACTGGACCCTGACCATGACATGTAAAAGGTCACTCGCATCATGCCAATATGGTGTAACTAAACTAGTATCATTCTACTCTCCGTTCCTTAAGATTTTGAGTTCGAACCTTACACGTATCAAAATAAAAAGGTCACTTACGTCACTAGGAAGAAGAGAGAAACTTAGGCCTCGGGGCGTTAAAGCTACAACTGATTGTAATAACAAATAATACCCACGTCTACTGAGAGGATATTATCACTAAGGGCAGATTAAATCAGTTTACCGTCACAAAAGGGGCACCCTGCCTCTCTGAAATTCCAAGTTACAGATATTTTGAATGCCACCACATTATCATTGGGGAATATGAAGTACAAAAATCTGAAAGGGAACTTGCCACACAGACAATTACCATTAAGTTAATTCCATTAATAGTGGTTGCCAAACAACTCTCATGCCAACAAGAAACTCATAGTCAAATCTAGGGGTGTGCAATTTTCGGTTTTAATCGAATATCCGATCATTCAAATTTAATCGAATTCGAATCTTCAAATTCGAATTATGTTTTCAAATTTTGAATTGATTTTCGGTTAAAACTGAATTTTGAATTCGGTTTTTGAATCGAGTTTCGAATCAAAATTTTTAATTCAAATTCGAATCGAAAATCGAATTTAAATTCGAATTCTGTTTTCAAATTAGACTTTTATCCGAATCGAATTCGAACTTCAATTAAGGGTATCTTTTATTCCAGCGAAAGTACGAAAATGTCCCTAAAAAATTTGAGATGTGAGTTAAATCTGAAAGGGCATAAGTGTCCTTTTACAATTTTATGTTAAAAAAAAATGGAAAACACAAACACAAGTGACTTTACTCCTTAGTCTAGATCGAATTCAAAGTATCTCACTTTCCCAAAATCATTCATCGAAGACAGATGAAAACTCTAATCCATTTTTTCCCTTCTTCACTCTCATCATCTGCCCTGCATCTGCATATTCATTTGATTATCGTCTTCATCTGCATCTAAACTTTGATCTCAATTTGATTCTGAACTCGATCAGTCAATCTTTGTCTGTATCTTTAGTTCGTCACTTAACTTCGATCTTCATCTCAACTCAACCTTCGTCTGCATCTGTTTATGAGTTCATCTACATCTTCTTCACTTCAGTTCGGTCTTCGATCTTCCATCTTCATCTTCTTTGCATATCCTCTTAGATCTTCATCTCTCTCATCTATACTCTCATCTAACAGTGTGGTGTGTTACTTCGATCTTCATCTGATAGTCTCTCTCGCTGTCTCATCGTTACTCTGCTCTGTTCACTCTCATCTTATCTTTACTCTCATATACTGTTCGACCTTCATCTCCTCTAACCCTAACCTAAACCTAACCCTCACGAACTCACAAAACCTAACCTTAATCTGTCTTCACGAACTCACTTTTTCCCTTCATGGAATCACTTCAATCTTCATCTGTTGTCTCCTCTTTGATTTGACCTTTGTCTGCATTTGCTCTTCACTCTCTGCATCTATTGTCTTGGTCTTACTCTCATCTTCGACCATTATTTCATCTTTACACTCTGCACTTATTGCTCTCATATCGACTCAACTATTAGCATCAGGTATGAGTTCACTCTCTGCAATCTTTACTCTCTGCACTCTGCATTTGACAAATTCTAATAACATTATTTTTCTGGTTTTGTAGAGATGCAAGTGGTGGTCAGGATATTTCAATCAAATGAGATCAATCCTATACTTCAAACATGTCAAGGCCAAAGTAGAAGCGCCGAAGGTGAAAGCCAAAGGTCTACAGGAAGCAATACTACATTATAGAGTATTGAAAAATGCAAAGAATATAATAAGAGGTCAGTTATTTGGCAATATTTCACAGAATGGTGAGAGAAAAAGAGAATCCATTGTTTTCGGCCAGCCCCAATGCCGGTCTGAAGCAAATGTCCATTTTCTATATAATTAATTTGAATTCGAATTCAAATTGAATTTTGAATTCGATTTAATTCAAATTCGAATTCTGCTTAATTCAATCCGATTCGAATTCAAAATTCGATTTTAGATTTCAATTCGAATTCGATTTCGGTATAATTGATTTCGAATTTAAATTTAAATCGAAAACCAAATTTTGAATTAAGTTCGAATTCAAATCGAAAACTGAATTCAAATTCGAATTAAATTTAAACTTAATCGAATTCGGTTCGGTTTAATTTTTTATAAAAGTCTAAATCGAATTAATCGAACCGAATTACTCGAAAAATTCAAACACCGCCGAACTTATGAACACCCCTGGTCAAATCATCTTACTATGGCCTGTTCTCTTCCTTTACAAGTATAACGGAGCCAACAAGCTAAAGATAGGAGTGATTGATCAAAAGGAAAAACAACACCCTATAAGTATAACAATTAACACGCCAACATTGTCTAGGAAAAAAAAAGCATGTTTATGCTGTTTTCGACAATTACATGATTCAACAGTTTAAGACTTCGAAAAACCAAATATTTAGTCATATGGGTATAAAATTTTGTATTCACAGAAGCAGTCTTTACTGCAATATGGCCTGCTTCTCACACTTTTTCCTTCCTTATCATTCCTAAACACTGTCGAGGTTGTAAAGATTATAACAGTGTAAGCCCATACTTTTACCTTAGGATTAGGAAGATCAAGATCACAAATCATCTTCATAGAGGAGGAACAGGAAGATCAAGACCGTCTTTCTTAAAAGTTACTCAAAATTTGAGAATTTTATTCACAAAATAATTTATCCCCTTCTCGAACACCTTCAAGATTGCGTTCTTAAAGAACACACTCTTGAACCTATTTTAACTTTTAACATACCTCATTTCAGAGAAACCCTTCTTATAGAACGCCATCGCGAAGACATCCGCAATAAAAAATTGATTATTTCATAAAAAAAAAATATAAAAAATTAAAAAAAAAAATTTTAAAAAAGGTTTTTCCAAAAAATAAAAAAATTTATTAATATATTTTTTTATATTATTTTTTTTTTTTTAAAAAAAAAAAAAAAAAAAAAAAAAAAAAAAAAAAAGGAAGAGGAGGGGGGGAATATTAAAAAAAAAAAAAAAAAAAAATTTTTTTTTAAAATAATTATATTATTTAGGATTTTTTTTTTTTTTATATATATAAAATATAATTTTTTTTTAAGGGGGGGGGGGGTATTTTTTTTTTTTTTTTTGGGGAAAAAAAAAATATTGTTATTGGACTGTCCCCTTAAAGACCGACCATAAGAGAGCTGCCAAGCTAGGTTATGCTACTGTTGGGAGAAAGTAATAATAGAATTTTAAGGGAGAAAAAAAGAAACATACTCAAATTTCTTAAAATTTCAAGGGGACGAGCTATAATTTTTTAGAAGGCCCAAATCATTTATAATTCAAAATTATAGGGCTTACCTGCCCCAACTTAATGTGGAAAAAGAGAAGAGTTGACTTATATATATATAAATTTTTCTTTATATTTTTATAAAAAAATTATTTTTATATCTTAAACTTATACTGTCAAGATCATCAAAAGAGTAACTCCACCTTGAGTTCAAGAGTTCTTGAAGAATGCTATTATGGAGGCATTGGAATTCTAGATGGATTGTTTGCCGAATAAAATTCACAAATTTCAAATCTCGAGATATTAATTAAAAGTGGGACAGCTTAAGTGGTAGAGTTTTCCCCTTCTATTATTTCTTTTACGATTTGATCCCTCTTGATTACATTTTCTTATAAAAAAATAGAAAAATAAAAATAAAAATTGCAAGGGCTTCTTTCTCTCCCCCCATTAATACATATTTATAGAATATTAGTGTTTTAATATAATTGAATATCTTATGAATAATAGGGAGTTTTAGTATAATTTTGATTCTTTTTGGCATAAAACCTAACAGTAAAGCCTAGATTTTGATATAACGTGGGATTCATTCCATTTCAAATGTAATACGAAATCAGTGTGTTTGAGTTTATTTTATGCATTTTCAAATAAAAATAATTAATATTATTTAGTAGTTTTTAAAATTTTACCTATCAATAGCAAAAATAAATTTATAAATCAAATTTTTACAATTTATAAAATTACAGAGTTTAAAAGAAATTCAAATGCATAACAATAAAAGTCATCACACTTAAAAATAAAGAATAGAATATTATTCAAAATTTTTTTCCAAAAAAAAAAAAACCATTAGTGTCATTGGGAATTGGGTCGGGCCAACCCGAGCTGATCTCATTTTAAAGGACCGAGTTCGGACCATTTTAGGGTCAAGTCGAATTTAGACCCATTATTTACGACTGTTTTAATTACAGGCCGAATCTAAACGGTGGTCGACTCGGTCAATTTAAAATCAAATATTTTTTGTGTTTTTAAAAATATTATGATTTTGACGATGACTTTGATAAATTTAACATATTACTTTTGAAATAATTTTTTAATTTTTCATGATATTGTTATTGTTAATTTTTATAATAGTGTGTAATTCTTAATTTAATATAGTGGTATTTGATTTGTATTTTATTTTATATGATTAATATATTTTTATTTGATATTTATTATATTATAAAATAGGTTAAAAATATAAAAAATGAAATTTATGATTCGGAGTCAAGTCTGACCAAAAATGGGTCCGAGACCCTTTTAATTCTTTAGGCTGAACTTGAGTTTCAATTTTTCGAGTTTTCTCGAGTTGGGCTCAGATTCGGGCTCATAATTTCAAATAGACTGAGCCTAGACTTTATAAAAATCTGACTTAGAATGTTCGATTGTCAGTCATAATATCTTATAATCATGTTGGATTTGACTAAATTTGATTTGAAACAGATTGATCTCTTAAAGAATAAAACTTTTTTCAATATCTACTTTCTCTATATAGAAAACTCAAACTCCGATTTAAAAGTTATTAATACTCATCCAACATATCAAGATTATATTATCCAAGATTATAATACTACCAAATATCAAGTACTTTTTTTCCGCATCTCTCTGATTTTTTTTTTAGATACTTATATATTTGACATAATTGAATAAACAGATTTTGTGTATTTTTTGTTATGACTATAATAAATAAGGAGATTGAGTCAGGGCTTTAGTTTTTGACAAAAAGTTATTATACGGATAATCTTAGGATTCCACAAATAATTAATATAATAAACCCGAAACAATTTTGACACTATTTCACCACTCAGCATACCTAGTTGTCTTGTCACACACATCCAAATGCTTGCAATTGGGATATAAAATTTCAAATCGCCCTTGGATGATTTTGAGTGCATGCATTGAGCTTTGTACCCTGCACTTGGTTTGCTAGCACACCTATCGGTTAAATTTCCACAAGTACAAATTATAATAATAATAATAATAATAATAAATAAATAAATAAATAAATAAATAAAAGTAAAATTCATGCAATAATTGTTAGGATCATACTTTCATTAGAGATATTATATTCACCATAGACCAAATGACCAAACAAAATTTTTTCAGAATTGATGCAATCTTTTTTGATTGGTTGTCACATAAAATAATTTGGTTGAAAAGGCCCTATTCGGAAAAAAAGGGAGAATATTGCCAAATTATTTTTATTAAAAATAATAATTTATACCTAATAAAATCCTATATTTCCTTTAAAAATTTTAACTTAATTAAAAAATATTATAAATAAAATAAAAATAAGTTAAGTTAAACTAAGATAAGTTGAAGACGTCTAAACTGTGCCCGAATATGTGCCATAAAGGATTGAACACATCCTAATATACAGAGATCATTATCACTTTTGCAATAAAGAATAGGATTTCCTTCTCAAATCTGAGGCAAGAAAGTAACAATAACAACAATATGTATTTTACATTAAACAACAAAATATAGTAGAGATTGTCTCTTTCTTTTACATATAAACCTTGTCGGTCTAAATTATTATTGTATGATCTCTACCGGGCAGACCTTATAAAATCCTAAACTGGATCAATCGAAACATACCTCTAAATAATAGTGATGTATACAAAAAATATATATATATAATTCATAACCACATGATTCGGATTTAAATTTTTAATCAACTATAATTGATAATAAAAATAAATTTTTAGACCAATTGATATTGTGTTGTTACAGTTTAAATGAAGAGATAAGTTTTTTTATTTTTAGTTTAATGATCATAAATCTTTCCACAGATATCCTGATCCGAATTTGAATGAAGAGATAAGTTTTACCCATTTTACAATAAATACTCATTATACATTTGATGCAATTTTCAAAATATTTTATCAAGGCGAGTTGCGATAACCATCATTGTATGACGGTCCTTCTATCCAATCCAATTGTATTAGAAGCTCATCCCTCACCAGCGGGGAACATTCAAAACCCACCAATCCCATTTTTTCTATAAGATATCGCTCTTCTAACAAACAAACCAAAAAATTCTAACAACAATCATTCATTCTGTGATTTTTTTTTTCTTCGACTGGGCGGCTTGTTGGAGGTATTAATTCAAAAGTTTAATAAATCGAAAATTTGATTAATAATTGGTGAATTGAAAATTTTAACTTTATTATGAATTGAGGGGAAAATTTTCGGGAAACACCAACCCATAGTTAAAAAAGATTTATAGTATGTTTGGAAAGTTTTTTTTTTTTTTAAAGAAAAGATTAATTAGAAAAAAAATTTATAATTTTTTTTATTTTATTTGAGAGTTTTATGAAAAAAAAAATTCATTGAGAATAAAAAATTTTATTTTTAATTTTTAAAGAATATTTTTAGAATATAAAATATATTTATCTCTAATATTTTTTATATTTATTTTTTTCAATTTTAGAAAAAAAATATTTAAATTTAAAAAGATCTCGAATATATCCAAATCTATCCTTTTCTTTTATATCTAAACTTTAAAATATATATATATATATAATTTGCTCTATTAATCTTTTATTTTTTCTTTAAATCTTTCTATCCAAACCTTCGGATCGTTTATTCGTTGGTTTTCTCTTACTCTCTCTCTCTTCTGTCTCTCTGCGTGGCAGAGAGATGCTTTTGGACGACAAGACATTTAATACCACAGAGGGATGTCAGCCGCACCAAGAGAGAACATTTCATCGATGTGGACACAACTCCTCTGACTAACACTTTGACCCCACTCTTTAAGTGGTAATTATCCTTCATTTGATATTTCCTTTCCAAATGGTAATGCCATCGGCCCCACTCTTAAAGTGGTAATTATCCTTCATTTGATATTTCCTTTCCAAATTGTAATGCCATCGGCCATCGCCATTCGCCATCCAATGACCATCAGGTGCTCACTGTCTCTGTTATTCATGGAGATCAATCACCGCGGGGCCATTTGGCTTCGTATTTGAAAATGAAATCAGAATTAAAATAAAAAAACTTAAAAATTAAAATCAAAATCTAATATCCTTATTTGATTCAAATTTTAAAATAAATATGATTACTATAATTACAACACTCCCAACCCAAATCCCCTTTTATTCCAGGGATATCCTTGGTTGCCCAAACTACTTCCCTAGGCGGAGGAGAAGGTGAAGCTGTCTTAGATGAGGGAAGTGATTAAAGGGACGTAATCAAACCAGAGGTCGAAGTGATTGGCCAAGTTTTATATGCGATCGAAGGAGTGGACAGAGATGATTTGGGAGAGAAGAGGAGTTAGGGGAAGGCGGAAGGATTGGTAGAGTTGTTGGGGTTGGGGGCTTGGAGGCGGGGGCGATAATGCAGTGGCGGAGACGGTGGAATCATCAGAGCCGCTTGAGTTAAAAGGAATGGGAATCATCGGAGATTCCAAAACAGTGGATGAGTTTGATGGTGGAGAGGTGGGATGGGAGGTGATGGAGGAGAGAGAGAGAGAGAGAGAGAGAGAGAGAGAGGGAGGGAGGGGAGGTGAGGGGTGAGAGAGAGAAGAGATGGGGGAGGAGAGAGACGGAAGTGATGGGGGAGAGAGAGGAGATGGGATTGAGGGCGAAAAGAGAGAGAGGGAGGAATGGGTGGACAAGCAGTGGATGAGTTTGAGAAATCGGTCTCGGATGAAGCCCTTCATTTTTATTTGACTTTTATAAAATGAGGGTTTTATTTTCAAATTTTGATTCCTATTTCATTAACAATCAATATAGATTTTATTTATATCTTCAATAATATGTTTAGATGAAAAGATTTAAAAAAAATAAAAGATCACAGAAAATTATTTATTTTTTTTTGTTTAAGAATTTTATATAAAAGAAAAGAAAAAAAAATGAATAATTTTTAAAATTAAATTTTCTTTTATCAAAAGTGGAAAGAAAAGAAGATAAAATAAAAGGAAAAAAAAATTACTTCATAAATATGATAAATTTCCATTTTAAAAGTTAAAAATAAAATTTTTTATTTTCAAAGAATTTTATTTCTTTTATTTTTTTAATAAAATTTTCAAACAAAATAGAGAGAAAATTAAAATTTTTCTTTCTTTTTTTTTTTCCCAAAACTTTCAAATATACCATAAAACTTATACCCTTAAACCAAACCTCCCTAAAAATGTGTTCAATAAAAGGGAAATTAATTTATATTATAAAAGGATCAAAATATATTTAAATAAAATATCTTACAAATATTTAATTCATTTGATTTATCTATTATAATTTTTTAATAAATAATCTGTTATTCAATTGATGAAAAAATAAATTTTATAAATATTTAATATTTTTATTTTTATAGTTTTATTAAAAAAAACTTTTTTTGTCCTTGCATGAAGCATAAATTTATAAATTATTATGACAATTTGATAAAGTTATTGACATGAAAAATTAAAATTGCTATCATTGTTGAAAACGAAAATAAGGAATTGGCTTGAAGATGCCATTTTATGACGCTTTCTTGGATTTTTGGCCACTAAATTTTGTTGCTAGCTTAGGCCAGAAATTGCCCATTAGCCAAAAGCACCATTACCCTTTAGGGTATGTTGCCTTATTTGGGGTTCCACATTTTTGAGAATGTTAATTTTAGGGAAGGGATTTAAGGGTCAGATTAGTGTATATTGAATCATTCTTGGTAAGAAACTTTGAGGCCACTTGTGATTTTCCATCAATCTCTTCTATACGCCTTCTGAAGTCCAAAATTCATTTGGAAAGCTATTGCATGACATAGACAATTTTTTTTTTTTTTTAAGTAGATACTTGTCATCAACTAGTTTTAGGATTTAACTCGACTAATCCGATCAAATATTACGAACCCTATTAAAGAATTGACTCTCCTGCCTGTCATTTCTTTCTCAAATTTTGAGCTCATTAAGGGAATCAAGCATGTGACTACTACACCCATATATAAACTATGCAGATTTTTCCATCACCTAATAAAAAGGTTAATGGTGCGTATTTTGAAATTCAGATATGTTAAATATATTAATCTGACGAGTGTTTTATACAATAAAAGCTTAGTTAGGAGGAGAGTAGCAAAGGGGTTTTTTTTAATATATTTATATATATGTATGTATGTATGTATGTTTAATTATCTAAAAATTTTACTTACATTGCAACACGTACACAATATGCCTAACAAGTGCCCCCAAGTGTTGTCCATTTAAAATTTGCCCTAAAAATGTATGTTCCTTAGGCACTTGGGCACCATTAGAAAGCATCATGGTACTTGGCATATTCCTATGAATAATAACTTAATGAACGCCATTGAATTGCCTCAAGGTTTGCTAGCCATCTAAATCATTCAAACCAAACACTATAAAAATAGTGGGTCCTCTTTGATTGAACCTTTTTAGATGAAAAGGGTATTGCGGCTGTGAATGTTGATTGCATTGAGGAACAATCATGTTTGGAGAATCTGCATTGCATATAAATATTGTTTTTAGCACCATAATGTTGACATAAGTTAACATAGTCAAAGATTCTGAGACCCTTATATATTCTCTTTGATGAAAAGCCTAAGTTATTTATTTGCTAGCTATGATTCATTGTGTTCATTTTGATAATTTAAACATTCATGGAGCTCTAATCCCATGATTGAGCCATGGGGCCTGCCCTCTACATTTGTAAAGACAACAAGGTGATTGGTTTTACCAAATTATATCAAATCATGTTCAGCTGAAAATGAAAAAAAAATGATTTGAGAGAACCAATCTCTTAATGGACTTCACAATGTTGGATTGGATTAATCAAACAAAATCCGGATACTGATCGGTGAAAATTAAAAAAAAAAAATCATGTTCAAACTCTGCTTGTTCCCCCATGATACATAATCTCATAACAATCATTTACTAGTTATGATGTATAATTTTCATTTTGATCCATAAACATTTATCTCAGTTTACATGGTTAATGAACATGATTGAAAACGGCCTGATGGATAAATTATTATGTAGATGGTTATTTTAGATATTACAAAATAATATTTATATTTTTTCTCAAAATACTTAAATCCATAGGATAAAAATATACGTATGGATTTTAGCTAGATATAGATCTAGAGATATTCTCCGATGTATTACACATGAATATTTTACGAGGCAAAACCATCTAACCAAAGCTTTTATTCTAATCTAAAAAAGAAAAAAAAATACCCTAAGAGACAGAAACAGATAGAGTAAGTCAAAAGTGTTAGGAAATAAAAACAAATATAAAATGAGATGCTAAAATGATACTTTATAAAAATAAAGAAAATGAAAACGTGTATATATAAAAAATATAAGATTTTTATATAAATATTAATTATTTTATAAAAATAATTGAATAGTCATATTTTATAATAAAATTTTAAAATAATTAAATATGTAATTATTAATTATAAGAAAAATAACATAAAAAATAAATAAATTATAATTAAATAAATAATCTATTAAATATAGAAAAATATGTAAATATAAAAATTATATAAAATTTTATATAAATATTAATTAATTTAACGTGTTAAAATATTCTAAAAACAAAAAACATTATAGAAATGGGAGAAAATATCTCAATTAAAATCATTTTTTTTTGTATAAGAAGATATAATTAAACAGAATTATATCAAAAAAAATGTAAAAAAACTCTACAAATTGAGCTGTCTATTAAAATCAACATATCTACAATATGATGCAAATGAGAGAAAATGACATTTTAACAAAAATGAGTTAATAATAGCCAATTAATTAAGTTTCGCTTAGACATGTATAATAAATTGGTCCTTTCACATTGAGTTTGCTTGTGTTGCAATTGTTCATTTAATCTATAATTAAGTGTATTTTTAGTACATGTACCTTAAATCAATGATTGACACCTTCCATCTCCCATTTAAGACCTTTTTTTATTTTAATTTTAGCTAATTTTTCTTAATAGAGAACTTCATCAATGTGATTAAATTTAAATTTCATCCGATAATTATTTTTTTATAAATCACAATATTTAATAATTACGTGGATCCAATTAAATTCGATTTGAACTGAATCAAATTTTTTAATGGACAAATCTCTTATGAAGTCTATTTTCTCCTTACACAACTCGGTGTTGGTTAATAATTATTTGTTTTCACATAATTTTGCACAATTCAAAAAAATAATTTACGTTTGCGTTGCAAAACTTTAGAAAGAATCTTCAATAAAAGAGAAGGTAAAAATATTCTTTCTTTATATAAAAAAGAAATTTACATTGCATAGAATAAATTCATTTCATTTTCAATTGAAATTTTTTAATTCACTTAATTTTGAAAATATATATATTTTTAAAAAATTTAAATCCATTGCTTGAAATAATCAAAATGACCTTAAAAATATAATTAAAATTCAATTTCATAATTTTTTAGCATCTGGTTCCAATCACAACATAAATGATATGTTTTAAAATAAATTTTAAAATTTCCACTTCTAATTATATATTTCCTCAAGGAAAGAATTCACCTTTTTTTTTACCAAAATAATAAGCATTTTATTCTAATCTTGTATCAATATACTAAGAAAAAATTGTGTTTGTTTCTCATCATTGGGCAATATATTTATATAGTAATTATTTTTATAGTACTATTTCAAATTTTAAGTAGAAAAAGAAACATTGTTAAGGCATAATCATCCAAAATCATATTTTCCATTTTTGGTTAAAACCCAATTACCAAAAATATATATATTTTATTTTTGTTGAATGAAAAAAATTTATCATCTCAAATTAAAGACAAATCACCAACCTAAGATTTCGATAAAAATCATAATCATCCCCGCCAACCATAATACCAGTGTCAAAACAGTAATTTAATTTTTTACAGACTACGAGGACGAAAGTTTTAAGGAATATCTTATCCAAATAAATATTTAATTTTTTTTTTTCAATTTTAATCCTCCAAAATTAATTTTTTTTTTCCCCCAAGGGTTTATTTTGGGTTCGTAGACGGACACCAAACAAAATTCAAATCCAGTTGAATCCACTTACGCACGAACGCGCCTCAATCATTTTCGTGCTCTTTTTGCTTCTCTCGTCCGATCATCTCTCTCCAGTTTCCAATTTTTTTTTTTTCGGGGAAGGAAGAAGAAAATACAATTCTCTTTCTTCACGTCTCTCTCTATCTCCGCCCTCTATTCTCTCTCTCTCTCTCTCTCCGTGTTTGTGGCGAATCTGTTGAAGATTCACGAGTACTAAAGTGATTCAGCAACTGTTTTGTTCTGAAGTCGAATTTTTTCTTCTTCGCTTCAATTGAGTGTCTAATCGGTGTTAGATTTTTGGGACATTTTTGTCCATTCTCTCTTTTTCTGCGAAGTTCTAGGGTTCGGTTCTAAGGTAACCAATCAATCTCTTCTTGCTCTCTGCTTCAATTTTTGGTTTGACTTTGCAAGTTCAAGTTTTTTCTTCTCTAAATTGCTTTTCTCCTCGGTTCAATTATCAAGAGTTGATCTTTTTATGTGCATTTCTTTAATTGTTTACTGCTTTTTTCTATGAATTGCGCTCTTGTTGTGGTTGAATTTCTCTTCTGAAATTTGTGAACTTCCCTCTGGTCGGCAAGAAAAATCGTTGCATTCTTGACTTTGCTCTGATAGATTCTGTATGTGTGTGTGTATTTGTTACACATATCCACTCAAACCCATGTGCATGTATGATGTTCTCTTAATTTCCTTGTGAAGATTTTTTCTTATCAGTCTTATTTGCTTTGGACGTTTTCTTTATCTCGGATTTTTTTTTAATTAATTGTATTGTGAGGTTATGCATTGCTGTGCATGACTGCTTATTGATTTTGGCCCTCCAATCTACAGGGTGTAGTGAAAATCAGGTGCCAGTAGTGTATAGGAGACCATGGTGAAGTTGGTAAAGACTAAAATACAATCGTGTACATGTTGATTTTGTGTTATTGGTGATGAATTCGTGATGGGTCTTCTTAAGTTTAACTAGTTTAGTGTGTGTATAGAAGTAGAAGCTTTCTTACCGAGAAAAAGACCAGGGAAATATGCTAAGCCTAGATCTGGGGTTGTTATATAGAAGAAGTTAGGAAAGGTACTGAAGAAGTTATATAAAAGCTGTTTCCAAGCATTTTTTTTTCATGGAGTAGAATTATAGCGTGTCATGTGATCTTGATTGTTAGGCTGTTGGTGATGCTTGTTTTATATTATTGGTGCACTGCAGCAGATTAGATTGCATGGATAGTATGCAACTACAACTTGGAGCTTCGTGCAGTGTGCTTTTAGTATGTTTGCTTCCACATTAGCCTTTAACTAGATTTTCGGGAAAGCATGGTTTTATCGTGTTGTGGATTAGATATAGAAACATTTTATGTACTGGATAACATCATTGAATCTTCTGAACTTAATGTTCAACTCTAATTAAGGTTTCATTTATTTCGAGTTTCTGACTTTCATGTTTGTCGGATTGTGTTACTTCAGCAGCAGTTCTCTTTTGCTAAAAGGTGACGCAATGCAGCATTCCTTGGACCAATCATCTTCAGGTACTTCCTATAAGCCTTCTAGGAAATGTCTAATTTTTTTTTACTCCTGATTGTAATTTGCTTCAATTGAGTTGTACAAATCCTGTTTTCTAGGCCCTCCCAAAATTCCATTAGCGAATAATTCTAAAGAGGCAAGAAGCAGTGCATGGGGCATTGTATCAGGATCCAATGCTTATCAGGCTTCTAGAGATGCAACTCTTTTTTCAAGCTCCTTACCTGTTCTCCCGCATGGAAAGTGTATGTGTCAGCTCTTAGCATAATTATTGTATTTCATGTAAGGATTTAATTGTATGCATCATTGGAATGATATATTTACTTGTTTGTAAATCTGCAGTGAAATTAAATGATGTAGATCACGCTCTTCAGTCTGTTGATGATTCTTCAGCTAGCTTGAATAAGCTCCACCAAGACATGGAGGGTAATGATATACTTGAGGATCTTGAAAATCACGCAATTGGATGCTTGCTTCCGGATGAGGATGATCTTTTAGCTGGAATAATGGATGATTTTGACCTAAGTGGGTTGCCTAGTCAACTGGAAGAGCTGGAAGAGTGTGACCTTTTTGGCAGTGGAGGTGGTATTGAATTAGAAAATGATCTGCAAGAAAGCCTGAACCTAGGCATGTCAAAGGTGAGCATTTCTGATGGTGCTGGGAATGGCATGTCTCATTTTGGTCTTTCAAATGGTGTTGGAGCTGTTGCTGGAGAGCACCCTTATGGGGAGCATCCTTCTAGGACATTATTTGTGCGAAATATCAATAGCAATGTGGAAGATTCAGAGTTGAGAGCTCTCTTTGAGGTAACTGGAAATAGCCTTAGTTTCTAGTATTGACCATGGTTTTGTGTCTTTTGCAACCTGTGTCTTTGATTACACAATCCCATTGGATGATTTGGATTCACTGTTACATAATTGGAGAAGCCACTATTTTCTAGTCCCAGCCAACCTATTTGCATTCTGAGCAGTGTTTTTGCATGCGCTAAGCCAAGGAACGTATCATGAAAAGTGCTTTGAGTTTGTTAAAGTGAGCTGATGTTGGTATTATTCTGGCTAAGGCACTCACCTTGTTGAAGTCTGCAATTACATTACAACAACAACAACCTGTGCCTTAATCCCAAAATTTGAAGTCTGCAATTTAAGTGAAGAATATAAACCATCACTAAACTGATCTGGGGAATATTGTCTTGATGGCACAAAGGCATAGATTTATTCAACAACCAAAGCTAGTAATTCCTTGGCCGATACTGACATTGTTCCTAGGTAGGTTAGCTTTCCAAGATGAGAATGAAGAACCCTATAGCCAAATGCTTAAACAAGAAGGTTTTGAAGGTGACGAGAGGTCCTTTGTTTGAATTTTATTCCTAGATTTTGTTCTTCTCTAGTTTTTGTGTGAATGATGTTGCTTTTGGTAGCTCTTGGTTCCGTGAGTGATGCATTTGCTTGATGCTTCTTTTTCTAATTAAATTTTGCTTATTAAAAAAAATATATAAAATAGTGATGTGAGAGAGATAGGAAATTTCTAGAGGATGATAATTCACTTTTAAATGTTTTTGTCAAATTGTTCGGCAATTATGCTCATGGCTGAAACTTGAATATAGGATCTTTCCCCTCACATTCCCTTTTCAGATATATGGCTTTTTGTTTCCTTTTCTCAGGTTAGTTGTGAATTTATGACTAAAATAGTTCATTTTGACATTGTAATATCTATCTTGGCACAGTTTTTGTGTGTGTTTCCTCTGGTGATTCGAGGACTGTCTGTTTTTCACTTTTAATCACCTTGTCCCAAAGAATTGGTTGAATAGAATGATATTCTTGTCTATCATAGATATGCAAACTTGTTACAATTAATAGTTTTTCATTGTTATGTATGAGGCATTGATACTGAAACATCAGTACACTGGAGTGCAATGGCAACTTCAGTAGTTAAATGCTTATTGGTCATCCTTTAGGAGCTTCATTTCAATTCATACGACTTTTATGCACTTTCTTCTCCAGTATCTTGGTGATATGAGGTTCATAAGGTGAAGGTGATGTTAATAACTCCACTTATAAGTAGAGACCCCACCTGAGCATGACTGTCATTTTTTTCAGATGTATGTTCATTTATTTGTACACGTGCTGCTTATATTTTTCCAGTGATTCATAGGACCATTTGTTGAGCAACTAGTCTTTTTATTTCTCTTTAAGAGTCTTAATTCAGCACTAACTTTTCCAGCCTTGTATTTTCTTTGGTAGCAATATGGAGATATCAGAACTCTCTACACAGCATGTAAACATAGGGGCTTTGTGATGATCTCTTACTATGATATTCGTGCTGCTCGGACTGCCATGCGTGCACTTCAAAATAAGCCCTTGAGGCGGAGGAAACTTGACATCCACTTCTCTATTCCCAAGGTCTTAACCGGAGTTCATTACCATTTAAAATGTTAGCTTGAGCTCGTGAAACATCTTCATTCATTTTTTACTTATGTTTTCTCGGTCACATGCTCCACCAGGATAACCCCTCAGAAAAGGATATTAACCAAGGGACTTTAGTAGTCTTTAATTTGGACCCATCAGTTTCAAATGAGGACCTTCGTCAAATATTTGGGGCATATGGAGAGGTCAAAGAGGTGATAACTCTACTGTTTCTAATGTTGTCTTCTCATAGGACTTAAATTTTGGAATTCTTGTTTCTATACTTATCTGGGTACTATTTGTACATGCAGATAAGAGAAACACCACATAAAAGGCACCACAAATTCATTGAATTTTATGATGTTAGGGCTGCTGAAGCTGCACTTAGGTCATTGAACAGGAGTGATATAGCAGGCAAAAGGATAAAGCTTGAACCTAGTCGTCCTGGGGGAGCACGGAGGAAGTGAGTATGCCATATATATATATCCCCTCATGTAGATACGCATTGTTATATGAATGTGTTTATGTTCTCTGTAACTATATATGCATCAGCTTTCTGACTGAGGAACTGTTTCAAATTTATTTCCTTCTGTGTCTTATAAATTAGTTGCACTTCTGCAATAATGATGTGTTCTGTTGCATTAAATTTGCTCCTGTTTTCATTGAGTTTTGGCATGCCCTTTTTTCATTCTTTGCTTTTGGGAACTTTTGCCTGGATAGCATGTCAATTACAAAGAAAAAAATGTGTCAATTACAAAGTTTGGCTGAATTGGAGTGGAAAAGCATATCGTTATCTATGAAGTTATCAGATCTTGTGGTTTAAAATAGGGTTATACCCTTGTAAATCTGAGAGAAACAAATTGTTAAGAGTCCTGCTTCTGTGAAACTTATAAGGACCACTGAAACTAAATTACCTTTTAGTTTTCTCTTTGAGTTTGGAGGTCAGTGGCCCTTCCATGAGAAGGGAAAAATTGGGCCTAATTTATCAGGTCAAGATGAACTCCTGTTTTCACTAGGTGACATGGCTTGTGGTACTAGTTGTTAGCATAATGGAGGTTTTGGTTTGTCTATGGCTTGCTAATGTCAATAGCTGTGATGGTGTTGTATTCTAGAGAACAAATAAATCAGTGTTGTGCATAAATGGAGTTGGAGAATGGAGGGAAAAAGGAAAGGAACGTTATGCTTCTATTGCTTTGCTTGTGCGGGGGATATTAGGAAAGTGAATCATTTCATCATTTCTTGCTTCCAGTAGTACCCATTTGTAGCCTTGTAAATCCTTTTTTCTGCTGCTGGTGTATGCTATTTCTGCCCTTGTTTGTGGGTGTTTGTGTTCGAATTTTGTATTGAGGTAAAAATTAAAAAAAAAAAAAAGTAGAATTTTATGGAGCAAGGAGCTGATTGTTGACTCGAACTGTGAAGATATGCCAACAATTTGTTGATGTGGCGAAGTGTGAGGATGCTTTTCCCTTTCTTCTTCTTTTTTTTTTGGGGGGGGGATAGTCTGGATTGAAGGCAGTCAAAGATGAGATTATCGTTGCTCTTCGGATTGGAATGTAGAAGCATATGTTGTAAATGATTAAGTCTGTAAGGGGAAAAAAAGAGAAATATCAACATGCAGGAATCAGTAAGCAAACTGCACATTGTCTTTCTTTTATTTTATTTTTTAATATGTAAAAAATGATTTATATTAGGTAGAGAAGAAAGAGTACATATATCTGGGTGAATGAGAACTCCTCAATGAGTTGCCTATATGTTATTATAGCCAAATGATTTTGGCTCCTCTTTGATTCCTGGAGTTGTTTTTGCCTTAGAAGTACCTCAAGTTGTTGGCAACTAGAAATAATTGTTTAGGATGAAAGCTAGACCTTTTAATATTGTAGATTTTGTTTGCTTTCTTTAATTATTAGGTGGAGAATGACTTACTAATTTAAGGGTTGGTGTGTCATCAAACAACCAAAAATAAATTAACCTACTTCACTAAATACTAGTATAGAGTGGGTAAGGTCGTCTCCTCAGGGAACGGTGGATTTACTTTTTTTAAGAAAAAATAAAATAAAATAAAAATAAAAATAAAAATATAGGTGGTTTGAAAAATTAACTAAACTAATAAACTAAGCTAACAAAAGAAATAATCAACTAAAGAAAAATAACTAAACAACTGAAAATTAAAAGAACAAAATTCAATGAGAAAATTAATTTCTAGTCAAAGGAATTATATCCATCTTGATTTCATGTGATTGATCATCGATCTATTTAAAAATTTCAACACCTATAAATAAATTGGTTATATAGTCGTTTCAAATGCCCAACGACCAATCTCTCTTTACTTCGTCAATAATTAAGAGAAACTCTTTAATTTTTTTCCTAATTGAGAGTCAACCTTAGAGAAGATCGTAGAATTGAAAATCTCAACAACATTAAGAGCTAGAGAGACTCAATTCTTATTAACAAACACATAATGAGTTTATTTAAATTAGATTATTCAATTCCAAGACATAAATATCATTCACCACTTTATTAAAACTAACAAATAATTACGGATTTGTCGTTTTAATTAGATGTAGATTATTTTAGAACTATTAAATATTGGTCACTATTTAACAAATCCTAAAAAATCATGGTCCATGAAGTGTAGGAATTAAATAAATATCTATGATATGTTGAATAATATGCTCAACAAAATCTCACAATAATGGAAAATCAAGACTTCAATACACTTTAACTGGAAAATAAAATTAAAAGTAAAACATGAAGGAAAGAGAACTCACAAAATAAATAAATTACTGCTGAAAAATAACAAAAATGTATTGAAAAAAATGTGGCTGCTGCTGGAAAACACAGTCTCTATGAAGAAAATATGTCTGCTGGATATGGGGGCCTGCTGCCCCCCCCTCTAGGGCTCTCATGGGCTGCCGCTCTTTTCTTTTTTGCACAATGTAATACTCCTATATATATAGAAATGGTAATCCTATTTTCAAAACGGAAAAACTTCCTAAAAGTTAAATACCTTTGAAAGTTGAATTTCTAAAATTTATTCCTAAATATTAAGAATAAATCAATGATTTTGAAAATTTTCAAAACTTTCAATTTTGTCCTCATTTTTCCTTGAATTCTTGTTCAACCAAAAAGGAAATTTACTATAGTGATTCTTCAATAAATCTTGCATTATCTCCTAAATTCCACGTGCCCACGTGCTAATGAAAGTGTGTTGCTATCCAATTTTTTTTATTTTCTGCATAATCGCTCCAAATTGATTTCTTTTTCCTTACTTTTTCTTGTAAGTCTCCTCCATCATTCCTATTATATCAATTATCATAAAACACAACAATTAGTGTAATATTCATTCAAAAATAAAACAAAATCAATCATAAATATTACACTAATTTATGTCCTATCAAGGGTGTTTAGTTGTTGATCATGGATCTTAATATAAATAATCATTAGGAGCCATGTTTGTCCTATGGTGTTGTACTTCATCTAATAAAGCTTTATACATTTTATCAAAGTAAAGGTGAGAGAGTGATTCATGATTGTTTGTGTAAAAAGTAATTCTCCAACAGCCAAAAGTTTTAAGCCATTGCTAAGGAAAAATACTATTTGTCACTGCGAAAGTCTTTCTCATCACCCATTACAGTTTATAGAAGGAATTATATCCCTTAACGTTCATAACTATAGATTATTCAAGACTCTTTCCATGATTATTAGAGGCCAATAAAATGGCGAACTTCAACTTCTGATATGTAGCAATGTTTGATTTGTTATTATATTTGCTACTGGCTGGAGTAGTTCAAATCACAACAAACATTTTAATGCCCATACAGAGTTCTACATGTTTGTGGCTCTCAGCTAATTGATAGGGTTCCTTGACCTTCAGCTAGTTGAAAGGGGTGAAAGGAGACCCCTTGGAAACTTTATCTCTTAACACAACTTTGAACTTGAGTAGAGCTACCTCCTTATTTGTCTAGGTTTAACAGCCTAAACTCCATATGGCTTGAAAATCTTGGCTGAGAAGGATGTGGCAGGAATTGTTTGATCTATGAGTATTGGGGGAAAAGGGAACTGCGTATGTTGTATGTGATCATTTGTGCCTTATAAGCGCTTCAAACCTATATTTTCTGTTCTGTCCTGTACATAGTGGTATCTGCTTCCTATAACCACTAAAAATTACATTTGCAAAATAATTTTCCTCATCAACATGTCAATCTCTACTAGCCACTTATGCCAACTGGAGCATGAATATCTTTAGCAACTCAAGGATTTACCACGTGTTCCTATATTCTTTTTGCTTGCCAAGATAGTTTGTGCTTTAAATTTTTGTTGTCACAAGATTCATGTCGTATTATTGCTTCAGGTTGGTTGTATTAGTCAATTTATTTGATACCTTGATTTATCACATATGCACTTTGGATTTATCTAGTCAAGTTAAAGGTTTTCCTAACTCTGTCAAACCCTTAGTCTGATGCTGCAACTAAATCAAGAGCTTGAACAAGATGAGCCTTGGACTTTTCGACATCATGTGGGTTCTCCTATCACTAATTCGCCCCCAGGTTATGCCTTTCTGAGATGCTTTTCCTAAGATCATGATTTTACATCATGACTTGTCCTTTTAATATGGTAAGTGTATTCCCTTGACATTTTGTTTCTGTTGCAAAATTCATCACAGGAAATTGGGCTCAGTTTGGTAGCCCTATTCAACATAGCCCTTTGCAAACTTTTGCTAAGAGCCCGGGTTTTGGTACTGGCAACCATAACACCAACAACCTTCTACCTGGTTTAGCAAATTCCAACAACCATTTACCTGGTTTAGCATCAATTTTGCATCCTCAGGTGTCAAACTCCGTAAAGAGTGCACCAATTGGCAAAGACCAAGTGATTGGTAGTCATATGGAACATTTGTTCCCCAAGCCAAATTCAACCAACGGGGCTGGCTTTCAGCATTCTCATAGCTTTCCAGAGCCAAAGTTGACCCAGTACCCTGGAAGTGGAACCATGTCCTCTTTTGGTGCTCCGACATCCAATGGGTCAGCCATTGAGACATTAACCAGCCCTCAGTTTCTGTGGGGAAGTCCAACTCCATACTCGGAGCAAACCAACTCTTCTGCTTGGCCGAGCTCATCTGCTGGCCATTCCCTTAACTCCAATGGTCCGGGCCATGGCTTTCCCTATTCTGGTCGTCCTGGTCCTTTCCTAAGTTCATCACAACATCACTGCCATCATCATATTGGATCTGCTCCATCTGGTGTTCCTTTGGAAAGACACTTTGGTTTCTTCCCTGAGTCTCCAGAAGCTTCATTCTTGAATTCTGTTGCTTTCGGAGGCATGGGTTTAGGCCATAGTGATGGGAGCTACATGATGAATATGGGAACTCGTGCTGCCATGAATGCTGGATTGCCTGTTTCAGGAAATGTTTCTGATAGCAATTCTCCGAGTTTTAGGATGATTTCTTCACCAAGGCTGAATGCCTTGTTCTTAGGAAGTGGACCACACCCTGGACTGCCAGCCAGCAGCATGGATGGGTTTATTGAGCGTGGGCGCAACAGACGAGAAAATGAGGTGAGCCAGATAGACAGCAAAAAGCAATTTCATCTGGACTTGGAGAAGATCATTAGTGGGGAAGATACTCGGACAACATTGATGATAAAAAACATTCCAAACAAGTAAGACTCTTGTGATCAGCCTAATTATATAAATTATTTAAATTTTTACTTGAACATCTTTTTCCTCCACCAGGTACACTTCAAAAATGTTGTTAGCTGCCATTGATGAAAATCATAGGGGCACTTATGATTTTCTCTATTTACCGATCGATTTTAAGGTAGATTTATTCTGGTCTTGATGTAAGCCATCCCATTCCTCTTAATTCATTCAACTGATATCATTTTCATTTGCTTTTGCAGAATAAATGCAATGTGGGCTATGCATTTATCAATATGCTGTCTCCTTCACACATTATTCCATTTTATGAGGTTTTTGTTGCGCATCCCTGATATCTTAAGCTTTTTCTTAGGAATGTTTTGATTCTGATTCCTTATGCTGTCATTGGCCTATCTGATTTATCGGCTCTATCCACAAGTATTAAGAAAGGATTTTTTTTTTTAATAAAATAAAGCTTCCTCCAAGTTCTATATCAGAAGGTGTTCCATATAAACACAAGGTGCTTAGAAATTGAAGCTGAGATGATTAAGCTCCCTAATTTTACTCTTGTTAATTTGTATTTGCAGGCATTTAACGGAAAGAAGTGGGAGAAGTTCAACAGTGAGAAAGTTGCTTCATTGGCATATGCTCGCATACAAGGAAAGGCAGCTCTTGTTGCTCACTTCCAGAATTCAAGTTTGATGAATGAAGACAAGCGTTGCCGGCCAATTGTTTTCCATTCAGAGGGC
Source organism: Dillenia turbinata (assembly GCA_037126225.1). Classification (NCBI taxonomy): domain Eukaryota; kingdom Viridiplantae; phylum Streptophyta; class Magnoliopsida; order Dilleniales; family Dilleniaceae; genus Dillenia; species Dillenia turbinata. The sequence continues at coordinate 13,548,788 of JBAMMX010000023.1, read as the reverse complement.
CCTGAGGCTGGTGATCAGGTAATGGAACTGAGATGTCCTTATTCCAGTTTTTATGATCCCTTTTTTTCATCTATATAGAGTAGAGACATAGACAAGAAGATTGACAGTTTGTAAATTTAAAAATTAACATGACTGCTTATGCCTCCATGTTGTCCAGGAAACTCTTGTCTCTGGCAGTTTGAATGTTCAGATCCGGCCTTTAAATGAATTCCGATCTGGGGATCTGTCAGAAAGCCCTCCTAATGGTGGTGGATCAAGTGAGATACAAGAGAAGAGTTGATACTGTTTATCTGAAGCAGATTGCTTTCTGTCGGGATTCTGTGACATCTAACTGGTGCGTGTACATTAAGTGTATAAAACAAAAAGAGATGAAGTAGGTTGAAATGTGCAGATTTTGTATTATAGTCTCTTGTTGGTAGCATTTTGTGGAAAGCTTCGGACAAGATATAGGAGCATTTTGGTCATCGTGCAGTTTGTGGGACATCTAATATTAAGCTGCTGCTGAGTTCATTGTCCTTCATCAGTTTGTACCTGATTCCTGTTCCATTTTTGGGTTTTCCTTTGGTGTATTGGCTACTGGGTAATTATTTTGAAAGTGATGTTCATAAGGCAAAATTGGGGGATGGAACTTTGGGTGGAAACTCTCTTTTTTGAAAAACATGTACAGGCAAAGGAAACTCTGCTTTTCTGTTACTTCTAAGTTGTTAATGGTGTTTGAGGTGGGATGACAAATGTTTATTTATTGAGATATGACTTTGTACATATTGTACTCTTATGACCTTTGAAAATTCCTGTTTTAAGAAGTGACAGACAAAAAACCGCCCATTTAGCCTTTGCTACTGCTGTCATGCATTGATTGAATACCTATTTTGTTCATTCCCACGGTGCTTGTGGGTTTGTGTTCTGTGTTCATAAGATAACATGCTAGGGAATGTCTTGATGATTTGAGAAGTAAATTTTGTTACAAAGAAAAGTTACACGCTTTGATTTTCCAGAGGACATGAAAATGTGGTGATATGGTGATCAAAGGCGAGATTCCAATAGCCCAACCATGTTATCAGAAGTTCCTAAAAGGAAGATGGTTAATGATCAAGATTTGATACATTTTGTTCTTCTCATCTGAAAGAGTTCTGACCCAACACTGAGGTTGCCGAAAATCTCTTTCTTTTCCAAGTTGATAGTGTATCAAGTAATTTTTTCTTTACCTAGGGCATCATCAGGAGTGAATCCTCTCGTTTGAATTGACACTGCAAGAGCTCTTTCTCGATTCAGAGGGTGTTGCTGCTGAAATAGCGAGATATTACCAAGATTGTGCAGAAAAAACAGTGCATTTGAATAGCTGCACCATATTTAAATTGCATTCATAGTAAGAGATCTCAAGAAACTTACGGCTTGGCCAGCCAATCTTACCGTTGAAAAAATTACATATGAACAGGTTCACACAAGCGGTCATACACCAGCAGAAAAAGGAAAAAAAAAAAGAAAGGCAATACAAGGAGTTGTAAGGCGAGATGCAAAGCCTATTGCCGAACCATCATTTCTAGTTCCATGCCTGAAAGGAGCAAGCATGTTTTAACTTATCATGCTTGAAAGTGCTTGTAATCCTTTTTGTCTGGTTTGCCTTGTTTTAAGTTCGAGGTCAATGAGAAAATAGCATTTGTCATGTTCTCTGACATACTGAACCTGACCTTTCATCATATTGAGAAGTTTAAAGGAGAAGTTCAAGCCAAGTCCTTCTTGTGTAGTCCACCGATTCCCTTCCTCAAACAGATCTTGGATAAGAGTTGAAGGAAGTCCCTTTCCTGGGTGAGTCATCCTGCATATACCAGAAAATTGATGACACTTGCATATGCTCATCAACAAGGGTTTCATCTCTTAAGCCTGAAAAAATAATACAGATTATGTCTCCATTCCACCCTTTAGTAATTGAATCCCTGCACCCATTTTATGCCCGTGTTGCTCCCTATCACTTGCAGAGGAAAAAATCTTTAAGGCAAAGCAATGTAAAAAGTACCCTAATATTGTTTAATTCCTAATATGAACTGTCACAGTCGTGTTACCTGAATTGCAAGTGCACATATTCATTGCCCTCCCTCATCGTCTTCAAACCAGGCGAAACCTTAATTTCAACCCAGCCATCTGGAGGTGCATGATGTGCTATGCTGAGCAGGAAGTCAGATAAGACAAGCTGAAGCCTGATCTGATCACCAAGTAAGTAAAGATTTTTTATTTCTTCTGGAATGTCATGAACCAGCTGCAAGTTTCTCTCCCTCAATAAAATCATTACTTGACTAACAATGGCATCCATAACACTTCCAAAGAGAAATTCTTCCACATTTAGCGCCACGTTGCTGAATGAATCAGGAGCACAAGAAAATAAGGAAAATGCCATTTTGTAAAAATCTCAAAAGTATAAATTGATTCACTGGATTACATGAATAAATAATTGCATAAAAAAGGAAATCATCAGGCTATCTAAGGGTATCATGCCAACTAAGGTAAGGAGGCTTGAATAGAGAAACACCTGAGAAGTCGATAGACACAAATATAATGATGTATTTTGACGAAAAAGTTAATTGGGAATGGAAATGTACAGCAACAAGTAAACATATAAAAACCAAGTGAAGGGGAAAAAATCCCAAATTTACAATTTAAAGTTCAAATAAACACTTAAGAAGGGCTTTCCCAATGAGGGCAAAGTAATATTGTTTAGGCCAATTAACTCTTGTTCTTGTTAGAAACGAACATTAGGTTGAGAGACAGAGCAGGCTCACCTTCTGTGTGCTTGCACGATATGTTTATCAGGTAGCAGTTACAGCAAACCTTTAAAAGCTTAACCAAGCTAAGGTCTTCGGTCATGTAAGTCAATATAATGATAATCTTACACATGGATGTTCTACTTTAACATTAGAAAGACAATGATCCAGTTGTTAACATATAGCAGGTTTTTTTTTTTTTTTTTTTTTTTTTTTTTTTTTTTTTTTTTTTTAAATTTCTGGTTATTTCCATTCAACCGAAGGATTCATGACACGCATTTAATTTTAAGCAGACAAGCTACTTATGACAAAGAAACTTACCCCTCTTCAATTCTTCCTAAATCCATGTCCTCTATTATTGCCATCATTTGCCTTTCACAGGCGTCACTAGTCTCTAGAAACTGTTTCTGATCATCTGAAACAGCTGTATTTTCCAGTAGCTTGTGGGTAAATCGGATTCCATTCAAAGGATTTTTCATTTCTTGTCGTATATAAGCTAGCTCCTTGAATTTTGAGGAACTCTGTTTCTCCTCTGGTCTTTTTGCATCCAAGGCCTTCTGTGGATCAGGTGCAACAATCTGTAAGAAGCAGAAGCAACCAACGAGATTCCCACTGACATCAGTTCTCTTATTAGCTGTTAAGAGTACCTCAACAAATTTCCCTTCTCTGTTAAAAAACCCAAATGGAGAATTCTCTGAATCATGACCACTAATCCCCTGGTACAAAAGAATCATAAACTTGGTGAGTGCATCTTGTCCTTTCAGTCTGCAGATACCTCCAAATATTTCCCTTGGCAGCATTTTCCCCATAACCTCATGCCTTGTCCAACCTGTAAGTTTCTCCATTGCTGCATTCCATTCAGAACAGCAGGCGTTCTTATCTGCAGCAAATATTGGAGGGATCAAAGGGTTCGGACTTTCTATAATAGCTTTGTAATCTCCTTGCAGGCGGATGAATTTGTCCAGGGCAACTTTCTCACTTGTAATGTCTTGACCCACAAAACAAACGCCAACTACATTATTTGTGTAATCCCTACTTGTGCAAGCATTGACCACAAGATATACCACTGAGTTTTGTGGATCCGGCCCAAAAACTTTCAGTTTTAACTCTATGTTTTTGTCCTCTTCACCTGGAAAACATTGAAATGAACTAAATACCTATGGGCAGACGAAAATCTTAGAATCAAAAGAATATGTGATATGGAGGAGATACAAGATTATCATGACTGATAACAATAAATAACATCCTTGAAAGTACATCCGGTTTGCTTGAATCCAATTATTGCAATAACCAATGAAGGCAAAAGACCTACTAGAACACGAAGAAAGCCAATGACGACTTTGGCAAGAGATGAACAGAAAAGGCTTAATGGCCATAAGACTCTAATGAGAGAAGAAATAGCTAGATGGGTTGACAATAGATAAGCAACCAAACGACAATACAGCCAGCTTAAAGTTGTTGGGTAAACTAAGGTAGGTCTAATCACTCACTCAATAACTGGAACAAAGGCAGTAAAAAGAGGCTTCAGTAAAACCTGCAAAAGTCATAAACAAAAAGAGAAGAAGAACCGGCATAAAACACATTAGCATCGGTTTTTGGATGTTGTCAAATTTTTTTTCTGTTTATTTTTCTAAATTCAAGTATGATTGATAACCTTCTATAGGCGCCCCGTGATGAAGGAATAATTAAGCAAATTGTGGTTGTTATCACGAACAAGAAACGAAACGCATTCCAATTTCACCTAATGTGTGTGCCTAATCATATTTTAGATATTTTGGATTCATCAATCAAAGCGATAGCAACATAAATGAAGATGTGAATCATAGGATTCAAGCGGTTTGGATGAAATAGTGAAGTGTATCTAGAGTCCTTCGCGATTGCATGATACCATTGCAGTTAAAGGAGAAGTTTTATAAAATCGCAGTTTCTTGTATATTACCGACTGTTTTGGGCCATTAAACAACAAAAAAAGTATAAAATGATTATAATTGAAATGAAAATTCTCATATGAATGTGTAGTAAAACTAGAAAAGATATGATTAGAAATGAAGAAATATATACAAAATTGGGAGTGAGTTCAATTACGGATAAAATGAAAGAATATCGTTTAAGGTGATTTAGACATGTGCAACGAAAATCCAAAGTTGTACTGGTTATGAGGAGTAAGACCTTAAATGTAGGAGATTTAATGAAATGTTGGGATAAATTGATGAAAATTTGGATGCAAATTATTAGTAAAAATATAAGTGTAAAAAGTTTAGTTGATGAGAGATAAGAACGAGTGGTATAGGAAAATCCGAACCAGTTAAATGATTATTATTATTATTTTAAATGTCTATGGATAGTTTATTTTTACTTCTTTCTTTTCATTATTTTTATTTTTTTTTTAATTTTATCTTCTTTATTTTTGATTTAAAATTTTCATTTCTTTTCTTTCTCTCCTATATTAGTTTTTTAAACGGTCGACCCAAAAATTTAAGAGTAAGGTTCAGTTTTTTGCTATTGTTGTATGCCTAATGATAGTACTGATGATAAACCATCTTCCCCATATTTCATTATAGTTGCATTATTCATGTAAGAAAAGGTTTACCTTGGAGAGCTTTGGATAGTAGGCTTTCAGCAAGTGCCTGGGAATCCTCATGAATAAGTTGATCAATAAGGGACTTCCCCATTGCCTCTGCAGCTGGTAATCCAGTCAATTCTGCCACTTTTGCATTCCAGCCATTGATGAGACCACCTGAATCAACCCCAAAAATAGGAGCTGTGGCAGTCTCAATCAATCTAACCATCTCACATGCCACAGAACTAAGTTCATCAATTCCTCGCATCTCTGACAAATGCAGTTGAGAATAATTTATTGCCTTGGAATTATTATCATCAATATCCTGAAACGAGTCTCTCATTATAAGTTGTAGTGAGTGAATGGCATTAATCTCTGAAACCTCCCATGGCAGACTTCTACTTTTGACCACCTCAAGAAAAGCTTTAAATGAGGATCTTGGGTGCATTCTTGCACCATCATCTTTATCCTCTGGATGATGTTTAGCCCCTCCCCATTTTACTTCCTTTGCAGTGTGAGACCTAAACCAGAATAGAAAGTCCTTTGAAGTGATCTTTGCCATAGCCATTCCACAAACTGCATCACCCAGCAAAGCAGCTCCTGGATAACCAGCATCTGCTAAACTATCTGTACTCAATCCCATGGAATCCCCATGCGTCTTAAGCAACCAATCTGCAACATCTTTGACTTGTGATTCACTAGGGGTTATACCTAGCATCCAGCATTTTCCCCCATAGTAAAGAACTGCTCCATCACACTTCACAAGATCCATGATACTAGGGGACTGAGTGGCAATCCCAAATGGGGCATCTCGAAGGAGCATATCACATAACAAGGTTTGCATCCTAAGGATCTTTTTCTCAGCCAACTGTGTCGCCAATTGGAGCTCCATGTGTAGCTGCAGCCCAAATGCTTGCATGAGGAATTCACATGCATAACGAAGGGGAAAAGGAACATACCTTGGAGTTGTGTGGTGGCATACTACCAAACCCCAAAGTCTAGACGAATCATTGCCATTAATAACAACTGCCATCACCAATGAGGCAATAGAGCCCATGTTGGCCATGTACTGAGTATGACAACCATGAGGTGACCTTAGAGTAGAATTCACTAGGCAAAGAGGTTGCTTCAACTCTTCATTTTGAACAATCTTAACAGCAATTGCATTGCAATCACAAATCATCCTAACACGGTTCTGTTTGAACAAGAAGCGAGAAGCTTGTGGGATATCAGTTGCAGGATAATGCAACCCTAAATACGGCTCTAAATCAGACCTTCTAATTTCTGACACAACCTCACCATGGTCATCATCATGGAACTTATAAATCATAACCCTGTCATACCCAGTAAGCTTTTGAACCTCCTCCACAACAGTATCACACAGAACCCCAATATCTCCTCCAGGAAGTGACTGTAACCTAGAAATCGCCCTAATCGCCAACTTCTGAGATTGCACCGCCCCAGCTAGTGACAATGCAGGATCACCGGTTCTAGTGGGCTCCAAATCAATCACAATCCCAACATCAATTCGATGAAGTATAGCATAAAATGGCTTCTGGGAATGTCTAGAATGAACCCAAATAGGGTTTAAGAGGGAAATTTCCCCGCAATTTACAGCCTTAGACAATGAAACCCCAGAAGAGGGGGTAAAAAGGGTTCTAGCATCAATCCCAAGTAGACCCAGAGATGTTTTTCCTTCATAAACACTGTTCAAGTTCAAACCCAAAAACTCAAAGCAATTTTCACTATAACTTATGATTCTAAAAGTGGGTTCTTCAATTGCAAGCATACAACCAAAGGGCTGAATCAAACCACCCCTTTGGATTCTAGACAAATAAACAGTGATCTGCTCTTCAGGCACAGAATTTGAAGCATCAGCAACTGATCTAGAATAATTAAAAGACCTACCAGACTCAGCAGATTGTTCAAATTCAGCCAAAAGTCTAGCATCTGCATTGTACTGAGCAATTACTTTGTTCTTGTTTCTGTGTTTCATGTTGCTTGCACCTGTTGATGAATATGTGTTGTTTGTTCCTAACCCCATTTTTTCTTTTTTAGTCCCAAGTTCACATGTCGGTTTTGTGCATGATTTTCATTTGAAGTGTCTACTTTTGATTTGCAACTTAGGATTTTCAATATCTCCTGCACCGCTTCTAATTTTCGCTTATTCATCTCTTTTCCCTCTGCCACTAATCTTCGCCATTACTGATTTGTGAACCCTGTTTTCTCTAATTAATCTCTCTCTCTCTCTCTCCAAGTATCGCTGTCCTCATGCGTAAATGCTCCAATTTGCTTGAATACTATATGTTATATCGTTATATCCACTAATCTTCGCCATTACTATATGTTATATCTGCGTTGTTATATCGTCCTCATGCGTAAATGCTCCAATTTGTGATCTTGCCCCATTTTTATCTGCGTTGTTTTTCTTTTAATAATTTCAAAAGAATACTATATGTTATATCGTTATATCCACGTTTCTCATTTATTCAATTTGTTTTCGATTAAGATTATTTTTATATACGATAACAATGAATTTTAATTTTAATAATTAAAATCTTTCATTTAAAAAATAAATATGAAAAAAATTAAAACAAAAAAATATTAATTTAATTTGTATGAATTTTCTTACATTATTCATTTCTATTCAAAACTATCTTTTCATTTAATTCTCTTAAATATCATATTTTTATAGATAATTTACATATAATTTTTCAACGATTTACGTTTTACTAAATTTCTTATATTTAAATTATCAATTCTCCTAATCGATATTTTTTAAAATTTTCTTTATACATATTTAAATCTTATCGGATGATACTCTTTCAATTTATTTACAATTGAACTATACAATTTCGATTTTCTATTCATCAGTATAAGGATTCACTATTTTGTTATCTTTTTGCAGAAGTATATATATTTTTCTTTTTGTCTTTTTGAGAAATCTCATTTTATGCACAATTTCTACGACAAATCGTGTGAAATTTTAGGTATTGTATTATTATGAATATATATATTTAACTCTAATAAACAATATTTGTTATCATTTATTAATATGTTTCAACATTTTTAATGACAAAAAATTCTATTAAAAAATCTTAATTACTATCTTTAAGAAAAATGAAATGAAAAGGGTGGTTTATTTATTTATTTATTTAGTAATATTAAAAAAATTTGTTATTGATAAATATTTAATTTTTTATAAACTATTGATATTTAATAATCAATTGACTCTGATCAAATTCGATTTGAATGAGATTAGATTTTTAAGAAATAAATTTCTCATGATTTTTTTCTTTTGTATATATAAAATTTAAATTTAAAATTTTATTTAAATAAAACCGAACTAAATATATGTTAATACACGGTAATGCACTTGTTTCAATGTGTCATGCAATTTAATTATAACAATATTTTTATTGAATTTAACATATTTTACCTTCATCAACAAACATCATTGTTTCCTTTGTGTGGTAATTTTTTTTTGGATTTATTTAATAAAAGTCCTCATTAAATTCTTTAAAATCACAGTTCAATATTATTCTGACAACTAAATCATATTTGAAATTTGTCTCTTATTATTATTATTATTCATTTTGCATGGAGAATAAGACTCAAATGTACGATTTTTACAACATATAAAGTTTGGAGCAATTTAAATAATTATTTAAGCTAAAACTTTTAATTATTTGAAAGCGACTACTCAGAAAAGAACCAATCAGGAAAAAACGAAGGTCATCTCAAACTGGTGGGAGTAGTTTGCGAAAATAATGGAACTTGCATCGCTGTCCCACAAATTATATCCCTTATATATATATATATATATATATATGTATTTACAAATAAAATTATTTATATAAATAAAAGACATAAATTAAATTGACCAAGGATAAGATAATATACTTATAGTTAAAAAAAAAGAAGAAAAACTCAATCAATATTTATTGGACAAAAATTGTTATTAATACACAAATATGTATAATTTGACGATCGTTGCATGGTTGGCTTTTTTCTATGTAGTATATTTGAATTCTAACGGTAATCGGTTTACTTAGTGTATATAGTGATTGTATGAACGGGAATTACTATTAACATATCATAAGTTTAGTGATAGAATGCTAAATTTCTTAATTAATATTTCGAATTCGAATTTTAAAAATAAAAAAATAGATATCGAGAAACTCTATATCTAAATTAAACCCTATAATACTTGATTTGGATTCATTGGATAATGTCAAAGACGGACCTAAGAAGGGCTCAAGATAGATAATTGCACTTCCTTAATTTTCTAAAATTTAATTAGTATTTATCACCCATATCTTTTTGCACACACTTAACTATAATTTTGTTTTCACTTGTATTTTTTAAAATTCATTTATTTGACTAAATTTTACATCAATCTTTTTTTCAAAAACTCACTATATAACAAAAACAAAATATGATATCATTATTTTTTTAAAAAAAAAAAATTTGTAGTCTTTAAAATTAAGAAAGAAAAAGGTAAATATGATTATAACCATGAGAAACATTAATTCATGTTTGTTAATTGAACAACTATTTTATAAATTTTTTACACCCCCTACATCTAGGTCTTGATTCGCCACTGATAATGTGGATATAAATGGTCAATACCAAAAAAAATAAAAGAGAATTACTCTCAATTGTGTAATTTTGACCTGATTATGCCTATGTTGAATTAAAAAAAAATGTATTGTACAAGTATAAATTACTTGTTTGCTTTATATTTTTGTCTGTCTTTCTTTTTCCTTTAATTATTAAAAAACAAAAAACCAGTTTTTTCTTAATGTTTTGTTTTGCTGTTAAATAATATGCATCCTAATGTTACTTTTAAAGGCAAGGGACTCTTGAGCAATAGTTTTACCCCAGTGGATTATGATGAAAATTATTTGCAAAAACTTGATAAAAGTCCATAGATCATGAAAAATTTTGTAATTGTTCGACTTTTCAATAAAATTATAAAAGTGAACGCGTCTTTACCATAATAAATATTATTTTGACGTAAAAATATTTTATAATTGGTGAAAATATTGACAATATTAAGAAAATAAATAGCAATTCCGGTGACTTTTCACTATGTTAGTCTGTTAAAAAGAATTTGAAAAAGGATTTTCACCGATGGAGAAGCTCTAATGACTAATGAGGTTTTTTTTTTTTTTTTTGGGTTTTACCGCTTGGTATTTGAGTTTTGTTTAACTAATTTGATCCGAGTATTGTGAAATTTATTGAGATGTTAGTTCTTTCAAATCCTTTTTCTTCTTTCTCAGAATTTGAATTCGAAATATCTGATTCAGCGAGTAGGGTATGTGATTATTCAATTTAAAGGAGTTTGGTATGACTAATAAGGTTTATGATGAATTGCAATTGCAATTTGCATTTTTCGAGTGAGGAGGGGCCAAGGAGTGGGAACAAACATCTAGTGGGGACTTAATAATAGAAAGAAGGGTCATTCCCTTTTCAGCTTTCAAAGACAGCTTAGACCATGTGACCACTCTTTACATGTCCGGTGGCCTAAAAAATGATGAAAATGAATTTGGTAAGAATTTGTTTTACAAATTGTAATCTTGTTATCATAATCTCGTATATGTTATCTGGGAAAATTTAGTGGTTACAATTTTTTTTTTTTTAATTTGATAATTTCAGATTTAAATCTCGATGTAACTAAAAAAAATTCTCGTACATGTCAAATAATTGACTCTAAAAAAAAAAATTAAACTTTCAGGTAATGTAATACCATAATTTAGAAAACGATACTTAGAATTTATACATTTTTTTGGATATGCATATTTATGTATTATTATATGTATTAAATAAGTTTATTTATAAATACCCAAAACATAATACATGAAGTATTCATTGTTTTTATTAATAGATTTTGACAAAAATGTTGGGTATATAATATTTTTTTAAAGAAAAAGGGTTATTAAATGTTTAGTTAAGCATTTGATTGAAATTCTTATTAAATCTCATACTTTTGAATGACAAAATTTTGTGAAATTTTTGTGTATATGAAATATTTTGAGTCATGTAGATATTTGGTTTTTTTTTTTTTGGGGGGGGGGGGGGAGTAATGTGCTTAGCACTTGGAGGAATTCAACGAAACATGTACATCTCACTCCCACTTCTACAAAATTTTACTTCCCACTCTTGTTATAAAAAGAATACCTACACTTACCATAATTACCAGTTTCTCCTTCTTTTTTATTTTATTTTTTTAACTTTTATATGAAATTCTTAAATCCAAGCATGCCAAATCTAAATTTTTAGGGCCCCATTTATGTTTATTACATTTTAGTCCAACCATAATTTTATTTTTTTGATAAACCATTAGTATCTGACAACCACATTAGATTTGATAAAATCTGGTTCGAACTGTGTTAGACTTTTAAATAGTAAATCTTTCCGAATTTCTATTTTTTCATTCACAAGACTCAAACACGAGATGTTACTTTAAAAGATATCAATATCCAGTCACCGATCAACTATAATTTTATATTTATTAGCTTTAAACCCACTTAATAAATGTTAACAAAATGTTATATGTAACTTCGAGCTTTCGCTCCCTCTAATCTACATGCTTATGTCCGGTATGGATGCATAAGGACATGAATATAAATGATTTCAATGCCTTCTATCCTTCATGCTGCTCAAAAATATTTTATATATATATAAATATATGTATATATATTTCATTTAAGATAAAATTATCAATTATTATTATTATTAACATAGTTATAATTGATGGGTGGGGTGGGGGTGGGGTTTTGGTCATGATCTGATCGTCTGAGTTTGTTCTGTGTTCGTCCTACTTCATCCGATGGCTAGACTTAGAGGTGGCTATCACCCTCTTTTGATTCATTCTTTTTTCATTATTTAATCCACCTTTCTTCTTCTTGAGCCCACTAATAAGCACCCCACAATCTTTGGACTGATCAAGCTATTTCCACCACTAGATCATTGCTACCCTGTGGACATGTGTCTGCCTAGGATTCCATGCTTGTGGGCATAAAGGAACATGCCCCCGCTAGCATATACTAATATGCCTAAACCTTCACCAAATAGTCCCCCGGTCACGACCCGATCGATTAGGACATGGGATTGCAGCCCTATCAAAAAAGTTAGACTATTAAAAAAAAAAATTTATTGCATGAAAAAAACACCTCATGAGATAGGACATCATGACGAAGGTCTGCAAACAAAAACCTACATGTGAATCTAGTGACAAAAACTTAAAATATTTTAAACAAAATCTAAAATTTGTGTTTTGAAAATGGAAGAAATAAGTGTCAGAAAAATCAATCGCTTAATTAAATTTCATAATTACTCAAATCAAATTATTCAAATTTTTAAATATCGGAGATCAAATAAAAAAAGATCAAGGACCCAATAATAAAAGTAGAGCCATTTTAGTTTTAAACTAAATGTACAACTCAAATACCTATCAATTAGTTGTGGTTGACTCTTCCAATATTATCTCAAATGCATGTCTTACCAGATCACGTTCTCACGATCTGTCGTTGCATGCATGTCATGACTCCTGGATAACCTTGGGAGGAGGGGAAGCAAGAGTAAGTCATATGGAGTTGGTAAGTAGTAAAATTACACAGACATATCAACACTTAAAACAAAAAACTTAGTACAAATATCAAACAAAATGATCAATAAAATTTTAATCAACAAATCTGAATGCCATGTTCATAATATATCTCATAAAGTATCGTTAAAGCATAATCAGCCGAAATATCTTATCTAATAAATTTCTATCAAAAATAGACTTAAACACAAAAAATTATATCAAATTAGGGGTGTTAAGAGATTCAGGTAGTGTCATGGATATCTGTGACACTACCCGATCAAAACTCAACCAAAGCTCAGTTTGACCGAGCTCAAGATTGGGTGGTTTAGTGTTGAGCTCGAGCTCGAACCCAACTATGTCAAGCTTGAAGGCTTGATGAGGTCAATTAATTATATTTTTTTAAAAATAATTTTTATACGTGAAATTATGTTTATAAATATATTCTTTTGAATATATCACCCTATATCGATTAATTAAGAGATATTATCCAATGACACTAACCGATGACACTATCTGATGACATTTCGAGCTCGAGCTTGATAAATGCAAGCTCTTCGAGCTCCATCTCACCTAATCAACACTTGATCCGAACTTGGGTATATCGACACTATTCGACTCAACCCGAGTATCATAATACCCCTATAGCAAATCAGAAATTATTTTAAAAACTAGAAAAAGTCCAAAAATGAACGAAAATCCTAAAACTATCAAAAGTTTGAAGACAAGCAAAAGTATAAACAAAATTGTGAAAGACTAACAAAATGTGTTGTTTATTATCAACTCTTTTATCATAAATCAAAATAGATTATCTCGATAAACGTGCAATACTCAAATGCTTGAATAAATTATCAAATATTCATGAACAAAAGATTATGCACAAATAAACAAAATGTTGAGGCATACTAAAATGATTAGAAAGATAGAAAATTGAAAATATTTCACACAAAACAGAGTCAAAACTAAAAATAAATAAAAGATATCTCTTAAGAGTTACATGTGCAAATCTGAGATTTATAAACAATTTTCGGTCCAAAGGGGTTGATTGGTTAAGTAAGCACTACATCAACCAATTTCCAGACTATTTCTTTGTCGGGGGGATTTAACCATTCTAAATGGTGCTGATGTGCCTGACCCCTTTGAAATACAATGTAGAGGGGTGAATAAGTTATATGATAATTTTTTGAGAATTTTAAAATTTTACAGTTTATCGAGAATAGAATTGAGATGTAAAGGTTGAAGAAGGATAGAGAAAGAAAGCACGGAAATGAAGAAAAAGCAGAAGACAGAACACACAAAGTTTTATAGTGGTTCTACCAAACCCAATGTATTTCCACTCTCATACTCTACATGAATTATCACTATTTACTCCGAAATAGTACAATTAACTTGTTTCTAGATGCAAGTCAAACTTTTATAATGTTTTCTCACAAAAAAACTACCCAAACTCTCACATGTTGTTTTTCTCTCTAAATCCCAAACTGAGAAAACTTCTCTGGTCTTTTGAACTTTTTGTACCGGAGGAGAAGGGATGTCACAATGAGTTAAATTACAATTTCAGATGTGACAACAATGAAGCTCAAAAAAATATTTTTACAGAAATATAAGAAACATAGTGTATCGTGAAGTTTAGAGTATTTGTGTGTGTTGAGTAATGTTCAACATTTCATTTTTCTTTTTACGCTTCTATCTTTTTCTCTTTTCTTTTCTGTGTATTTATTAAGAGTCCTCAAGAGAGACATTGCGGTAGGTTCAAATTTGAATCTCATTCGTTAATGCTTCAACTAACATATTTAATGCTTTCACCAGTTGCTCTGTTTATCTAGGAAAAAGTATTTTCATTTGCTTTTCTATACCTTGCCTATAAGAAGTCTTGCTTTTACTGTATAAGATGACCATTAGAGTTCAAACACATTTTCAAAAGATTTTTCATTAATGACCCTTTAAGCAAGCTTAGCTCGAGTGACTTATATTTAATTTTATGTATACCAAGGTTCAAGCGGTTAATTGATTAAATTATTAGTTGACTAGGTTTAGAGAGTCATAAACAAATGTTGAGTGGATTTGCTAATTTATTGAGTCTTTTGAAAGATGTACTGACTGTCAAGTTACTCAACCATTTCAATGTCAATGACTAATTCAATTTATCAAGCAATTATAAGATATACGTATGTGCATGCAATTATCAAACAGAGAGATTATTTGACTTGTAAGTTATATGTTGCTTTCAAGAAATTTAACCGCGAGCTCACATAATTATGTATAGGAAGATGATTTGGCATTTGAGTATACAATATGGTATTAATCAATAAATCAAGTTGTCATTCTCACATATGTATATGGATTTGCAGTGATGTTTTAAAAATGTGTGTGCCCAAATGGTCACTTGAGTAAAGTGAGTATACTGATTTTTATTTATTTATATTTTTTTTAATCAAGAATACAACAGGGACGATAGACTGATATTTGAACCTGGTTGACTAAGTTTTAGAATAGGTTGACCAAGAAAGGTGTGGGTCATCCTTTGTCATATCAGGGTTGATTGAAGGAGAGCAAGGGTTCAATCTAAAGCTCTGCAAGTCAACAACTGAGCTTTCAGTCAATTGTTTAAGCACAGTGGGCTGGCTACTTGTGCTCGTGGTTAGCTACCAGAGCCAAGCGAGCTGGCCGCTTGAGCTTGTGGCGGCCGCTAGTGCCAAGCAGGTTAGCCGATTGGGTAGGGAGGTCGGCTGTTGGGGCCAAACAGGCTGGCCGCTTGGGTTGGGCGGTCGGCCATTAGGAGAGAGCAGGTCGATAGATCACTTGCTCAGGTTATTCACTTTGTAATAATCATTTAAGTAAATATTCACATTTTACATTTTACATTTTACATTTCCATTTACTTAAAATATTACATGTAAATAAAAAAATATGTAATTTGGATCTAATAAAAAATGTTTTAAAACCTAATTCTTTAAGAATTAAAGATCAACTCTCTCTTCAAAGAACAAAATTATTGTTTTAATTTTTAGATGAGTTTTATTTGAAGGGTTAATGAGTTAAAAAATTTTAGAGAAATAGATATTAACCTAATTGATATATAGAGAACAAATATTGTCATTTTTTTTTATTTTCATTTTCTTGATATTTTAAATGCTTATATTTTTAAGTAGTTAGTCTTCGGCGGGTTGATCAAACATGGTTTTTAATATTTTAAAGTGTCTTATTTTCTATCAGACTTTCTTAAGCAGTATTATTATCCATTATTAGTAATGGATTATTTCTCTTTGTTGTAAATTTGTTCTTCAATAATATAGATCATTAAACTTTGTGTTGACAAACCTTACACATTTTGTCCACATGCATCACTATCTTTTTCTTCTTGTGACTCAACTGTTTCTTATCTTCCAAATTCTTTCCTTAATTATTTTAATTATGTTTATCTCCAATTTTTTTTTTCTTAATCAAATTAATCATGTTTTGCTTATCATCAAAATCTATAAATATGCCAATAATCTCCTCCTTTCTGATAATGAGAAAAGATTCTAGAATTTGGACTTAACTTCCCCTTAGTTTATACTCTTAATATGTCTAACTAAATCTCCTAATCTCAGACCTCAATTCTTTCAAGTTCATTCAACCTATTTAGTCCAAATTACACATACTTCTCTCCCTTTTTGTCATCAACAAAATAGGGGTTAACCATACGCATTTGGTTCAAGCATAATAGATCTCCTTCTTTTGTATTGTGAGCTTTTAGCAAGTTCTACAATAGGTTCTAAAATTTTTCCATTTTGGACTAGCTTTGAACTAGCAATTTGTCAAGTCATCTCTCCTATAGTTCTCCCCTTATTCTTTTCTAATCTTTTTTCCTCTTTTCTCCCCTTTTTGTTATCAACTTAAAGGGTTTGGTACAAGTCAAACTAAAAGACCAAAAAAATAACCCGAACTTAAGGTCACGACCTATTATTAAGGAATAACACTGCCCCTAAAATCGTGCCAAGATGTGTTGTTTAATTAGTATGCCATTAGTATAACAGAAAACTAACACACACAATGATTGAAAAGCAGGGTTACATATTGAGTTCGCATATGGTTGAGATTAAGAAATATGATCAATAGAAAAATGATTGAATTGTTTAATGGAAATATGCTCCCTCTCAAACTATGCTTACATTTTCTCAATACTATATTCATTTAACATACGATAATTTTAGTTACTTTCTTCCTTAGATTACATTATAGGAAAGGAAAGATTTTTGAGGAGCTTCCTAATTTTTGAAGTGACTGTAGTGAGGAGTTTTAAAAGCTGGTGGATAAAGGCGAATATGGTTGTCCTTTTTTTGTACAAGGGGATATAACCAAATGAAATCGAATCGAAAAAATGATGATAAAAATGGGGAGACTCTATCGCTTGAATTGTCCCTGGGAGACATGGTTGTTCTTTTCTTTATATAAGGGAGTTCACATTTTTCTCTGTTTCATTTAATTGTTTTTATATTTGTGAGTTTTGTCCCTTTATCCTGTTAATTTGATTCTACGTTCCATCCAAACTATCCCAACTCATATGAAAAGTAATATATTAAGATTGGGAAAAGTCACCTATCACTTCAACTTTTGTTTCATCTATTCCTTCCTTTTGTGCTCTTTCTCCAAATTTCATTTCTACGTATCCATTTTTGCTTTGATTACCGAGGAAGTTTTAAAGTCATTTTGCATTTTTAGCTTCATTGTTGTCTCTTTTTTTATATTAATTCCATTGGTAGATCAAGAAGGAGTGAAAAGAAATTTCAGAATTGAGACTTGCAAAGAGATTCTTTGTTAAGAGAGAAAGAGAAAAAGGATGTTGGAAGTTTTGAGAGTTATAGGAATAGTTTTAGAGAGAGAGAGTTTTAATGTTTGAAAAGAAGTCTGAATTGGTAGTAATAAATGTGTTTTGATGTAATAAAGACTTCATTTGCTTTATGTAATAAAGACTTCATTTGCTTTATTTAAGAGTAATAGATATGTTTGATGTAAATTCATTAAAGCAAGTCTAATTGATTTGAGAAGAAAATTGATAGTTTGTGAGAAAGGGAGTGGCAAGTAGCTTGTGAGTAACTTGTGAGGTTTGTAAGCCTTGGTTGATTGCCTAGTGGGAAGATAAATAGACGGTAGGCTGGCTGCCCAGGCAGTAGGCCGTGGGAGGTGCCTAGGTGATGACAGGTGGTCAATCAAGTGTAACCAGCTGGTTGCTTTGAGTGGCTGGTCAGCTGGATGGGGTTAAAGCTTTGGGACGGTTGGCTGGTTTTCTTATATGGTCGATTAGAAGAGTTTGAAAACATTAAGTCAGTCGACTGGATAGGAAGTTGGTCGAGGTCGACTGTGATAAAGAATGCTCAACTGATTTCTTCAATCAGTCGACTGATTTTTCTCTTTTTGACAAATTCGGTCAACCTTTTCCTTTAAACGGTCGACTGAAATCACTCATCAGTTTATAATCTCATTTGATTCCGCACAGAAATCACATAAATTTTGATTAGAGTCTACTCCAATTCTTTTTAGTTCATCAATATAGCATTTTTATTACTAATTATGGTCAATTTTTCCTAACTCTCTTCTCAATTCATTTAATCTATTTTTTATTTGGAGATTTTGTGAATATATGTACAATCTGTTTCTCAAATTCAATATATTCAAGAATGATGTCATTCTTTAGTATATCATCCTAATTCTGAATTCAAACTTACAGGAAGCACCTTCTACTTTATTAATCACTTTTAAGTTGTTGCAGATCAATCTACCTAACTCAATGCATACTATCTTTGCCTTCTTCATCTAGTTGAAAGTTCTAAACTTTGACTGATTTAATTAAAATTCCCTTTTTATTTGCTTGATTTGCATTTAGACTTAGGGAGTATGTATGCTCATCTCAAACTTAGTTTGTACTCTAATAGTAAATTTTTGGCAAAAAGTTTCATTTATTATCTTAAATTCTATATCATGTTGGTCGGGTTGTCGAAACCCTCAAATTAATACTGATTTTTCCCAATGCAACAAACTGTAGCAATAGTGGTTACCAGGTCGAATCCTAAGGGAACTAATTAACTTAATCTCCTAGTTGATGTTAAAAATAAAATTGAGGGATTTTCAAACAAATAGCTAAAATAAAAATTGCCGAATAAAAATTAATAACCTAAAAATAAGAGACAAGCAATAGTGCAACAAACTAAAATTATAAAGAAAGATCAATCTATTAAATACTGATCCAAGGGTTCATATATTCGATTGTCTCATTGATCATCGGTTTAAATATTATTCTTATGATTCAAGCATTTAACCTTAGATCTATTAGGATAGCCGTAATAAATCTTGTGTTTTCCTAATTTAATCGACCAAACCCAGTATTTAATCGAAACTTATCATTAACCGACTGGGCACGATAACGTTCCATATCAATATAATGATAGCATTAGGTTATGTAAAAACAGTTAAACCAAAATATAAATAATTGGGATAGCCACAATTACTCAATTTTGTTCCGTTGATTCCCTAGGTCAATTGAATATCGGTAAAAGACCCATAACAAAATAACCTAGTTACTACTTGTACCATTCGTTCATGACAATTACGGATCACTGAATTCCTAAATAGCAATGGAAAAACTAATATTAAATTAAATTGTCAGATTAACCAATATTAGGTTTCCCTAAAATTAAATCAAGAATCAACGAATACTTGAATAAAAGCAAGAAATTAAATTAAGAATATAACCTCACAATGAAGAACAATCGATTAAAATTCCCCTTGAATCAGAAATAAAAATTAGCCACACATGGTGGTAAGTATCATCACAAGATAATCAAAAAAAAAAAGAAAATGTATTCCTAAAGAAAATAAAAATAAAAACCTAAAATGGAGAATGACCCCCTTTTTTTTCCTGTAGCCGTCCCTTGCTTTTTTTCTCCTCAAGAATGCAATAGCGTCCTGTGTGTGGAATGAAATTTGAGGAGGCAGCCTTGTGGAATAAAAATAAGGAAGGGGAGGCAGCCGGCCCTTGTTTTTGGAATGAATATATATTGACTTGTTGCCCCTTTTTGCCCTACTTCTAATTTAACTAGGACTCTCCAAAATTTAGGAGATTACAAAAGTTCACTCCTACTAAAAAAACAGATTTAACTAAAAATAAAAAATACTACTAAAATATTGAATTAAAATTCAATCTCCTCTTCTTCAAAGCCCAATAAAGTGTCTTGACCCAATTAGCTTCAAAATTACTTCATTAAGCCCAATGTGCTCCAAATCTTCAAATCCAATCTCCTAAAATGAAAATTCAATAAAACCAATTATTAGAGCACTAGTCAATGCAAAATTAATACATAATAATAACAATAAATTCAACAATTTTACACATTATCACATGTATAATTCATCACGGATTAATTTTCTAATGTTATAGTCCCTTTTTATTGAAAATTTTGTATGCTTTGTTAAAAGTTAAAAAATCTTATCATTTTTAACATCAAATCGCCTAGGAAGCTTTTTTCATTTTTCAATATTTACATTTAGAAAATATCATTCATTAGTTTTTCTATCTTTATAAAGCTCATAGGATGTTTTTTTGTAAGTTTGGTCTGAATAAAGTTTTGAAACAAGTTCCCCAAAAGTCTTTAGCTAAGTTGTTCTTCTCAAAACATTATCCTATCTATTTTATTTAAATTTGTTTGAGAATTTCTAAGTGTTTAAAAACTATTAAGTAGACCCTAAACATTATTTCTTGATCTACATCAATTTATTTTCAAATTCTTTCCATGGACACTTTTTATCCCAGAGGTTGTGTTGCTTTCCTTATTTGGGATAGATTAAAAAATGTATTTCTAACCTCTCTTTCTTAACTATAGATTATGAAATGCATTCTAAATAGGGGTGAATAGGTTGTTTTGGCCCTTTTTTGAAATTTTTGAATATTTGTGAAATATTAATAGTGAAACAAAGACAGAAGTGTGGAATAAAAATGAAAACAGAGCACCCACAAATTTTATAGTAGTTTCACCCTAACTCCACTCCCAGACTTTATCTGGATTTCCACTATTTTTCTAAAGAGTACACTAACCACTTACTTTCAGGTGTAAAAAAGACCTTTACAAGTGTTTTCTTTACAAAAACACTCACAACCACCTTGGTTGTAACTTTCTCTCTACAAACCCAAATCTAAGAATACCCTCTCAGATTCTTTTTTTTTTTTTTTTGGAACAATAGATGTGTAAAGATAAATAGTTACAAAGATGAGACTGACTCTTCTGATTTTACAGATATGAGCTCACTAATAAAGCTTTTTTATAAGTGCAAAAAGGAATGTTTGTTTAAGAGTAGCTTATTTTCCAAACACTTCCTCATCTTTCATATCTTCTAAACTTTTTTTATATCTGCATTCAAGAGTTCCATTGAGGTAGATGAGTTTTTGAATGTTGACAATAAATGCTCAATCTGCCTCATTAAATGCTCTTCATCTATATTTTGCTTTTTCTGTATAACAATAAAAGTTTTGTTTATTTGAAAAATATAAACGTTAGAATTTAGATAGCAGACTAACTTTGTATTCTGTTCAATTGTATTCTAAATAATAATTAAGATTTATATATATTAGTTGAATTACATTTGTATTTGGTTGATTGTCATTCAGCTCAACTGTTATGTTAGAATTTAGATAATAGACTAACTTTGTATTGTGTTCAACTGTGTTCTAAACAATAATTAAGAATTATATACATTAGTCAAATTACATTTGTATTTGGTTGATTGTCATTCAACTTAACTTTTCTTAAATTTTGAACAACCAAGTTAAAAAAATAGTCATCTTATTCAATCGATATCACAACTCAGTCAATTACTATTAATTCTTCCTTTCAAATCAGTTGATTAAGAATTCCTATTAATCAACTGTGTTTAGCGTGATTAAATGTGATCAACTAGACTTTGAAAATCAGTTGAAATTTTTACAATCGGCCGAGAATGTGAAAATCTTTAAAATTAGCTTGAGGTGTTCAAATTCAGTTGGCTGAATTTGATTTTTATTGAACTAGATTTGAGCTGAATTTTGAATTCGGTTATAGAGTTGAATTTTGAAATTGGTTGGCTAAATTTTCATTTTTTGGAGCTGAATTTTAAAATTGATTGACTGAATTTTCATTTTTTGGAACTGAATTTTGATGTAGGTTGGTTGAATTTTCATTTCTTGTAGTTCAGTTGGTTGTCTTTTGAATTCAGCTAATTGCAACTTAAAATTCTATTCAATTGAATTTTTATTTTCATTAGACTGACTGGGAAGAGTTGTTAAACTGAGTGCTGATTTCAGTGGATTGAAATGCCTTGTACTAGCAACTATTTAGCTGAATTTTAGAGTCATTCGATTGGTTTTCTAAATGGGTTAGCTAAGTTTAAATTTCAGATAGTTGATTTTAAATTTTAGCCTATAGTTTTTTTAACTCGGTTCAACTGATTTTCCTCTAGAGAATTTGTCCAGAAGCAGAATTCTAAAATTGATTGACTGACTTTACTTGACCTTGAAACCATTGAATTAATTTTTAATTTTATTCGATTGTCTTGAAAAGATCATCAAACTGAATTTGATTCCGATAGATCGAAATATACTATGTGATATATCATTTCACTTTCTAGCGAATGTTTTCCAAATTCAGTAGATAGTTTTCTGGAATGGTCGATACATTTTTCATGATATTCTATTAATGTTTTAAGACCATTTGATTGTCCACTCATTTCATCGGATTTAGTTATTTTACATTAAAATTCAATTCAATGAATTTTAATTGTTTTCAACAGAACTTATATACTCAGTTTGACCTATTTAATTTTATTCGACTGACACAAATGCATTTTATATTTTTCAATTTGAATACAAGTAAATTTAGTGAACTAAATTTTTTATCATATTATTTATGAAATTTAAGCTTAATTTTTGAATTATTTTGCTCATAATTAAAACCTAAACATGTCAACAGATTACTTAAGAATTCCCAGAGTTGTCATATATTACACCTGTAGTACCCTTTTTAACTCTGAGTCCTATTTGAGTTCAAACAAGTAGTTCTAATGATCTATAGATAATATATATAATATTATATATATATATTTCAAACTTAAATGAACTTTTAATACAAGCATCATATCTCACTTTCGGCACATCTCTCATTGGATTTTTACACATTAAAATTATGCTTGCAGGTTCTAATTTTGTCTCACAACCAAGCATTTTCAAGATGTACCATCATCGACCTTTCTTATGTTGTTCATTAATTCTTTGTCTTTGACACTCGGATTTTCTTGGTTATAGTATTGATAGTTTTTTGTGATTCTTTTGACACCCATCTCAATTTCATTGTTTCTAATATTCTAATCCTATATCAACATTCATTTATGCTATGTCCAATTTTATGATAGTTTGTGCATTTTTGATTAGATGTAGAGTTTTTAGTTTTGTTGATGGTCTGTCTCCTAAGTTTATAATGATAAGTATTATGTCCAATTTTCATGTAATAATGACATCTAGCTTTTGTTTTGGGATTCTTAGAACTAGGCACAAAAAAATAATAAAGTTTCTTCTAATTGGTAGTAGTGTTGTAACTGTATCATACATTGCTCTATGAGATTTTAACATTAAATTTAGTTTTTATTGATCTTGAATGAATTTATGTAATAAAGAGCTTAGTTTCTGATTCTTATCTTTTTCATATTTTAATTCTTTTATTGAAGTTTCTATATTAGTCTTATCTTTTCCATTGGAGACTTCTACATTTTCATTCTTTAAATTTTTCAATTCAGTTTGCAGTTTAATTGTTTCCTCTGTCTTATTTTCTTTTACAACATGCAAACTATTCTTTTCTTGTTTCAAGTTATTTTTTTTGTCTTTTTTTAGTTTTTGGTTTTCTATTTTCTGCTTGTTTTCTTTTCTCCCAATTCTACTAGAAGTTTCTTTAATGAGCAATTCTTTTTACTCATTTTATTGAGATCTCTTAGAAATTCTATTAATGTTTCATGCAATTCGTTCATAGAGTATTTATCATCAGAATAGTTAGAAAAATTATAACAGTAATCGGATGAGTAAGAAGAACTTACCTCATTTTGTTCCTCTTTATTGCCATGAGACACATGTAATCCTGCTCCTGGATATCTCTTCATACATTACGTCTAGTCTTTCCCATATTTCCTTGCCAGTTATGCATGAAGAGATTTTGTTGTATTCGTTTAAGCTTAGACTAGAGTAGAGAATGTTTACTACCTTACAATTTGCTCGATAAGCTTTTCTTTTATCGATAGTCATGTTCTTTATCTTGGTCAGAATTTTGACACCATTAATTTCTTTAATTTAAAATTTAGCTCCTTCTTCA
This sequence comes from Dillenia turbinata, assembly GCA_037126225.1. Taxonomy (NCBI): domain Eukaryota; kingdom Viridiplantae; phylum Streptophyta; class Magnoliopsida; order Dilleniales; family Dilleniaceae; genus Dillenia; species Dillenia turbinata. The sequence goes on along the minus strand of JBAMMX010000023.1, from coordinate 13,524,518 downwards.
ATTGCTTCCAAGACTTCCTTATCTTCAAATACGATGAAGATCCTGATTCTCTGCTTCCGGTAGTTGAAATTATTGCCATTGAAAAATGGTGTTTTATCAATTGAACCAACTTGGATATCATCCCCGTTAAATGACATGATGGATCTTTTCTCTTAAGACTATTAAACCCTTCACCAAGTGATTTGCTCTAATACCAATTGAAATAGAATCTAGAATGGGTATCTAGATTGTATGGCAATTTTTTGAGAATTCGAAAATTTTACAGTTTATCGAGAGTAGAATTGAGATGTAAAGTTTGAAGAAGGATAAAAAATAAAACACGAAAATGAAGAAAGAGTAGAAGACAAAGCACATAAAAGTTTTATAGTAGTTTTACTAAACTGTGTGTACGTCCACTTTCAGATTCCACCTGGATTTTCACTGTTTGCTTCAAAATAGTACAACTAAATTGCTTCTAGGTACAAGTCAAACCTTTATAGTGTTTTCTTCTAAAAATACTACCCAATCTCTCACATTCATTTTTCTCTCTAATCACCAGACTGAGAAAACCTCTTTGATCTTTTGAACTTTTTGTACTGGAGGAGAAAGGATGTTACAATGAGTGAGTTACAATTTTAGTTGTAACAATAATAAAGCTCATAAAGATATTTTTATAGAAATATGAGAAACACTGTGTATCGTGTGAAGCTCGGAGTATTTGTAAGTGTTGAGAAATGTTTAGCATTTCATTTTTCTTTTCATGCTTCTATATTTTTTTCTCTTCTCTTTTGTGTATTTATTGAGAGTCCTCAAGAGAGACGTTGCGGTAGGTTCAAATTTGAATCTCTTTCATTAATGCTTCAACTACCGTATTTAACGTTTTTACCCTTTGTTCTATTCATCCAGTAAAAAGTATTTTCTTTTTGCTTTTCTATACCTTGCTCTGGATAGCCTATAAGAAGTGTTTTTTTTGTTACATAAGATGACCATTAGAGTCCAAACACATTTTCAAAAGATTTTTCACTAATGACCCTTTAAGCAAGCTTAGGTCGAGTGATTTCTATTTAATTCTATGTATACCAAAGATTAAATTATCAATTTACCAAGTTTAGAGGGTCATAAACAAATGTTGAGTGGATTTGCTAATTTATTGAGTTTTTTAGAAGATGTGCTAACTGTCAAGTTACTTGATCATTTTAATGTCAATGACTAACTCAATTTATCAAGTAATTATAAGATATACATATGTACATGCAATTATCAAACAGAGAGATTACTTGACTTGTATGTTGTTTGTTGCTTTTAAGAAATTCAACCGCAAGCTCACATAATTATGTATAGGAAGATGATTTGGGATTTGATTATACAATATGGTATTAATCAATAAATCAAGTTGTCATTCTCACATTGTATATGAATATGCAGTGTGGTCTAAAAATGTGTGTGCTCAAATAATCACTTGAGTAAAGTGAGTGTACTGAAATTTTTTTTATCAAAAATACTACAGGGATGGTCGATTGATATTTGAAACCAATTGGCTGAGTTTTAGAATAGGTTGACTAAGAAAAGTGTGGGTTGTCCCTTGTCTTGTTAGGTTGATTGAAGGAAAGCAAGGGTTCAATCTAAAGCTTTGTGGGTTAATCACTTAAGTTTTTAGTTGGTTGCTTGAGCACAGTAGGCTCGCCGCTTGTGCTCGTGATTGGCCGCTAGAGCACAGTGGGCTAACCGTTTGTGCTCATGGCCGACCGTTGAAGCCAAGCAGGCTGCCCGCTTGAGCTCGCGGTCAGTCACTTGGGCTAGGTAATTGACCATTGGGGCCAAACAAGCTGGCTGCCTGGGTTGGGCGGTCGGCCAGCCGTTGGGAGAGAACGGGTCAACAGATTACTCACTCAAGTTGACAAGTGTCAATTGTATAAGTTCTGATCTTATTTACTCTATAATAATCATTTAAGTAAATGTTTACATTTGATATTTTACATTTCCATTTACTTAAGATATTACATGTAAATAAGGAAATATCCCCATTTGGATTCAATAAAAAATATTTTAAAACCTAATTCTTTAAGAATAAAAAGACAACTCTCCCTTCAAATAACAAATTTTCGGTTTTGATTTTTAGATGAGTTTTGTTCGAAAGGTTAATGAGTTAGAAAATTTTCAAAAAAATAGGTTTTAAGCTAATTGATATATGAAAAATAAATGCTATCATTTTTATTTTCATTTTCTTGATATTTTGAATACTCATATTTTTGAGTATTTGTTTTGACAGGTTGATCAAATCTGGTTTTTAATATTTTAAAGTGTCTTATTTTCTATCCAACTTCATTGCCTGAGTAACATTATTATCCACTATCAGCAATGAATTATTTCTCTTTGTTGTGAACTTGTTCTTTAATGATATAGATCATTAAACTTCGTATCGATTAACTTTATGCATTTTGTCTATACGTATCACTATCTTTTTTTTAAAAAAAAAATTGTGAGTCAACTGCTTTGATATAGATCATTAAACTTTTGTTGACTAACTTTACGCATTTTGTTCATACGCATCACTATCTTTATTTTTTTTATTGAGAGTCGACTGCTTCCTATCTTCCAAATTCTTTCCTTAATCATTCTAGTCATGTTTATCTTTAAATTCTTTTCTTAATCAAAATAATCATATTTTGCTTATCTTCAAGACCTATAAATATGCCAACACCTTTAATTGGAATTATTTTGAAGGTGACCATAAAATAAGAATTATGTATAATTTTAACATTAGAATTATGATTTTGTCTTCATTATCGTATATCTTTTGTTTTTGAAAAATAGTTAATATATCTTGCTTAAGTTTTAATCCATATTAAAAAGAAAGTCGGTAGAATTTTAGTCCTAAAATGAGAATCAATTTACTTAGACAAGTGATTCTCGCGTTGTGGCTTATTAGAATTTGTTAATGTAGCCTAGCATGGGGCTTATCAAGAGAGGATGATTGTTACACATTTATAATCATGTATCGTTTATATGGTATCTATATGGAATAAGTATAGATTTGAATGACGGTATATATATATAAATAAATAAATATATATATATATATATATTTGAGTGTATATTATCAGTATCCGAAATTCTATTTCGATTAATTCGGTTCGGGACTTGCAGTGATCCATTTTTGAGCTTACCCTCCTAACGTAATTTTTTCATTTTCAAAATTCGAATCCAATATTTTGATTAAAGTACCTAGCATCATATCACATTAGATTGACTATCTATTGGTAACGATGATGTATTTGAGTTATTAGATGGTTTTGATAAAAAAAAATTGTAAAGAAGATTGATAGTTTATAAGAAATTAAATGAATGACAGTAAGTGATAGTCATGGATATAAATATAATGATTGATAATTGGCTTATTTTGTTAATGTTTAAGATGTAAACAATTTTTCCTTACACCATCCTTAATGAAATTTGGAGAATCATTGGTTTGCTATATGTAATTAAGTTTGTGTATGGTTAAAACGCATGATTATAGGATATTGTAAATAAAAATATCTTTTCGTATTGATAAAATGTTTGAAACTAAATTATTGTTACTTATATATATATTTATTATATCACGATTTAAATTCGATATCATCGAGTTAGGAGGAGAGGGTTATGACTAGCAGACTATCCCTTTGAGAACTTATATTTTTGTATTATAATAATAAAATTAGTATGTAAATTGTTTTTTTTTAATTATCGGTATTCGGAGTTATATTTTAATTAATTCGATTCGAGTTATGGTTGAATCCAAATTAAGAGAAATTCTTCCAATGTATTTTTTTTTCTCATGATTTAAACTCGAGATCAAAATTATAAAGTTTAAGTGCTTTTTTCATGAACCAATTGTTACTTAATTCAAAATTACTTAAGAGTGATATCGTGTGGACTTTAAAAGAAATAGGAGAGTATTTTAGTTGTTATTTTAATATTTTTATTTTAAATTTTTTTTATCGATTGATATTTAAATTTTATTTGATTAATTCGATTTAAATGTTATAAAATTTATTAAAAGATTAATATTTTTATTTTTATTTTATTTTTAAGATTTAAATTTAAAGTGATTAGGAGAAACTATACGATCATTTAATTAAAAAAGTTTGATCATACATGAGTTAGACTCGAACCTGATCCGACCAATAATCAACTGCCACCTCCTCGGCACTTCTGCTTCCGTATTTTCCCTTCGGTCCTCAGCAATCGATATCACGCGCTATTCAATCACGTGCATCCTCATTCCATTTAAAGTGCACCATAAATACACGTGGTCGCTCATGTAAAGTGTAGTGTGGACACGCGCTATGTGCGATCATGGTCATGCAAAATTCAGTTAGTCCTCTCTTTCCGTGATAGTGCACAGGATTCCACGTGGCATAATCCTAGTGGGTAAAACCAAATGACGGAGATCCGCTCGACTCTGTCCGTGGGATCTAAACCGAAGCCGACGTTTGATAACCATCTGCACGGAGAAAAGTTCGCTGACTCGTTTTAGAGAGAGAGAGAGAGAGAGAGAGGTGCACACAGAAGTCATGCTTGATTGGACTCACAGAACATAGAGGAGAGAGAAAAACACGGAGAGAGAGAGAGAGAGAGAGAGAGAGGAGTTGCTTTGAGGAGGTATGTATTATTTTCACTATCAAATCATTTTGTTTCTTTTTAAATTAATTAGCTAATCATTTTAGATGACCTTTTGTTTTAGCTTACGTTGACTGTGTAATTCGATTGTCAATTGTATGTTTTGATGTTGTAGGGGTTTAGCTTATGTATGATTTGTGTTTGTTTCTTAAAATTGAATGCTTTATACTATGATTTTTGTGAATTTCATATGTTAATTTGTTTGTGTTGATTGAATCTGTTGAAGCATGAGACTTGGGTTGACTTTAATTTGAATTGGAGCTTGTGTACTTCGGGAATTTTGGTGTTTTTGATGTTGGGTTTTGGATCTTGCTCGTATCTGTTTTTGGGTTTGTTTGCTGTTTTACTAAAGTTACCTTCTCTCCCCTTTTGCCCTCTATTTCGGCTTATCTTAAGGTAATTATATGGGAAAAGAAGTTGTTGTTGTTGGTTTTTTTTGGGTGATTTCTAGTGATATTTGGAATTGATACTTCTTGATTCTATTAAAATGTGATTTTTTAAAATAAATTTTAAAATTTTTATTTTCATTAAGGGCATGGTCGAATCGTGCTACACTATTTGATATTTTAGTAGGAATCTAGAATAATGGATGAATTCGTTTGTAGGTTTGGAATAGAACAGAAAATTTGAGGTTGAGTCAACTCAAGGTTGACTGTGGTGTCTAATTTATATAGGAATCTTCATTTTAACTTCTAGTATATAGTTTCTTGGTTAGAAATAAGATGTCACCTTTTCTTTTCCAAATTCTACTTGATATGATATGAACAGTATTTTTAGTGGCAAACACCAAAATGATAAAGATATAATTAAGTTAGAAGGGCAAAATGTATCGAAAAGTAAACGTTTTAAATATTTAGGGTCCGTCATTTAAAATGATGTCAACATAGTTGGGGATGTGAATCATAGGATGCAAGCAAGTTAGATGAAGTAGAGAAGGGTATCTATTTGGGAATTACGGAGACACCAACTTTGTTTAGTCATTTTCAATGTTTTGTTGTTTTTTGGAGATATTATTGTTGATTTGCAACATTGTAATTCTATAGTTTTTTACTCTGCAATGATATTGAGCTTGGGTTACCATCCACCAAAAAAGAAAATTAAGTGTTAATGGCTTGAGTACTGATCCACTGAACTTTGATTTTCCCACAGGTTTGCAACTATTCATCCGGCAAATTTGCATTTTGTCTCAACATATGTGCTGCTAATCTGGTTGATCATAGCTTCTTTTTTCTTCATTGATGCATCTGTTACGAGATTGTTGCATACATCAGAACACCAGAGCAAATGCCAGCACTAAAAATGAAAACCAAGTCAGGGAGGGGATGCTTAAAAGAAAAGAATGGTCTGCATGTTTGCCAAAAGTCAAGTGTAATATCCAAGATTCCAAGCTCTAATACCCGGACTTCACATAAAAATGCAGATCTTGATTTCTTTATTCATGATTTTGAGGATGGTAAGCAACTGTTCTTGAGAAATGTTCCTTACGAGGAAATTTTTCATTAATGAATCTGCTTGCAATGTGTGGCATTGTCTTGCCATTGATGCAATTGTGAAGATCTGTATTGCATCAACATAGTGGAACTCGCAGGGGCATAACCAGAAGAACACAAACTGCAATTTTTACCTTATATCAAAGGTTTTCAAAGTGATTTAGGCTTCTCTTTTGCAAATCAGATGCTGAAGATATTCATTGTGTTATCTTTTGCCAGAAATAGCAGGAGATTAAGCACTTCCATAATATAAGATTGCAATAATGCAATAAATGTAGGACAATGTCTTTATTCCAGAAACTTTTTGAGTTGGCACAATCTCATTTTCAGTTCTTGTGGATATAACCTCTTTTATTTAATCCATTTTCAGATTACACTTGCAACACTTACAAGTTTTACTTCTTCCATTTTTATTATGTATTTTTCCAATGGGAAGAAAAATTTCACATTGACATTTTTGGGAGCTAATGGGTTACTTTCTTTCAAAGTTGAAGATGTTTCAAAATGCATTCTTTTTTTTCCTGTTTTCACTTTTGTCTTTTGCTATGAGCTCACAGAATGATATATGATATTATTGTCATAAATATCAGAAGACTTATATTTCCTGTAAAGATAATTGCTGGTTAATTTTGAGCATGAAAAAGGAGTGATTGATTCTGTATAGCACAAGGAAGAAAAAAATCTTGAAAAATAACATTAGGTTTGAACTTTCATTCGTATCTAAAATTAGTAGGACATTATTAATTGCGAGTAGGTATTTTGCTAAGAAAGGGTCGAGTATTCATTGATGGAAACTGTATAACATAACAAACAAGTGCACTTTGTACTGTGTTTCATCACAGGATATTTCCAAGATGATACATCTCCGCACGTGCCTGCAGTGTTTTTTTTCTTTTTTTGGGGGGGGGCATCAGGAGTCATTGCATCTAGTGCTACTAGATAACGAATTGAACTTTTCTGCCACTTTTTGTGTTTGCATGTAATCATAAACATGCAAAGAGCTTTGTTGCTTCTTGTGCCATGAAGAGACTAGTGTGTTATCAGAAAATTGTAAGCTCTTAATTTCTCTATTTATTGTACCTGTAGTTTCTGCAAGAATGGAGATAGCTACTGAGGATGGTAGAAATGATGAAGCGGTTGACAATCGAGGACTAATTGGTGATGAAACTCTTAGACTTGAAAAGCCACCATCAGCTTCATGCGAAGAGACAAGCACAGTGAGAATGATAATTATTTCCTCATATAGATCAAGCTATTATCTGTAGAGTTTAGGAACTTTTTCCCTATTGATTGTCATTTTGCATTGTTTATAGGTTGTCTGACTGCTTGATATGCTGCTGCTGATGCTATTTCTCTCTTTATAGCCTTGAGTGATTTGGGAAACACATGCACATCTTTGAGCGTATCTAGAGTTCCAATTTAATTGTAGTTCTGGTTATGTCTGTTCAACTTTCAGTTGCCATAATAGACTAGGGTTTTTTGTTTCTTTCATGCCCGAAGATGCATTTCACATGTCTAGTGTGCTTTTTCTAATTCCATATTTGGCAGACCATCCCATCTTAAAAAAAAAAAAAAAAAAAAAAAAAAAAATTCAGTTTCTGGCCTTAAATTGGTTGTGACACCTTGACTCTGTATGATCTTGACACATCTTACCAAAAAACTGTTTAATTTTCTGTTTGAATTATCGTCCTGAACAAACTTTTGACATGTTTATTGAACTCTTATTATACTTCACTTTTAACTGTTGAGTTCACCCTCCCAACTGTACTTGCTTAGTTTCTAAATTAAGGTTATTGGAAAATGGCTTTGTGATTAAGAACAACAATCCTATTTCATTTAATATGCAGGAATGTTCCAAAGCTGCAATCCCAGCAAATTTGGAGACAATATTTTCACCCATACTGGGGTCAAGTGAAGTTCATCCAGAGCGAAATATGGATGATGATACAGGTAACATAAGTTCCTGGTTGTGACTGAAAGCTCAGTCTTCTTGAATTAGTGGTTCACCCTGAAGCTCACTGCTTTGTTGTTGGAGCTCAGTCGATACTTCTACTTTATTGGTGCTGATGCTAGCTGGAAATCATAATTGAGTTATTGTTCAATATACTAGACAATCCACTCATATAGGGTTTGTAGCTGCATGCTTCTCTGTATCTTTGAAAGCGTGTTCGTGCATGTGTATAATATTACAGTGTCATTTTCTCACTCTTGGTGTTACCACTACTAGGATTTGCACACTAATAGGGGTCACAGTTACAGATATTTGTTATTGCTTGCATCATAAATTGGTGCTCTAATAGGGACCACTATTGCAATTTCTTTAAGCTGAAGGGTTTGCCAGATTTGAATTCACTTAGAAGTGGTATACATATATCCTTGAAAGTGACCTAATTGATGTAATAGGAAAGATAAATATGAGGTCAATTTCCTTCAATATATCCCGGCTTTTATGACCTTCTTCTATGATACCTTTTTGGACTAGAGGAAAGAGGATATTTTCAGATTGACAAGAAAAGAAAAAGGAGAAAATGCATCTTGGTAGGATGGAAGGAAGGGAGAGGAAGTATGAAGAATAAACAATGTTCCCAGAATAAAAATTTTTTAAGGATAAAGTTTTGTCATTTTCAGATGCACAATACCACAAGTAGGGAAGAGATACAGTTTTTTGCTGTAGTAATGATGGGAAAGGTAGAAATCCACTCACTTATCTAGGAGATATCAGGTGCAGTAAAAACTTGCTGTTTAAAGTTCTTAACATTAATTTTTTAAACAGAAGTAGAATGTTTCTGGCTTTTATAAAATCAAAGCTTATGGGAATTTTAAGTTGATCATAGGCAGATTACAGGGTCTTCTATCATGGTCTGGCTGAAAACTCGTATTTTCTTTTTTCTTCACTTTTATGGAACTCTTAGCAATGTTTGAGGAATTGTGGATGGTACTATGTATTGCCTTATGCTGACACTTGCTTTCATTATTTTACATGTATAAAATATTGTGGACGTTCTCTGGGAATTTATTTAAAAAATCTTTGCTTCCATTTCTTCCATTGGGCAGAATGGAGCAACATTTATCATGGGGTTCCTGAGTTTAAAGCTGATGATAGTGACGGTGGCAGCAGAAGCTCATGTAACTCAGAAACTTGCAATGTGACAGACTTCTACATATCTGACATGATTGTTTCGTGCTTACCCTTTGATGGAGACATAGCATACGATGCCAATACTGATACTAATCCTTTTCCTGGCTACACATGTGCTGAGCCTTCTCTGCTGTTTGATGTGGCTGAGCAGTATATGCTATTGCCCGTCCTTGAGGAAACAGTGGAGACCAGGAGCACAAATCATCCAAATTTTGGTGAAGAAGCTGAACTAAACTCAGATGACTGCTTATATGTTGCAATCCATCAGATGAACCCCCACGACCAGGACACCAATTCTAACCTACATTCTGAGTTGGATGAAGCTGAGAGTTTTGATCCTCACTTGTTCATAAAAAATTTGCCAGACCTATCAGATGCAGCTCCAAGTTCCTGGCCGTCTGTATTACCAAAGGAAACAAGGAAGAGGAAACATATCACCCTTGTTCTAGATTTGGATGGTAAGAATCGAACTATGTACCTCATTTTCCAACTTTATTGTCTTCATTTGAGCTATTATCTTCATTCTTTTTATGTAAGTATTATTTATGACTTTATTGCCTTGCCAAACTTTAGTACTACACTTTGAGTTTATCAAAGTGGTTAAAGATTTGTGATTAGAACAACTAAAACTACTTAGGTCATTTTCTGAAATTTTGAATGGTCTTAAATTTACTTGGAATCCTGTAAGCTAGTGACAGTATTAATTCAGGTATGCAAGAACAATTAAGATTTGTAATGCAACTTCAAATCCTATTTCTTTCAAATATGCATTTATCTTGAATCTCCTCACAACCAAAAGCGCACACACACACACACACACACACACATATATATGTATATTTCACGCGTTCATTTTATATTCGTACGGTAGGAAGTCATTTAATGGTAAAATTTGGCTGTGTCTGATATTTACAGAAACCCTAGTCCACTCAACATTGGAGCACTGTGATGATGCTGACTTCACATTTCCTGTATTTTTTAACATGAAAGAGCATACTGTCTATGTAAAACAAAGGCCATACCTCCAGACATTTTTGGAGAGAGTTGCCCTGATGTTTGAAGTTGTTATATTCACTGCCAGTCAAAGCATATATGCAGAGCAACTTCTCAATATACTGGATCCAGATGGAATGATTATTTCCCGTCGAGCTTATCGTGAATCATGCATTTTTTCAGATGGCAGCTACACTAAGGACTTGACAGTTCTAGGAGTTGATCTTGCTAAGGTTGCAATTATTGATAATTCTCCCCAGGTATTTTACCTGCCCATTTTAGTTTTGATGCTTGCGTCCTTGGTTAGCTCTTTCCTCACCATTTCTCTTGTTCTTATTTTCTGGCTTTCTTTTGCGATTTCCTCATGCTCCTCATGCTGTTCATCTGTTCCATGAATGTGATGAGATGTAACATATTGCTGATGTATAATATTAGGTATGGTTTAAGATTATCAGCGATTTACATTGGCTAGGAACTTTAGGATGGGAAACTTGGCATGGGAGACGTACATAATTTCAGAAACATCATGTCATATGTATGGCAATCCTGAGTCCCATTTTCAATAGTTTGTCCAAAGTAGGGCTGCAACGCATGGAGCAAATCTATGTATTTTTTTTTTAAATAATTTGAGGAAGATTATGGACTATGTTTGTGTAATAAAGTTCTTAGTTTCCCTATAAAGTAGGAAAAATAAAATAGAATAAAATATATGGACACCTTGACTCTGCAGCAATATTTGAATTTTCTTAAGTCTCTTATCTGCTGATGGTTTCAGGTTTTCAGGTTGCAAGTGAATAATGGGATTCCAATAAAGAGTTGGTTTGATGACCCATCAGACTCTGCACTACTATCATTGCTTCCCTTCCTAGAGACCCTGATTGATGCCGATGATGTCCGACCAATAATTGCCAAGAAATTTGGTAATAAGGAATAACAGAATTCCCCCTGCCAGCTCGCTGATTATATCCAAAACTAACAGCTCTTCTCCCTCTTACCATTTGAAGCTAAAATTTGAAATCAATCCAGATTTCATTTTCCAACCCAGGTTGAGCTTTTCCAAGAAAAATTATACATGAAATTCTGCCACCATTGAATCTAATTGTGGTGCTTCATTTCCTTCCTTCTCTTCTTAAAATTTCTTTTAGTTTTATGTCCCAAACAGTGGTCAAAGGTAGGTGCTGCAAATGTTGGTACTCTGCATGTTGTACAGTCAAAGGTGCAACCATGTTCACAGGGTTTGTTGGCTTTTTGGTTTCTCTTGATTTTTCCCCCCTTTTTGAGGAATTTTGTGCTTTCTACATCTGTTTATGTGCATGTAATAATTATTTCAATATCAGCTTATACTTTTCCTTCTCAACAATGAGACTCTCCAACTATAGGAATGGTGATAGAATTTGTTTCTCTTTTGCTGCTGTTAGATTCTTGTAGTGTTCTATTTATTTTGTTGCAAGAAAATTTATGCTTTATTTTTCCTTGGATAAAAGAGTATAAAAAATTAAAGTATAAAAGAATCAAAGTGTGGTTGGTATAATCTTATTCTTATTGTGGTAAGCAATCAATCTTGGTAAATGAAATAAGGTCTCGGTTCTTATGATTGTTGTAGGAATTTGTATAGAACAAGCACAGTAGCTGCAGGCAAGTATAGCGCATTTGAAGTTCTATGGAAACACTGAAGAATTTTATTCAGAGAAGGGGGGAAAAATGTGTCATTTGTACTGTAGAGCTTTTTCCCCGAGTAAAACCACTATCTTAGATATGGAAGTTTTTCACCATGATCATTTGGTCGAGTGCAATGTAATGAACACCACAACCATGCAGTCCCCCTCCCCAGGGGCATCACCCTCATCGCAAACCAATAAAAGAAGAGGGTAATAGAGGTTTGTCGAAGAAAGTTCTGTGTTCGACTTCTTGAAATTGCAGATGCTAACTGATAACCTAAATTCAAGAATAAGATAAGTGGTCCGGTTTATCCTTGGTGATTATGTAATATGATTACCCTGCTGCAAATTTCATTTTTGTCTTCTATAGTGCTTCTTGCCATTTACTACCCTCGGCTCTCCATGTTAACTTTTAATTAATTTTGTGAACGACCATTGTTTCAGTAACTATTTGTTTTTAGCAAGTTATTTACATTTATTCATCTTATTAACTTTTTTTCTTCCTTTTTACTTGTCCATAATGGAATATAGTTGGATTTTTTTGGTAGCAACAGTGCAAATAACATATTTTAACTCAAGTATAGGGGAAAATTCCTGCATCTAGAAATTTGAAAATATACCTTGGTTATGACGACTACAAAACTGTTGGCAAATGGGAATTTGGCTTTACAAAGATAGTTAACTACAATCAGTAACTATAGATGTTGGTGAATTGTAAACATAGAAGGGGAATTATGCTTTACAACCATAGAAAGGGTTCTCTAAAGAGTGGGATAATAGCTTTTGCTTATTAGTTGCACAAAATTCTTCTTTCATTCATAGGCACTGTTCCGAGGCTTTGAAAATTTCTGTAGTATTCAACCTGGTATCTCAAGAGTTATTGTGTGCAGCATTTGGAATTTGGAATGGCAAGAAAGAAGTATTCCATGTAGGATGTAGGATGGAAATGAGGTTTAAGATTTGCCAGGACATAGTTTTGTTTTTATTTTCTTTCGCACAGGTAATATATCATAAGTAATAATTTACTTTGATTTGGTGTTGGTGAATTGTAAGCTTATAATGTTATCCCTGTGAGCTTTAGAGAATGGACTGGGCTTTATAACATCGGCTGGATTCAGGACTAAATTGGAGGATAGAAGATCATTTTACCATTTTCTTTGTATCTCTTCTGATTGGAGAAGAACTTTTGTGTTAGAAAGAAAAGAATGTAGTACTAGGACATCATTGAGGAAGAAACGTCCTTGAAAAACATGCAAATGTTGAGAAGAAATAAATAGAGCAAAAAAAAAAAAAAAAATCAATTAGCCTAGATTTCCAATATTTAGCAATATGCTGGAGGGAGGTCCCTTTATAGGCCCTTGTTACTTGGTCTACAAAGACAAGGGAGACAATCTTATCTAAAAGTAATGCCATTGTAAGGAGTTGATCTTGACACATCTTAGCATTTCTGTCTAACCAATACTCAAACATACACTAATCTTTCTATAGTTTCAAAGAATTTCAGGTCTTTATGAGTTTTAAAGGGCTTGTATTTTGTAATCAAGAGTTTCTCCAAGATCTTGGGAAAAATTGATAAGAAGTAAGATACGTCATAGGAAATAATGAATCTCTCTTAATGCTACTGTACTAAATGACACAAATGTCGGATAACAACTTCATATTTGCTCTTCTTATCTTGAACTGAGGCATGTGTTTTGATCCTAGTAAGGACTACTAGTAATTAATAACATGTCCAGGTGCTATTGTTTCATCATATGGATTTCCATGTCTTGATCTTGGCTGATATTTATGTATGGGTACTCTTGAGAAATAGTGATTGCTTCAGGCTCTTTGGAAAGTTTTCCAGAACTTCTGGCTCTTGAAATCTTTTGAGTTTCTTAAAGCTGTGACATTTCATACTCAGAATCTCTTTCTCCTATCTTGTGAAGTGTGGGAAAGGGGTAAAGAGCATTACCATTAGGAAAAGTGGCTTCTCTATGGAAAGTAGGTCTATTTCTAGTTTTATTGATCAGTAAAGTAGTTTATGTTTATGCAGTGACTAGAGTATGGATGATGTTATGTAGAGGGAGACAAGTGATTTTCGAACCACAGTTTCTCGAGGATAAAAATTAAGCCACTTATATACTAGCAGTTCTCGGTTGGAGCATTTGGTTATGAAATTTGACTACAGTACGTATTGGAATTCACTTTCTGATTCAATTCCAAGTTCTACAAGCTTAGTTGACTGTGCTTCGTATACGTTTGAATGGAAGGCTATTTTATAGGTCCAAGCTTAGAAGTAAAGTATGCTGGAAACCATACTTAAGTTCAAGCTAAGCATTTCATAAACTGAAAATTCCTTATCTATGGCAGATGACATGTATGTAGAATCATGATGGAATTTTTGACTTGGAGTACATCTAAATTATTTATGGACTCTGGTTCTTCTGCATTGGTGAAAGGTTTTTAAACTTTGATTGTGAACGACTGCCAGTAAAGCTTAGATGATAAGATTGCAGCTCAATTCATCTGCAACATTTTTGGTGTTTATTCATGTTAAGGTAGTTGAAGGAAATTTGGGGACATCCAGGTGAGGACGTGGCGGAAATGATCCATATATTTGTTATCAGGTAGCCCTTCAGGATTTTCTGGGTGAGACTGAATTGTATGGACAAGTGGGCAGTCAAACTCCTAATTCTTACGAGCAAAATGGTCTAGGGCAATTCTCTTCATTTTGAGAAATTGTTGATGCTTCAGAAATAGTATTATTTGCTCATTGCACTAGTGCACTAAAAGCTTAGGTAAAACCATTGATGTTTCTGTTTCAAGAATGCAACTTCTATGGAGCTAGTGTGAGTGCAACTTATATTCTTGAGATATGCTCATATTGGCATACCCAATTAGGCAGGCATAGGGCTAACAGGATGGAATTAGTCAAAATGCAGACTGTTTAGGAGACTTAAGGTTCTGATAAGATAATTGATTTCATGAAGGGTAGTGGGTGGTGGCCAATGGGGTTTATTGAGTCTTTAATTACTAGCTGAAGTTGCCACTTGTCATGACATAATCCGCTAAAATGAGATCATATATTGCTGTTTAAATTTTCTATGCCTTATTGCAGGTTAATTGAAGATTTTAAGAGATTTGGCTTCTGACTGTGGAATTTGTTAGGTAAGGAAAATAAAAATCGGTAATTGTGTTGCTATTTAATTCATTTGTGTTTCTAACCAATCTATTGGATCTCATTATTAACATTCCTTTTCACTAATCTAACCAGCAGCAGAGGCAACTCCCTTCTTAGATTGTTGTACTTTTCTTCAGTGTTTGTTTTTGTTCTGTTGTTTATTTGGCACTGCACTGTAAGGTGAATTAAAGGAAAACCAGTTTTATATAGTGTGATAACTTCCTTTTTGCTGCACCTTATACATTTGCAAGCAATCATGTGATTTTGTTGGCAACTTCTTGTTGTTGGTCATATATTGATTCTGTCTGCTCCTTTTATTTTGCAATATTTGTATGGCATTGACATGGTGCAAGGCAGAAGATGGCAGTTGAACTTTTCAGAATTGCTTTTACCTTTAAATGAATAAGATATCTGTGTACAGATCTCCCCTATGACAGTGAAGGGTACTTTTTCCCTATGGAGGATCGATTACTTCTCTTGACTGGGGCTTGGAGGATTGGTCTTAAGTTTTCTTCTGTCATTAGTGATATTTTTGGACGGGCACCGTAGAACCATGACTGTTAGAACCTGGAAAATGTTCATTTTGTGTGTTTCTGTAAATTCTCAGAAGAAAACAGAGGTAATGAGCAAAGTGCTATTTTCAGAGCGGATGTGATATTTTGGTCCCGTTATTGCTTTCTATTGATCCCAAAACAGAAGGTATGACATTTATTTAACCAAAGACAAAATTCATGTCAATCAAGACCGTAGCCTTCTGGAATATATATTTGAAGCCTCATCTTTCTGTGACTTGGGCTGTGTTGCTAATATTGCAGAATACTTTGTAATGCACTTTTAAAGGAGTTGTAGCGTGGACAACAAACAAGTTAAGCATTATACAGTTAGGACTGGCATGAACTAAGTTCTTACACTAATGGACCATGATTGAAATTGAGATTCAAATCATTTTTATAAACAGATTTTCAACTAAGTGAACACCATACTTGCAATACCAACCTAATTATAAAAAAAACCTGCTTTCTTGTGTCTACTGAAGGTTGTTCACAGTAATGTGCAACTATGAGGAGTTCATATCATTTGGAGAACAAGCATGGTACAACAAATTGAGTCCACAATCCTTCTGCTGGCAAAAAGTAGCAACCTGTGCCTATCGTGCAGAGGGATACGTAGCAGCTCCAGATTGCACGTAAGGGGGAAACTGGGGTACGTATAAACTACTAAACAAACCCAAAATACAGAAGATTGGAAAACATAGGTTTTCTGACCTGCGAAGCCAGGACATTTCAAAATAAGTGTTCTAGTCCGATGCCTTCTAACACCAACACTAAAATGGACATTGAGGGAATGCTCGTCCGACATTGACATTCATTTAACATTTTGGAGTTCTGTTTGGGTCTACTCCGATCAGACCCTTCTTACACAAGTGTAAAACCCACTATAAATGACAATTCAAAAGTATATAATGTTTCAAGATCGATTTCTATTCATTAATTTACAAAAGGTCTGTATATCTTAATATCCATGTCACCTATCCATATCGGTGGCCATGTTTCATATAATATTGCTAAATCACAAATGCCCGTGCAAACCCCACCTGACTACTGATTCTCTCTCCCATAAGGTCTTGGGAAGAAAAATTGTTAGGGATCATTTGAAGGCTGAGGAGGATCTTATATTCAATAATCAGTCTACTGGAAGCCAGTTGGACAATGAGGTGGCTAGGGAAGAACAAGTGGCTGCTGAGCTGGAACCCAAGAAGTTGAAAGTCTATGAACACAAGAAAGGGGTGCATCAACCAACTGCCTAAAAGAATCTAGATTTGTTAGAGGAACCGTTGCTCTGCTGAGAGGATAAAAGTGAGGAATAGTGGGGTGAGTGAGAGGAGGGAATTTTCTTGTTATTAGGCAGCTCTAAGTTGAGGGTGGACCCTTAGGCTCTGCATCTGAAATTTGAGTTTGTAATTGATTTTGCTAATTCAATAAAATTCTGAGATTGCTTTCGATCTTTTATTTTCTACATTTGAGTTTTGAAAAGAACCTAACAATTGATAGTGGGGCAAGCCACAATTTTGTGGCTGAAGACATTGCTCGTCGATTAGGACTTCGGGTGCAGCCCACTGATCCATTCTGGGTCCGATTAGTTGATGGGAGACGACTTGTCTCCTCTGGTGTGTGCCTTGGTTTGAAGCTTGATTTGGGGTGTCTCATTATTTCGATTGACTGTTTTTTATTTCCTTTGGGGGGTGGACATCATCCTAGGCATTTCCTAGTTGGCCACACTTGGCGAGGTTACTATCAATTGGCAATTAATGACTATGAAATATCTTTGGCATAGACAAACTGTGTGCTTGTCGGGGGATCATGCTTTGGTAAGAACGTCCTCCTCTCTAACTTCCCTAAATAAGCTTTCTCAGATAGAATTCGATGCATGGTTATGGGAATTACACACTGATACCACCTCTTAACCATTGATTGCGGATACTTTAACCTCTATTCAACAAGACCAATTGAAGGCTTTACTTCACCACTATGAGCATGTCTTACAAGAGACCAGTCGGTTGCCCCCTGCAGACCCACAGATCATCAAATTCCTTTGCTTCCTGAGTCTGGTCCTGTCAGTGTTAGACTCTATAGATACAGCTTTGAGCAAAAGAATCAGATAGAAAAGCTTGTGGCTGAGATGTTGACTACAGGAATTATTCGTCCAAGTGCAATCCCCTTCTCCAGCCTGGTTCTGCTGGCTCAAAAGAAAGATGGAAGCTGGTGCTTTTGTGTCGATTATAGGACATTGAATAAAGCAACAATTCCGGATAAATATCCCATCCCGGTAGTCTACGAATTGCTTGACGAGCTATATGGAGCTTCCTATTTCTCTAAACTCGACTTACGCTCCCGTTACCGTCAAATTCGAGTTCGGAGTCCGAAATCCTTAAGATAGCATTCCGGACTCATTCAGGCCACTATGATCGTTGTGATGCCCTTTGGACTCATGAGCGCTCCAGTAACATTTCAGACTATAATGAATGATGTGTTCCGTTCCTATCTCTGGAAATTTATCTTGGTCTTCTTTGACGACATCCTGGTCTATAGGTCCACTTGGGAGGATTACTTACGACGTTTGGAAGTAACTCTACAAGTTTTGGACTCCAATCAGCTGCTGGTTAACAAATTCAAATGCCAATTTGGACAATGGAATATTGCTTACTTAGGGCATGTTCTCTCCAGCGATGGCATGATGATGGACCCGGACAAAGTCTCGTGTATCCTAAACTGGCCGACTCCTCGTTCTCAAAAGGATCTTCGAGGATTCTTGGGACTCACCAGTTACTACAGGAGATTTATCCGAGATTATGGAAAGATCGCACGACATCTAACCAAGTTGTTGAAGAAAGGACAACCCAAGTTTGTTTGGACATTGGAAGCCCAACACGCTTTCCAATATCTACAAACGACAATCACTCATGCTTCGGTATTGGCCATGCCAAATTTCACTCAACCATTCACCGTTGAGTGCGGTGCTTTTGCAAAACAGAAGTCCCATTGCTTTCTTTAGTCGAGCTCTCTTTGAGAAATCTTTATCCAAATCAGCCTATGAGAAAGAATTAATGGCGTTGGTTCTTGTAATTTAACATTGGCATCCATACCTCATAGGAATACCTTTCATTGTTAAGACGGATCAAAGAAGTCTGAAATTTTTTCTAGAACAAAGGATTACTAAACTTGCATAACAACATTGGCTCTCCAAGCTGCTTGGGTATAATTTTCAGGTGTAGTACAAATCGGGAAACACAAATCGAGTGACTGATTCTTTGTCTCGGGTACATGAAGGACTTGAATGTACTGTTGTCTCTTGGCAACTGTGGGATGATTGGAAACACATCACTGAGGAAATTTCTAAAAATCCGAAGCTGGTTGCACTTAAGCTTGCCCTACAACAGGACCCCAACAGCCGCCCTCCATACTCTTTACTCAATGACACACTTTTGTATAACAATAGGGTGGTAATTCCCGAGAATTCAAAGTGGATTCCCACTCTCTTGGCTGAATTCCATGTCACCCCTGCGGCGGGCCACTCGGGTGCCTTGAAAACCTACAAGATGTTAGCCGCGAACTTATATTGGAAAGACATGATGAAATCAGTCCTTAACTATGTTGCCGCCTGCCTTGTGTGTCAGCAAAAAAAGTATGAAGCTCGATCCCCGATAGGACTCTTGCAGCCATTGTCTATTCTTAATTGATTTGGGAGGATATCTCCGTGGATTTCATCAACGACCTTCCTCGATCACAAGGAAGGGATTGCATCTTGGTAGTGGTTGATCAGTTGTCTAAATATGGTCACTTCATGGGGTTACGACATCCTTTTACAGCCAAGGTCGTTGCTGAGCTCTTTGTGAAGGAAGTAGTTCAACTCCATGGAGTTTCCCGAACCATCGTAAGTGATCGTGATCCGATCTTTCTAAATCATTTTTGGGCTGAATTGACTCGTTTGCAAGGTACGAAATTAAAGATGAGTAGTGCCTATCACCTCGAGATGGATGGCCAAACGAAAATTCTGAATAAGACACTAAGAGACATACCTGCGGTGTTTTACTTCTGAGCAGCCAATGCAGTGGCACACTTGGCTTCTTTGGACCGAATTTAGCTACAACACTAGTTACCACACTTCCACAGAGATGACCCCTATCCAAGTGGTGTATGGTCGACCCCCGCCCACCATGCATCAGTTCCTTCTGGGGGAAACGAGAGTAGAGGCAGTAGTCAAGGAACTCTTAGAGCGAGATACCATTTTGACACAATTTCAGCACAATCTTAGACGGGCACAACAACATATGGCAAAATTCGCCAACACTCATAGAAAACATGTGGAGTTCAATGTTGGTGTTTTGGTCTTTCTCAAAATGCGACATTACGGACAAGTATCTGTACGACACACCTCCAACGCCAAGCTTGCTATCAAATACTATGGACCATTCCAATAGTACAGAAAATAGGGGCTACCGTTTACAAACTTCAGTTGCCTGAAGGCTCTCGCATCCACCCCATTTTCCACGTCTCTCAATTAAAAAAGATGATAGGACAACAAACCCCAGGATCAGCTTTACCTCAAGAATTAGAGGAGGCAGCTCGACCCTACATTCCAGCTGGGATATTGGAAGACCGAGTAACCATAACTGAAGAGCGAGTTTCGCGAGAGTTACTGGTCCGTTGGAAGGGAGGCACCAAAGAGGATGCCACTTGGATTAAACTTTTTGAATTCCTAGAGCATTTTTCGGATTTCAGTCTTGAGGACAAGGCTTGGCTTTCAGCAAGGGGCAATGTTAGGGATCATTTGAAGGCTGAGGAGGATCTTAACCAGTCTGCTGGAAGCCAGTTGGACAACGAGGTGGTTAGGGAAGACCAAGTGGCTGCTGAGCTGAAACCCAAGAAGTTGAAAGTCTATCAACGCAAGAAAGGGGTGCATCAACCAACTGCCTAAAAGAATCTAGATTTGTTAGAGGAAACATTGGGCTGCTGAGAGGATAAAAGTGAGGAATAGTGGGGTGAGAATTTTCTTGTTATTGGGCAGCACTAAGCTGAGGGTGGAGCCTTAGGCTCTGCATCTGAAATTTGAATTTGTAATTGATCTTGCTAATTCAATGAAATTCTGAGATTGTTTTCAATCTTTTATTTTCCGCACTTGAGTTCCGAAAAGAACCTAACAAAAACAAACTCATTTAACCTGGCATGCAATTACTGCATTAAATTCCGCATAAAGCAAGTCCCGGTTACGAAATCAAGCTTTAAATGAGACGCCATTCTTACACTTAGCCTCTCCACAACAATAATGTTACATTAGAGCTTGGATCTTACACAAGTTAGAGAACCGTAACTTATTCCAAATGCTCCAAAATTGGAGTCTTTAAATGCAAGGATTTCGGAAACCTTCAAATCCACTTTAACTCTAGCTTCTTAGTCAGAATCTGCAGGATAATCCACACTAGTCCTTGATGTGTCTGCAGTATATGCCGTTGATACTCCTTGCTGCATTAGAGTATAAATATTAAGTAGAGAAACATATGGTATGCCACAGAAAATGCCACAGCCCACAGCACAGGTGCATAGATGTGGAAAACACATTATCCTCTTCACATAATGACGTAGGACAGCCTAGGACGAAAGCTGTCTATGAGGGATTCATGGTGGAATTGGGGCTGAAAATTGGGGTTTAGGTTCAAGTGTAGGAATTAGATTAGCAATTAGCAATTAATTGAGAGGGGGGGGGGGAAGCAATAGATGAGAAGAAAGATGATAGGTTTACTAGCATCAGACTAATAGATTCTTAGGCATCACACCTAGGGTCAGAAAGCACACCACGTTCTAGATTTTAAGATAACTCAAAAGTATAAATTCAAAATCCTATTCTTTTTTCTTTTTCATAATAAAGTGGCACTCCTCCAAAAAGAGAATTAGCATAGAAAAATAGAAACTATTACTAGGGCAAAAATTTAGAAATTTCTAAATTGTCCTAGTAATGACCTTTCAACGGTTAAATAGCAATAACTTGCTAAATAAATAACTAGACTCAAAAGAAAATAGAAACAAATTTAAGTAATAAACTTCTAAAACCAAAAGATTTTGTAACATTCTAAAAAATAAAGATTTCTAAAAGACTCTTAAAATAAAATTCTGCAACTCTCTAAAATAAAATAAAGACTCAATATGACTTAGATAAACTTCCAACTAAGCTTCTTATCATCCCAGACAAAGCTTGAAGATTAGATCCACCTTTGAAGGTTGCTGAGCATTCTTCATCACATTCTCCATCACCTTCTGAAGCAGCAATTCTCGTGGTTCCTGATGCTGCTTGTGCTGTTCTTGCTGCTGCTGGTGTGAAGAATGTTGTAGTTGCTGCTGTTCCTGCAACTGTGCAGGTTGATATTGCTGTTGATGTTGCAAAAGCCATTGTTGTTGCAATTGCTGAATTTGTTGCCGTTGCATAATCTGTTGCAGGAGTTGCAGTTGGTCCTGTTGCTGTGGTTGCTGTTGTAACTGCTGCTTTTGCTGTTGCTGCTGCATCAGAAGAAGTTGCTGCTGTTGCAGTTGTAGTTGCTGTTGCTGATAATGCTGTTATTGCTGCATCTACAATTGATTCTGCTGTTTTGTTGTTTCTGAAGCTCTTGCTGCTGTTGAAGGAGCAGCAGCAGCAGCTGTTGCTGATATTGTTGTTGCAAAAGTTGCTGCTCATTCGGTTGTTGCTATGACTGCTGGTGCTGCTGATATTGCTGTTGTTGCAGTAGAATCTGTTGTTGATGTTAGTAATATTGCCACATCTGATCGCATGCTTGGTTACTTAGCAAATTCCGATACTGTTGTCCAGGACTCTGAGAGATTTGTCCTTGAGGGTAAACAACAGGCTGGAAAGTAGCTTGTGACTGAGATACAGATACAAAGCTCCGTTGCTGCACATTTTGCAAAGGCAATACAGAAGCTGCAGGATTTCCTGCAGCAGCTTAAAACTGACTCTGTCCTAGGCTGGCCTGCTGGACTTGTGGGTTTGGCCAAGGCAAAGGGAGAAGATCAGCTTGACTTGTTTGAGCACCCATTTCAGCTTCAGACTCCTTTGGAGGAGAAGACTGCCGTCAGTGATTCTGTTGATCATGTGCACGCCAATGAGACCTGGATCTGTTGTCTCTAGGTACTTTATTGTTGTACTTTCTTCTATGCCAGTCCCAATCACTTCTCTTTGGATCCCGATCCCAAGACTATGTACCCTATGTTTAGGACTTTGAAAACTTGTTGAAGATGTAGGACCAATGGAATCATTGCCAATGTGGGCAGAATCAGCAGGCCTGCTCAACAGGCTGGATTTTGGATTTTCATCAAGTTCATGTTTACTATCTAGCTCACAGACATTTAACATAGAGGCGGCTTGAGGAGCTTCACGTTCATCAGATTTGACAGGAGCTGCTGCTTTGTGAGTCCTATGGCTCGGAGAAGTGTCTGATCAATACTATAGCTGGGAGACCTGCTTATAATCAATACTATTGGCAGGTTGATCCGTTACATCCTAACTCAACATATGCGGACCGCTTGTTTCTTCCTCAGGTTGCTCAGTGATAGAAGACGCCTCTTGCAAACTCTTCTCCATATTAATTAAGCATAATAAATTAATATTTATGTACTTACATAAATATTAATTAATATCTACATAAATTAATTAATATGTCATTTTTGACATGGTTCAACATAATAAATTAATTAATATTTAAACAGAAACCTTTAATTTTTAATATTTATGTATTTACCACATTTAATGAATTATTTACTTATTTAATTATAATTTTTATTTTTATATTATTTGTCTTTTTGATATTTTAAATTCTTATCATAAAATGTAGTTATTCTATTATTTCCATAAAATTATTAATATTTACATAAAAATTTTTACAATTTTTATTTATGTGTTTTTTTATATTTCTATTTTTTGTATTATTACAAAATGTCATTTACTCGTATCATTTGTATCCGTTTTCGTTTCGATACAATCTAGGTTGCCACATCACATCTTAGAGAATTTTTCGTCATTTACATAAAATTTATGGTAATGTTATTTTATAATTTCTGTGGGTTGCTTACTTCAACCAATGATAATTGTGTGGTCAAGTTTGGCAACTAAATACCCTAGAATTAGTGAGATCAAAAGTAGACGGTCAAGATGTAATCTATCATAGGGTTCTTGAGGGGTGAGAAGTCTACAAATAGAGAGTTGTATGAGTTCTCATCCCTCATGGTCTCTCCCGTCATAGCCAAAACCTAGTTCCAAATTTTGCAGAAATGATTTCAAATATTAAACTTTTTTTTCCAAATTCAAAAGAAAAAAGGAGGAGAAAGAAAACAATGAAGAGAAATCAATTTTTTCATTCAAGATCAGATAATCAATTTTCCAAGGTTTGCTTGCATCTTTCTCTCACTCTATTCTTTCTTTTTGAATTCTTTTTTTGTTTCATTGAGATTTGAATTTAGAATTTTAGATTGAATGAGGAGATTGTAACTATTAGACTGTCTTTTTTAAATTTCTTTTTGAATTCATCGATAATTATCTAATTTTAACTTTTTCAGTACTCGTTAACAAAAATTGCACCAGAGGGGGACAACGTTAAGTGCTTGCAAGACTCTTGCTCTTACGAGGGCTAGAGAATTTGCAAGCGGGAAGAAATTACTGTGGTGAACGGGTTGGCCCCAATTTGTTGGGGCAAGGATATGAAACACAAAGGATGTAATTATCCTTTTTGTAATTTTAACATAATCTGTTTTATTATTTATTAATAGGTTCAGCAATTTACCAGATCATTTTGTACTTTTTAATAATATTTATGTAATTTTTAATTACGTATTTGAATAATATTGATTTTAGAGTATTCTCTTCAAGATATATCCATTGCATTTTTTCTTTTCTTTATTTTTTTAGCTCCATTTCAAACTTTGATAGATTTTCTTTTATTTCTTCAATATGTTAGAGATGATGTAATTTCATGTGAACTCAAATCACAAACAACCAGGTTCAACCTAGTGGTCACAATTCTCTTTTCCAACTCGATAATTTTAGATTCAAATCTTGATATAATAATAATAATAAAAAAAAAAAGTACAGACAACCAGTAAAGTTGAAAAAACAACTCAATAGGAAAAAGCCCCATCAACTTGCCTTAGAATGACATTTCCTAAATTAAAAAAGAAAAAAAAAAACCTACAACAACTGGCTCAACTCATTGTTGAACTTTAATCAATGGTTATATAAATCAAAAAACAGTTGAATTTTAAATATTGAAACCATAAAAAATAAATTCACAAGTTTGAATCAATAGTATTTAATAGTCGTATCCTTTAAAAATATTATTAACAATTGGTGGTCAAATATCGTAATTAAAATCATTAATGATAATAAATTAAAAAGTTTCATTTCGGAATTTATAGACAACAATAAATAATTAGTTTTTACTCTTAAATAACTATTTGCCGGTACTATTTTTTAAAAATTATATTTAATGGATTGATGGTTCATTAGTTTCTATAATCAACCACACCCTAACATATCATTAATGAAAAAAAAAATTCCTAATTAATAGTTTTTCTACAAATTTTAATTAAAAAACTTAACTATTGCTAATTATGGTTTTAATCCATAGCCATACTCTAAAGTCATACAAAACCCTTTTCGTTTAATTAATTTAATATTTTGATTAGAATTTTCAGAAAATTTCATGATTACACTACAAAATAAGAGCGTTATGCTGACAGTAAAAAATCGTCAACAAAAGATCAAAAAAGTGTCAGTAACATTTTCTCCGACGGATGAAATATCAGTGGAGTATACACCAGTCGGGATAGGGGTATCCTGATAGTTTGTGCAACCGTTGTAGCATGTCATGGATGTATCGTGACATTTTAAAAAGTGTCGGTAAAATTAGTTTTTTTATTGTCAGGTAATAAGTTGTTAGAAAATAGTAAAATTTTTATTATCGATTACCATATGTTACAAAATGTTACTATTCTTACTGACATTTTAAAAAGTGTCGGTAAAATTAGTTTTTTTATCGTCAGGTAATAAGTTGTTAGAAAATAGTAAAATTTTTATTATCGATTACCATATGTTACAAAATGTTACTACTCTTACTATCTGTTACCATAATTACCATAATGTGAAGAAAAATCACTAATTTTATCATCGGTTATTATATGTTATTAGATGTTACTATTTTTATGTCGGATACATTGAGTTAGGAGAGTTATGAGAGGTTACAATTTTATCATCAGTTATTATATGTTACGATGTGTTACTATTTACATCGTCGGCTACCATCATGTTAAGAAAATCATTACTTTCATCGACGGTTATATTGAGTTAGAAAAACTAATTGATTTTATCATCGATTACCATATATTATGAAATGTTACTATTTTTATTGTCAATTACCATTGTTAAGAAATATCACTTATTTTATCATCGGTTACTATTCAATTAGGAAATGTTACTGATTTATTGTCGGTTATTTTATCGTCGGTTACTATTGAGTTAGGAAAAGTTACTCGATTACATATTTTATTATCAGTTAATATGTTACGATCATCCGTATTCGTTACCATTGAATTAGGAAATTTTGATTTTATCATGGATTACTAAGTGTTACGAGATGTTACTACTTTTATTATTGATTGCGCAAGTGATCTGTGTGACCGGACGCCTGTATGGGGGTGGGCACCAGGCCTCTGCTTGGCCGGGCACCCGCGTATGGGGGGCGGGTGCCAGGCCCCCACCTTGGCGGGCGCCCGCTTGTGGGGGCGGGCGCCAGGCCTTTGCTTGGCCGGGCGCCCGCGTATGGGGGGCGGGCGCCAGGCCTCCACCTTGGCGGGCGCCCGCGTATGGGGGGCGGGCGCCAGGCCTCCACCTTGGCGGGCGCCAGTCCCCCTCTTGAGCGGGCGCCCGCCTATTGGGGATGAGCGCCAGACTGGTCTATTTTTTTTATTCTGGGTTTGTTTCATGGTCATTTGTTTTCAATCATTATAAATATTATAAATATTATATTACAATCAAGATAACAACCCGAAGATAAATATTGTTACAATCTAAAATATTAATTATATTAATGATAAAAGAATACATACAAATATAAATACATTAGCAACAAAATAACAATTTTTTTTTAAAAAAAATCATAATGATCAAATATAATTGTTCTTCCGGGAAGTACATCTTTACCTTATTTTTATTTTTAAACCTGGTAACAAACTATCTGCTTCTCGGATGGTTGATGGTTGGACTTTTTAATCCCAAAATGGTTGCTCATCTCAACAGAGTGACTTCTTTTGACTCAACTGGATGTTTTGAACAGGTGACAAAACTTTACAAAGTTTCAATGAAAATATAGTATAGAGTTCAATTGAGTGAAAATTTTGGTTGAACAGAGTTTGGTTGAGTGATAGTTTTTTCGATGGATTTTGAAAGTTTGGAGAGCATATGAGAGTTTTAAAAGGAATGAAAGGAAATCAGAGAGTTTTCATGGTTTTAAAGATACACATCGTCTTATTTTCACAAAAATTTAAAAACTCGCTCTTTTTTTAAAATTTTATTTCCCTCCATTTTTTGGACACTTTTACCCACCTACACATGTTTAGTTTTCTTTTAGATTATTTAAAAATTCACACATGTCACATTTAAAAATTATATCACCAATTATTTTAATTTTAATTTAATATTATTAATAATCAATTATTATTAAAAAGGTAAAGTCAAAATATTAAAATAAATTTTTGATATTTTTTAAATAAAAGAAAAGAATGTAAATTATATTATTATAAATATTTTTTTTCCCAAAAGAAAATAATATTGTAAATTTTTAATATTGTAAATAATGAGAATGTAATGGTATAATTAATTATATTAGTATAATTAATTATGTTGATAAATTAGTTTTGGATTTTATATAAAATTATATAATATTCATATTTTTTATTACTTGTTGTTTTGTTGGAAATTATTTAAAATTATATCATATAATTAATTTTTAGAATTTTTCTTAATAAAAACATCTATATAATGGGCGCACATCCTTGCAGTCGCCCACTAGATATAATATATTGAATTAATATATATCACAGATTACCACTCTTACTATTGAATTAATAATATATTGAATTAATATATATCACAGATTACCACTATATACTATTTTACCTTTAAAAATATATTGAATTAATATATATTATAAAGTAACAATTATAATATAATTATTTATACTGTGATTATATTAGATGTAAAAAAAAAAAAAAAAAAACAAAAAAAAAAAAATAGGGTGGGCGTCAGGCAAGGGCTGCCTGGCGCCTGCCCTTTGTGTTTTTCAAATGAGAAGGGCGGGCGCCCGCGAATGGAGGTGGACGCCAGGACCCCCCTATGGCGGGCGCCAGGAGCTCCTTATGACGGGCGCCAGGTGCTTTCATTATGTTATATATCATTGGTTACTATTGGTTACTATATGTTACTATATAGACTCACAAGCTACAAGCTATTGGTTACTATTCGTTACTATATATTACTATATTTACTAAATTTATAATATTTGTTTAAAATATTATCCCAAAAAATTAATAGGATATAAATAAAAATTAAAAAAGTAAAATATGTTTTTGGCTCCAATTTTTTTGTCAAAAAATTATTAATTAAAATTATTATTGTTAATTATTTTTTAGAATTTATATAAAATAAAATAATAATGATAATTAATTTTAGAATTAGATTTTTTTCATATAATTATGTATATAGTGAAGGGTGGGCGCCCGGCGGGCGTCCGCCCTCTTTTTTTTTTCTTTTATTATTTTCTATTTTTAATTTTAAAAAATAATATATAAAATAATATATAATTAAAGATAAATAATTATTAATTAATTATGTAATAATAATTGTTTAAATATAATACTATGTCAAATAATAATTGTTTAAATATAATAATTATTAACAAATGATTTAAAGCTAAAATAATTAAAAATAATTAATTTATGTAATTAAATATAATTATTTAGTGGTTTAGATTAGATTAAAAAAAAAAAAAAAAAAAAACAAAGAGACAGGGCGCCCTTTGCAAAAAAACAAAGTGGCGCCGAGCAAAGGCCTGGCGCCCGCCCACTCTGTTTTTTTTTTTTTTTTTTTTTTTCATTTTTTTAATTGTTTTGTCAGAAAAAATGAAATATTAAATCGCTGTAAAATATATAATATAATTAAAATTATATTATAATTTAATAAGTAATTTATAAAATATATTATAATTTATCATAATATAATACATTAGTATATAATTTAATGTTAATGTGTTAAAATATAATATAATAATATGTAATACAATAATATAAAATATAATACTATGTATATAATATTAATATAATAATAATATTTGTTATAATATAATATATTAATATATAATTTAACAATAAGTTATACTAATATATTAGTATTATATAGAAATATATATTAATATAATAGTAATTATTTTACAAGTTAGTCTAAATGTCTCAACTAAATAATATAATAGTAATTATTTTACAATTTTATTTATAATTTAGAATGTAATAGTGTAATTAATTATGTGATTATGTGAGTATAATTAAATACATGATATTTAATATTATTTAATTATATTAGTTTAATTAATTATATTGATAGATTAGTTTTGGATTTTATATAAAATTATATAATATTTTCATTTTTTATTTGTTATTTTTGTTGAAATTTATATAAAATTATATCATAAAATTAATTTTTAGAATTTGATATAATTAATTACCACATGGTCACTGAATTACCACTACGTATTGCTAGTTACCATTACTTACTACCTGGATATCTGCATTACCACTACTTACCACAAATTATCACCACTTACCACTACCACACTACTACTTATGATAAATTATCACTACTTACCATTAGCACGCGGTGCTCGTAAGGGTGCACAGACACCCGCATTACCACAAATAATTTCTTTCTTTATTTCTTAACATATATAATATTATTCATAATATTAATAATAATATAATTGATTAAATAAAATCAGAAAATTTATAATATAACGTAACAATGACTAATCATATAAAAAATTAATCTAAGTGAAGAGATATTATAATGTACCTCGAGGAAGAAGTAAACTATTTTATACCGGCTAACTATGCTAACTAGTTTGATAAAATTCAATCGGATAAATCACATTTTATTGTCTTAACCAGACTTTAAAATGGATGGATATTGGATATTGATTATTAGATTATATAATATTGATAATTACTAATTTATATAATTATATAGTATTATTTAAATTACTAATACTACTAATATTAATTTTCATTACTAATTTTATCTAATTACTAATATTGAATATCATGTACTATTATTTAAATTAATAATATCTAATTTATTAATGAATTGTATAAGAATTGTCAAAGTAAGACTATATGTTATGTATTAATTAGTTACATGATTTCATATTATAATAGTACTTCACAATGATACGGCACTATTGAGTTTATCTTAAATAGCATTACATATAATAATGTAGTAATGTAAAATCATATTACGTTAATGGTGTTTTTGTATACCACAAAAACAACTCAAATTAGTTCCTTTTTCCTATTCAGGTATTAATTCTAAATTATATAAATCTCATTTCAACCGATGGTGGACAAACTCTCTATTTTCGATCCAATGATTGGGAGGTAATTAGAACGAACTCTTAAATTGATATTTAGGATAAACAATAGGATGAATTAGAATTAGTGGGGATTAAAGGTGGGAAGTTATGAAGAGCGAAAAATTATGTAAAAAAGTTAGGTTTTGAAAGAGAAGAGAGAATCGAAAACGGAAGTTGTGTTTTAAAAAAAAAATGTGTGACAATTTAAGAGGGAATCGAAGGCGGGAAGCGGGAAGCGGAAAGCGAGAAGCAGGAAGCGGGAATCGAAGGCGGGTAAGAACAATTTAAATTATCACTATATATTACTACTAATTACTACTACTACTAGTTACAACTATACACTAGTTATTATAAACTTACTACATTTTACTACTAATTACTACTATATTTCTATTAGTTACCATTATATTACTATTAATTATCATTATATTACTGCTGATTATATTATACCACAATTTAAGCTTACCACTGATTACTATTAGTTATAACTATATTACTACTAATTATAAAAAACTTAACACAATTAAAATTATTACTATATTACTATTAGTTATCACTATATTACTACTATTTAACATAAATTTAACACAATTTAAATTACTACTATATTACTATTAGTTATCTTAAACTTATCACAATTTTAGTTATCACTATATTATTACTAGTTATGAACATAATTTATTATAAAATTACAATATTACCTCTACCGATAGTGTTGACGACAATTAATAATTATTTTAATTAAAGATTCCTTTTACAAACGGTGTAATAATTAGGTTAGTATAAGTATAAATTTATATCAATGATATGATTTAACCGTTACTAAAAAAACTCATATAATAATTTTTTCCAAACCATCACTAAAAATTGTCACATTTGTCGATGACAAATGATAACCGTCTGAATGATAGATGACATTTACAAACGGTAAAATATATTAGTCAGTATAGATAAAAAATTTATACAAATGGTATTGTTAAGTGACAGAAAAGAAGAATTATATAGTGATTGTTTTTAAATTATCTTTATACACTACTATATTTAAGGACCACAACTACTAGTCGTCAAAATTGAATATCAGTTTTTATAGACGGTTTTGTTACTTTACTAACGGTTGATAAACTTATTCTGACTGACAATTTTATATCATCAGAAAATGTATACATTTCCTAACGATTTCGTCGAAAGTGTCTCTAAAAATCATAAAAAATCGTCACTAAAATTCACCGATAATAAAAGTCACCGTCTGTATATTGCGTTAATTTTGTAGTGTTAGGTTCTTTTTGCTCATCAATAACAAGTCATCATGTGGTCGATTGACAATGTAAAATATATAAATATATATATATATATATATATTTATTTATTTATGCAAAGTCAATCCGTTACATATAAACTCATTTTCTAATAGAGAATTTATTATTATTACTATTATTATTTCATGTGGAGCTATATAAGGAAGTGCAAACTAGATTGACAAAGGCATCAAGCTTTTTTAAAATTAAAATTATGTTTTTTTTTCCCAACTTTTTATATATTACATATATATCATCAAACATATAAATATTTAAAATTGGTCAGCAATTTTCATTCCTTTTATAAAATAACATTTACATTTAATTTTCAATGTTCCTTATAAAATAGTTAAGATTCAATTCTTTTTGTAGTATATATGTATATGTGTGTGTATATATATATAGACACACACCCATATGTGTATGTGTATGTGTATGTGTATGAGTATAATATTCTATTGATAATATTATATATTGCCCACAACGCACTTAAGATTCAAACGATCAGCGAATTATCGATAAAATCTCTATAATGTTGCATTGATGCTATGTTTGTCAAGAAAATAAAATCATATCATCCGAACAAATAAATATTTGTATAGAAGAATTTAGTCATGAATTTATGCTTTTATTATATGAATATTCAAACTTGACAACTAGGTGGAAATAGAAAGCGATGAACACTCCTTCATGTCTATTCAATGTACATGCTGTGTTCCTCAGGGACAGTTCAAGTGGTAGAATTTCTTCATTTCTATTATTCTTTCAGTGATTCGATCTTATTTGATTATATATTCTTATATAAAAATAAATGTCTATGCAGTACTTCCACTGGTATAATGGATGTGTTTTTTTTACCCCCTCCTCTTTCACTACTTATAAGAATCTTTGAAGCATTGCATTAATCAAATGAATATTACTAATTTTTTTTTCCCATATGGGCATTTAAACACACATTCAATCAATTGAATAAATTATCATAATGTAAAAGTGAAAAGGAAGAAAGAAAAAACAGATTGAGTTGTCACGTGGTATCACGAGGTTTTTCTAGTAATAAGTGCTCCACTAAGTTAAGTGCTTGGTTAATATACTTTACTGTTGCCTTTTTTCTTTTTTTAGTTATCAATATTATTTTTACTTATTCGACAATATTTATTGTCATGTAAAAGAGAATTAAAATATGAAAAATACTAATGTATTGATTTTTCAAAGTAGATATTAAATTCAAAACTGCTTAAAAGAACCCATTTGCAAAAATTGATTTTTAAATGGATTTTTAACAAAATAAGAAAGGTTATGAGAGAGAAAACTTATTTGTAAAATAATCTAAAGGGGTGAATAGATTGTATAGTAATTTTTAATGATTTGCATGATTTTGTATTTTGTGAAAGATGAAGACTGATGGTAGGCCGGAGAGAAAGTAAAAATGGAAGACAAGAGATATAAATTTTATAATGGTTCCATCAATTCGGTGTACATCAACTCCTAGACACACTCTTTAGATTTTCACTATTTTCTAATAGTACAAATTTGATTACAAATTGGATCTTATATAATATTTTTCCTCGAACACTAAGTTTTCAACCTTACATAGGTTGACTCTCTCTCTATCTCTTTCTAAACCTAAAACTATGAATCCCTTGATGGTCTTTGAGACTTTCAGTACAAAAGATGTAAAATATTATAGGAGAATGAGGCCACAATTCTTAGACATAACAAATTTAAGGATTACAAAAATTACACACAGAAAGAGTAAAAAAGATTAAGAACAAAGTGTGTCGTTTTAGAAAACAGAATATTCAATGTGTTTGTTATGAGATCATTCAATTCGCATACCATCCATATTTCTGTTTCTTCTTAACTTCAGCATTTATATGAGAAAAGAGTGGTTGAATTGTAAGTCGAATTTAAATGTTGTTTATTAATGCTCTTCATCCGTTTCATTAAATATATTTACCCGTTACTCAGTATTTTTCATTTCCTTTTTCCTTCGGATCTACTAATCAATCAAATCATTTGCTTTTACTGTGTAAAAGAGGTTAGACTTCACAGGCATTTAATCTATTGTGCTTTGCTTCGGTGCTTAGTGAAATGATACCATTTTGAGCTTAAACTCCTAAGGAGTCGATATTAATTTTGAATGATAACCCAGATTAAATTTTTTACCAACTCATCACTTTTTTTCAAAAATGGCCGTTGAAGTCCTAATGTCGACATTGTTACTTCCTTATATCGACATGGTTAGCAAAGATAAACACTTATATGTTCAATTAGATTTGCTATTCGACATACTAAGCTTAAAAAGTTCTTTTACTCATGTTAACGTTTTAATATTTTCATGTCGACATCTGACAACGTGTTGAATATTTTTGAGTCAAGTATAGGATATATTTCTTTCTAAACTCTAGGACTAGTGTCGACATTTCAAATTACTTGTGTTGACATGGTTCTCTAGGTATTCTTTACCCGTTTTGTTAGTATTCTGAGCTCTTGTTTTGATATATGGTCTTTATATTCTATATTCGTTCTAAGTTATGTGTCGACATCACAATATCTTGTGATGACATATAATATTTTATGTGTTTTGTGTTTGTTTTAAATCCCGGGTGAACATTGTAGTACCCTGTGTTGACATTTAGTAGTTTTCTTGAATTCTAAACAACATGTGGATATCCACATATCTTGTGTGGATATGTGTCTTAATGTGTTTTTCATCCCTTGAAAACTTTTCTAAGTGTTAAATGTGTCAATTGAGTTGGAAGTTCTATTCGACATTACTCTTTGTGTCGACATGTTCAAAAAATGGTGTCAACATGTTTTATATGCTTTTCCTCATAAGAATTTTGGGTTTAAATTTTTTTATCTTAAACTCTTTTAAATTCTTTTTAATTGTAATTAGTATTAAATATGCTAATTTGTTCATCATCAAAACATTTAATGCTAATATTATTCATTCAATAACTTATTTCTTTTTTATTATCCAATAAAGTCAACTGCATTATACAAAAAATGCCACTTGAAAATTGGTGGAAATATGCTAAACAAAATAAAATAAATCATTTTCAAGTAGTTTTCTGAAAGAGTTACAATAATACCAAATTTGTGAATTATTAATTTTAGACTCATTAATTGATGCAATATTATTGTATTCAACATTTAAAGAAAGTGAGTTGAATCAAAAAGTGAACATTTGATATCAGTAATTATGATAGTAATTATGATAGTGAAATATAATTCAACTGACATTAATTTTTTTTTCTAGATCTAACCATCTCTTATGTATATATAAAAAATATATATATATGAAAAATTATTGGAGTGGGTCCCAAATAATGAATGGGATAAAGTTAATGGTGTAATGCATAATGTATTCAAAATTCCCTTGCAATGGCGTGTAACGATGAGAGAGAGAATATATGATTTAGTTTTGGGAATATTGCAATCTTATCCCGAGGAAAAAAGAAAAATAAAAATAGAGGAAATAGTATGATAATATCAACTGGCCGTGGCTGGCACACAAAAAAGGATAAATGGGGTTATTGTTGAATGCCAAGCCTTGAAGTTTTTTTTTTTTTTAAATAAATCATTGATATGCGTTAATTATTTTAAAATTAATTAAATTTGATTCTTATTAGATTAAATTTTTTTGATATCTATTTCTTTTATATACAAAACTCTCGAATTTGATATCAATGAAGAGTTTATTGTTGAAAGAAAAAAAAGAGGCTAAAAAATGTGTAACATTTGAATATATAAATAACAAAAGAAGTGATCGTGAGAGGGCAAAAGGATCATCACTTAATCAAACACAACACATAGAAAAAAAAATGATGCATTTATTTTTTGCGGCTTCAATCTATTTTTTAGCATTTCTATTGCCATTTATTAGTCATTTCAATTGCCAACTTCTTAATTTAGATTCACATCTTTCTATCTTTAATTTCAAAAGCAGATTCTAGTTGTAGTTAACTGGTGGTGGCGTATTTTATTTAACATATTAAATTAATTAATATTTATATAAAACTATCTAAATATTTTTTATACTTATATATTTTCCTATATATAAGAAATTATTTTTTATGTTATTTATCTTATAATTAATAATTATATATTGATCATTTTAAATTCTTATCATAAAATATAGTTATTTTATTATTTTCATAAAATATTTAATATTTATATAAAATTTTTATTTTTTTTATATTTACACGCTTCCCCACTTTTTATTTCTCGTATTCTTATAAAGTATTTTTTTATATCGTTTTATATCCATTTCTATTTTCATACAACATACGTTGCTACATGATATCTCAGAGAATTTTTAATTATTTATGAATTTAGTTTTTTTTTTTTTTTTGTCATGAAACTCTTACAAACTCAATGAATAAACAACTTTTTTACCGTGACACAATTTTCTTTTTTGGGCAAACCAATTAAAAATTAATTCAGTATTGATAGTTTTTTCATAGTCATTGCACCATTTAGTACTCTTTTGTTGATAATTCCTAATTCTAGGTTATGCATAAAATTTAAATAAAAGGAACAGAAATCGACAACCTAGTTTTGGGTATTTAATTATCATAATTGGCCATAAATATTTAACCAATAAAATGTGGAAAAAATAAACATAATTTGAATTTTGAAGAAGCCTTCGTGCTCTCGTTGTGCTGGTTTGCATTTCTTTATTGCTCCGAATAGATAAAATTATCTTCTTGTTAGAAAATAATACAAGCAATTAATAATGAATGAGTGAAATGTCATTATTTATGGTAATTAAATAATACTAAAAAGAAATTGTTAGATTTATTCTTGATAATAGTGGTATTATTTGATAAAGATTTCAAAATATTTGATGACTCGTCAATAATAATATTTAAAGAGTTATTACCATTAAAAACCGTTGAATTCATAATAACGGTTTTTTAAAATGATTTTACTCTAAAGAGTCGATCTCCAAGCAAGGAGTATGTTGCAAGTGATAAGCGACTCCTGACAATAATAGATATGAAAGATATAACTAAAGAAGGAAAAAAATGATTATTCTTTTAAGAAAAGTGTAAAATACAAATTGACAATAGTTTATAAATGATTATATTATCAACATTACTAGCTAAAAGTAATATTTATCAAGATGAATTAACTAGAGTTACACTATAAATTATAGTATATTAAAAATATATAATTTCTATGGTTTGCTTACTTCTTCCAATGATAATGATTTGGATACAACTGTGTGGTCAAGTTTGGCAACTAAATATCCTAGAATTGGGAAGTTCAAATATAGACAGTTAAGATTTAATCTACCAAAGGAGTCTTGAGGAGTGAGAAGTCTACAAATAGAGAGTTGTTTGAGTTCTCATCCCTCATGGTCTCTCCACTGGTGCAAGAAAACCCAGTCTCGAATTTTCCAGAAATGATTTCAAATATTAATCTTCTTTTCAGATTCAAAAGAAAAAAGAGGAAGAAGAAAATAGTGAAGAGAAATCAATTTCTCATTCAAGATCAGATAATCAATTTTCCAAGGTTTGAATTGCATCTTTCACGTATTAGAAATCTCTTTCTCCCTCTATATTCTCTCTCTTTTTGAATTCATTGGTAATTATTTATTTTTAACTTTTGTAGTAATCCTTTACAAAAACTGCACCTGAGGGGAGGACAGTGTAAGTGCTTGCAAGACTCTCGCTCTTATATGAGCAAGAACGAAGGCAAGAGATTTTGCAAGTGGAAAAAAAATTAGGGTGGCCAACGAAACCCAAAGGATGTAATTATTCTTTTTATAATTTTTGTATAATTTTTTTTATTATTTATTGATAGGTTCAGCAATTTACCAAATCATTTTGCACTTTATGTAATTTTTAATGTTTATTTGAATAATATTGGTTTTAGATTATTCTCTTCAAGATATATCCATTGCATTTTTTCTTTTATTTTTTTTAATTGCTCCTTTTTTGGACTTTGAGATCTCACCTTGTATCTTTTGTTTATGTTATCTGCTCCTTTTTATTTTCTTTTATTTCTTCAATATGCTAGAGATGATATAGTTTTCTTTTTTTTTTTTGGATGTAATTTCATATGGACTCAAAACACAAATAGCTCAACTCATTATTGAACTTCAATAAATGGTTATATAATTCAAAAATTGTAGAATTTTAAATGTTAAAACTATATAAAAAAAAATTCACAAGTTTGAATCGATAATATTTAATGGTCGTATCTTTTAAAATATTATTAACAGATTGTGGTCAAATGTCATAAAATTTTTATCAATTGATATCGTTATCAACAATGAATTGAATAAGTCTCTTTTTAATACAATTTTTTAAGTATTATATTTAATGGATTGATGGTTCATTAATTTCTATAATCAACTACATTGCGACATATCATTGATAGGAAAAAAAACCCTAATAAAGAGTTTTTCTACAAATTTTAATTAACAAAACCTAACTATTGCTAATTATGGTTTTAATCATAGTGATCCATATTCATACTCTAAAGTCATACCGACCCCTTTTCGTTTAATTAATTTAATATTTTAATCAAAATTTATACTGTCAATAATGGCATGTAAATACTAAAATCTGGTCAATTTCCTTTTATAAAAATAACACTTATATTAATTTGCAGTGTTACTTATAAAATAATTGAGATTCAATCCTTTTGTAGTGTATAGGTGTATAATAATCTATTCATAATTTATATTGCTTACAACATTCTTGAGATTCACTCCTCCTAAACAACAATTATGGAATTATCAAAAAGTTTGTCAAACACAAAAATATTTTTATAGAAGAACTTTTTTAAAATTTTTTTTTTTTTTTTTTTTAAAATTTAATTTTTTTTTTTTATATTTTTTTGTTTATAAATTTTTTGGTGGGAATATTTATTTTTTTTTTATAAAAAAAAAAAAAAAAAAAAAAAAAAAAAAAAAAAAAAAAAAAAAAAATAGAGAGCCATGAACACTCCTTCATGCCCATGTCCCGTTCAATGTATATACAGTGCTTCCACTGGGACAACGGACGGGTTTGTTATATGAATACTTTCAAGCATTGCATTAATCAAACGAATATTACTATTTTTTCCATATGGGCATTTAAATACACATTTTTATTTATTGAATAAATTATCATAATGTAAAAGGGAAAAAACAAAGAAAAAGAATGAGTTGCCACGTGGTATTATGAGGTTTTTTTTTTTTTTTTTTAGTTATAAGTGCTCAATTAAGCTAAGTGGCTTGATTAATACATTTTACTATTACCCTTTTTTTTTTTTACTTATTATTATTCTTTTTATTATTCTTGAAGCGATACTTGAATAGTAAATAACTCTTGTTAAGTGTATTTTTGTATTTTTTTTGCAACACCTGCGTAACAAAAAAATCAATATATTTTTTAATTATTTGACAATATTATTGTCATGTAAAAGAAAATTAAAATATGAGAAATACTCATATATTTATTTTCAAATTAGATATTAAATTTAAAACTGCTTGAAAGAGCCCATTTGCAAAAGTTGATTTTTAAATGGATTTTTAATAAAAGAAGAAAGGTTGAGAGAGAGAAAAAAAAATTCATTAAATAACTTATTTATTTTATGATTATTCAATAAATTCAAAATTATACAAAAAAAAGTCAATATGAAAATTCTCATAAATATGCTAAACAAAATAAAATGAATCTTTTTAAAAAAGTTTTCCAAAGAGTTACAATAATTCCAAATTTGTGAATTATTGCTTTTAGAGTTATTAATTGATGAATATTTTATTCAACATTTAAAGAAAGTGAGCTAAATCGAGAGGTAAACTTTAGGTGTGAGTAATCATGTTCTTATAATTTAATTAATATCATCTCTTTTTTTATAAAATTTTTGAATTTAAAACTTTTTTATGTATTAAAAAAATATGTGGGGAAATTATTGGAGTGGGTCCCAAATAATGAATGAGAGAAAATTATTGGTTGAAGGCATAATTTATTCCATATTCCCTGCAATGCCGTGTAACGATGAGAGAGACAGAGAGAGAATATATAACTTAGTTTTGGGAATATTGCAATCTTATCCGGAGAAAAAAAGAAAAATATTAACAGAGGAAATAGTACGATAATATCAAGTGGCTGTGGCTGGCACCAAATATATATATATATATATATATATATATATATATATATATATATATATATATATTTTTTATATTTATATATATATATATTTTTTTTTTTTTTTTTTTTTTTTTTTTATATATATAGACACACACATACAATGAATCAGTAAGGTGGAAAAGATGTTTCGATGCAACAGAACTCTAACAATGGGCCATGTATGACACATTTAAGTCATAGTTCAGTGACTATTTGTATATTGGAACTCGGCTCCCCAAGGTCGTATTGGCCCTGTTTGTTGGTTTTCGTCGCTGATACGATTTTAAAGTTATCACCCAATAGCATATCATTCTGGTTGTCACATAACTTCCCCTTATGACATAGTACTTCTAATGTCTTTGATGCTAAGAGAAAACCAAATGATGAACGTTTGGCCATTTCTTTTGATGGTCTTTGCAGAAGGTTGAAACCGCCTAAAACGTTATCTGTCAAAAAGAGAAATCGACAGTGGAGCGACCAATTGTGGGACGTGCAATATAAGAAGCATGTTAAAAACTGTTCGTGGTAACCCAAGTGTCACGTGCCGCATTAACTTCATTGATTTGCAAGAAATGTCTCAACTTTCTTCAAAGCAACAACAGGAGTGAGAGCAAGCGATAATACATAGACAAAACGGCCCAAATCACGATGGCCCCGAGATTGGCCCTCAACTCGTGGAATAACTTTCTAAAACCCAGTTACCAACATGGTCGGCATACATCTGATCAGTTAACCATTCAGCCTAAGAGGGTTGTCGCAATCATGAGGTCAAAAGACCTCTGAACCCCTCATTCAAGGAACAATCAATTAAAACGTGTCATCAAGAATGGACATAGCTCCCAAACGGATAGGCACGGTCTACACCCTCGATGTTTACCGATCAAATCCTGCTCGGTAGACAACTGTTCGACACAGCACCTCCTCGCTATTCAATGACCATCATTCGGTCAACTAAGGGAAATATTCATTTCTCCTAAAAACATAAACAGGATCATCCGAAAATGGAAGGGAAATCTCCCATCGTGGAAAGAAATCTCCTTTACTATTCAGACTTTCGTAATCGATAATAGTTAAGATCTTACGATCCCTAAATCTCGGGACAGTCTCATAAGGAAATTAGGGTTCCGACGCCTGCATACACATAACTCTCACATGATGTAACTATATATACATCGCTAAGTCGATCAATTAGATACGCATAAGCATTCACTTAAGCAAACACTTATATACTCTCAATATTAAGTTTTCTTTCGGTCTGTTCTTTCCTTTATTTTGAAAACCGTTCTCTAATATGAGCATCAGAGTTTCTTCTATCGAAACACCCTCCGCCAATTCTTTGCAGGTCCCACCGATTTGGATCATCAGGCGACCAAGTTCATCGTTCGAGTTAGTAAAGCCATCATTTGTAGAATTTGATCCACCTCCAATAATATGTATATATGTATAATATTGTATTGATAATTATATATTGCCTGCAATGCTCTTGAGATTCAATCCTCCTTAGCAATGTTCAGGGAGTTATCAAAAAGGTCTTACTAACGATGCATTGATGCTACGTTTGTCAAAAATATTTTTATAGAAAAACATAAATATTTTTATAGTAATATTTTTATGCTTTTATTATATGAATATTCAAACTTGACAAATAGGTGAAAATAGAGAGCTACGAAACACTTCTTCAACGTCTATTCCACGTCCATGTTGTGCTCCCACTGGTACAACGGATGGATCAACCCAAAATCAAGCAGTTTAAGGCCTATGAAAACATCCAATACACTAAGAACTTGACTATAGGAACACAAAGCATTATTAGTCTCACCCACTTTTGATCAAAGTCCAACTGTGTCATCAGCCTTAAAAACTATGAATTTATCCGATTATAGGCTTTTCTAGTAAAAATATTCATGGTTACCACCTAATGTCCTTGATCAACCTAATGTCCTTGACTTCATATGGTGAATAATTTTAAAAGGTGAAATCACTTATCCTCTGTATCTCTATAAATAGATTTTGTCTCTCTAGAATTTTTAAAATCTGATCAAAATCGATAATGGAGAAGGGTCTGACTAAACTAAAATCGAAGAAAAGGAGATGGGAGAAAGGTCATGGGTGGGGAGGAGGAGAGAGGTAGAGTGGAGGGGAGGCTATGTATACGTGGTGCATGAGTGTGTCGATTAGGATTAAGGATGTGATAGTTTCAAATTGTTTTGAGAGAAAGAATTTTGTTAAATCATAATTTTATTTTATTAAGAATTTATATTTTAGTGTCGAATTAGGTTGAGTTAGATCTTTCAGATTAAATTCGTACCCAAATTAATCTGATTTCAAAAAAACCTATCCCAATCCACCCTTAATCCATTTTTCATTAAAAAAATCAGATCCATCAAGTCGGATTAATCGTCTATCTGGTCACGCCGAATATTGTCATCTCCACATTAATCAAAGGAATATTACTATTTTTTTCCATATGGGCATTTAAATACACATTCTGTTTGTCCAATAAATTATCATAATGTAAAAGTGAAAAAGAAAAAGATTGAGCATGAGGATTTTTTTTTGGTAATAAGTGCTCAATTAAGTTAAGTGGCTTGATTAATATATTTTATTATTTCCCTTTTCTTTTTTTTTTTTAACTTATCAATATTCTTTTTACTTATTTGACAATATTATTGCCATGTAAAAGAAAATTAAAATATAAAAAATACTAATTTATTGATTTTTCAAAGAAGATATTAAATTCAAAACTGCTTAAAAAACCCATTTGCAGAAGTTGATTTTTAAATGGATTTTTTTTAAAATAAGAAAGGTTGAGAGAGAAAAAAAAATAGTCATTCAATAATTTATTCACTTTATGCTTATTCTAGATTATTCAATAAACTCAACCGCATTATACAAAAAAACACGAATATAAAAATTCTCAAAAATATACTAAACAAAATAAAATGAATCATTTTCAAAAAGTTTTCCGAAAAAAGTTATAACAATTCCAAATTTGTGAATTATTACTTTTAGAGTCATGGGTTGATGCAATGTTATTGTATTCAACATTTGGAAGAAAGTGAGTTGAATTGAAAAGTAAACTTTTGATATAGGGTAATTGTTAGAGTGGCTCCCAAAATAAAT
This sequence comes from Dillenia turbinata, assembly GCA_037126225.1. Lineage (NCBI taxonomy): Eukaryota > Viridiplantae > Streptophyta > Magnoliopsida > Dilleniales > Dilleniaceae > Dillenia > Dillenia turbinata. Next base: position 13,481,670 of record JBAMMX010000023.1, on the reverse strand, counting down.
TTTTTGGTTAAACACTCCTTATTTGTGCAAATTATGAAAATATTGACTATATATTATAGGGAGTGAATAAACAACTTTTTTTTTTAAACCATGACACAATGTTTTTTTTTTTTTTGGACAAACCAAGTAAAAAATTAATTCAGTATCGATGGTTTTTTCATAGTCATTGCATCATTTACTACTCTTTTGTCGATAATTTCTAATTCTAGGTTATACGTAAACTTTATAATAATGTTATTTTATAAAAGGAACAGAAATTGCCAACCTATTTTGGGTATTTAATTACCCTTATTGATAATGAATATTCAACCAATAAAATGTGAAAAAAAATAAACATAATTTGAATTTTGAAGAAGCCTCGGTGCTCTCATTGTGCTGGTTTGCACTTCTTGATTGCTCCGAATAGATAAAATTATCTTCTTGTTAGAAAATAATACTAGCAATTAGTTATGAATGAGTAAAAAGTCACATTATTTATGGTAATCAAGTAATACTAAAGAGAAATCGTAAGATTTATTCTCGATAATGGTATTGTTTGGCAAAGATTTTAAAATATTTGATGACTCGTTAATAATAATATTTATAGAGATATTATCGTTAAAAACCGTTGAATTCATAATAACGGCTTTTTAAAATAATTTTATGGCAAAGAGTTGATCTCAAAGCAAGGAGTATGCTGCAAGTGATAATCTGCTCTGAACGATAATTGATACGAAAGATATAAATAAAGGAAAAAAATGATTATTCTTATGAGAAAAGTATAAAATACAAATTGACAATAATTTATAAACGATTATACTATCAATATTACTAGATAAAAGTATTATTTATCAAGATGAATTAACTAGAGTAACACTTTATAAATTATAGTATATAAAAAATATATAATTTCTATGATTTGCTTAGTTCAACCAATGATAATGATTTAGATACAATTGTGTGGTCAGGCTTGGCAACTAAATATCCTAGAATTGGCGAGATCAAATATAGACGGTTCAGATTTAACATACTACACGGGTCTTGAGGGGTGAGAACTCTACAAATAGAGTGTTGCATGAGTTCACATCCCTCATGTCTCTCCAGTGGTACAAGAAAACCCAATTTTCCAGAAATGATTTCAAACATTAAACTTCTTTTCAGGTTCAGAAGAAAAAGGAGGAAGAAGAAAATAGTGAAGAGAAATCAATTTCTCATTCAAGATCAGATAATCAATTTTCCAAGGTTTGGATTGCATCTTCCACGTATTAGAAATCTCTTTCTCTCTCTATGTATATTCTCTCTCTTTTTGAATTCATTGATAATTATTTATTTTTAACTTTTGTAGTAATCCTTTACAAAAACTGCGCTTGAGGGGAGGACAGTGTAAGTGCTTGCAAGACTCGCACTCTTATATGAGCGAGAAAGAAGGCAAGAGATTTTGCAAGTGGAAAAAAATTACGTGATTTTAGTGTAATTTGTTTTATTATTTATTGATAGGTTCAGCAATTTACCAAATCATTTTGTACTTTATGTAATTTTTAATGTTTATTTGAATAATATTTGTTTCATATTATTATCTTCAAGATATATCCTTGCGTCTTTTATTTTTATTTTTATTTTTTGTTTTATTGCTCCATTTTGGGACTTCGAGATCTCACCTTGTATCTTTTGTTTATGTTATCTGCCCCTTTTTATTTTCTTTTATTTCTTCAATATGCTAGAGATGATATTGTTTTTTTTTTTTTTTGATGTAATTTCATGTGGACTCAAAACACAAATAGCTCAACTCATTATTGAACTTCAACAAATGGTTATATAATTCAAAAATTGTAGAATTTTAAATGTTAAAAGTATAAAAAAAAAAAATCACAAGTTTGAATCGATAATATTTATCGATGTATCTTTTAAAGTATTATCAACAGATTGTGGTCAAATATCATAAAATTTTTGTCAATTGATATCGTTATCAACAATGAATTGAATAAGTTTCTTTTTAATACAATTTTTTAAGTATTATATTTAATGGATTGATGGTTCATTAATTTCTATAATCAACTACATTGCGACATATCATTGATAGGAAAAAAAATAAAATAAAATAAAACAACCTAATAAAGAGTTTTTCTACAAATTTTAATTAACAAACCTAACTATTGCTAATTATGGTTTTAATCATAGTGATCCATATGCATACTCTGAAGTCATACCGACCCCTTTTTGTTTAATTAATTTAATATTTTAATTAAAATTTATATTGTCAATAATGGCATGTAAATACTAAAATTTATATTCATACTAAAATAATTAAGATTCAATCCTTTTGTAGTGTATATGTGTATAATATTCTATTGATAATTATATATTGCTTACAACGTTCTTGAGATTCAGTCCTAAGCAACGATTATGGAATTATCAAAAAGTTTGTCAAACACATAAATATTTTTATAGAAGAATTTAGTCATAATTTTATGCCTTTATTATATGAATATTCAAGTTTCTTTTTCGAGATCTAGAGTTTGAATTTTCATGGACACGTGTACTTTCGTAATTTTCGCGATCTCTAAATACCAAAAAAATTATATATGAAAATTCAAACTTGACAAATAGGTGAAAATTGAGAACCATGAGCACTCCTTCGTGCCTATTCAATTGCAGTGCTTCTACTAGGACAACGAACCGGTTTATTTTTTTGTTTATTTTTAATTTTTCCCCTTTCACAACTTATTACAATCTTTGAAGCATTGCATTAATCAAATGGATATTACTATTTTTTTTTCCATATGGGCATTTAAATACACATTTAATTTATTGAATAAATTATCATAATGTAAAAGTGAAAAAACAAAGAAAAAGATTGAGTTGCAAAGTGGTATTATGAGATTTTTCTTTTTTTCTTAGCAATAAGTGCTCAATTAAGTTATTAATATTCTTATAGGGACACTTGAATGAAAAAAAATACTTGCTCAAATGTCTTTTCTGAGATCTAATGTTTGAATTTTCATAAACGTATGTATCTTTGTGATTTTTGCAGTTCCTATATTACAAAAAAAATCAATATTCTCTTTACTTATTTGACAATATTGTTGTCATATAAAAGAAAATTAAAATATGAAAGATACAAATACATTGATTTTCAAAGGAGATATTAAATTTAAAACTGCCTAAAAGAACCCATTTGCCAAAGTTGATTTTTAAACAGATTTTTAATAAAAGAAGAAAGGTTGAGAGAGAGAAAAAAAAAAATTATTCATTCAATAACTTATTTATTTTATGATTATTCAATAAAGTCAACATCATACAAAAAATGCCAATGTGAAAATTCTCCGAAACATGCTAAACAAAATAAAATGATTCATTTTAAAAAAGTTTTCCAAAAGAGTTACAATAATTCCAAATTTGTGATTTATTACTTTTAGAGTCATTAATTGATGCAATATTATTTTATTCAACATTTAAAGAAAGTTAAATCAAAAAATAAATTTTTGAAATAGGTAATTATGTTAATGAGTTATAATTCATTTGATATCATCCCTTTCTCTTTAGAGATCTAAAATTTCATATTCTTCTATATATTTAAAAAAATATATATGAAAAATTATTGGAGTGGGTCCCAAATAATGAATGAGAGAAAATTATTGGTTTAGGTCACAATTTATTCCATTTTCCCTAGCAATGCTGTGCAACGATACAAGAGAGAGATAATGAATGACTTAGTTTTGGGAATATTGCAATCTTATCCGACGGAAAAAGGAAAATTAATAGTAAAGAGTATGATAATATCAAGTAGCTATGGCTGGCACACAAAAAAGATAGATGGGGTTAATGCTGAGGACCAAGCCCTGAAGATTATAGCGCCAGGGTCAGCCAAGCGAGGCATCAATGGAGAGTTTATTAAGGCAGCAATTTTTATTTTTTTTTTATATCAATCGATATCTAAAACTATATTTTGACTAAATTAAGTTGATATCAGACCTTTTGATAAAATCAAATAGAAAGCTATGAGGGCGCTATATTCTAGGAGCCCAAACTATGTGATTGAATAAATTTGGTTGAAGACTGCTTCTCCTTTCTCTTCTTCAAACTGCGATTTAGATTTTCTATAGAGAAATCACTTATCAATGATAGAACAAAATCTATTTTCTTTGGTTCAGGTTGAAAAATTAATGTCACTCGAACATTATCAAATTGAATCTTTTTTAAGAGAAAATTTTATTATTATTTTTATTTTCAAGATCCGTAATTTATTAAGGCAATAGGCATCATCCACCATTCATCATATATTTTTTTCTCTTATACATGGGTTAGTCTTGCTATTTTTTGGTTAAACACTCTCGCACGTGTTATTAGTTATAAATGTTGAAATTAAAAAAAAAAAAATGGGACTAACACTTGAGTATGTAAATGACAAAAAATAAAAAAAAAAAAAAAAAACAAAAGAAGTGATAGCGACAGGGCAATCAAACGCACCACAGAAAAAATGATCAATTTAGTTTTAGCGGCTCCTTTAGTATTTCACCTGTGAGGACAAAGAATTTATATTTAATTTTTTTTTGGATATATTATTTAAATCTTTATAAATATATATATATATTTTTTATAATTTTTATGAACTTCAATTTCACAAAAATAAAGCATTTCAATTGCCTTTTATTAGTCGCTTCAATTACTAGATTATTAATTTAAGTTTACAACTTTCCATCTTTATTTTTTTTTATAAATTATGATCAATTTAAATTTAATTAAATTTAATTCGATTTGAATTCAGATAAATCTTTTTTTTACATCTTTTTTCATAGATAAAACATAAGTTTAAAATATTATTTAAAAGATACTGGTGATCAATCATTATAATTAATTTCCGATATATTTTATCTAATTATCTTCAAGTCAAGTGTGGAACTATCCTTGTCTACTCAATTTCATTCTTTTTTTAGTATATATAGATGCAATTAAACGAAATCAATTTCACAAAGTGACGATGGAATTGAAAATATTTTGCTTGAACTGTTTCTAGGACAACACTCAACTCTATTCAATATGTCATTCTTTCTTTTTCTACTTATCAATCTCATTGACCCAATTTTTAGCTGATTTATTTATAATAACTTTTTTCATAGATTGACTCAGTTAAAAAGTAAATTGAGTTTTTTTAATTATGATAATGAGTTTGACTTCCCATGGATATAAAAAAAAATCATATTGGGAGAATTCCTTTCGAATGAGAACCCAACCGCGGCTCAGTCTAAATTAGTCGGAATGAAATTTCAGATATTAGACGATCGACCAAGTTTAAAAAAAAAAAAAAAAAAAAAAAAAAATTCTCAGTCTGGGAATCAATATGCTAGCCGACAGGATGCCGTGCTTTCCTCGCTTGATAAAATAAGTGCCTACTCGCTTGATAAAATGAGAATCTTTGTCTATCTAGTCTTTTTTTTTTTTTCAATTTAAAACTAAAAATTAGATTTTTGAAATTATTTAAAAAGTCAATTTTTAATGAAAATCTTAAAAAAAAAATGCTCCGAGAGAAACTTTTTTATTTATTTCAACTATTACAATTTTATTATATAAATATAAATCTATAAAAACCCTAACTATTTCAACATCTATGGAAAATATAAATTATTAATTTATTATTTTTATAAATTTAAAAAATTCTTAAATGGTATGTTGTCATTTATTGTAATTTCATTAAATTTACAACTTACAAAAGAGTTTTTTTTAAAAAAAAATAAAAATGTCAAACATTTTATTAGTTAAATTTTTAACACTAATTTATAAACAACAAAATAAGAGTTATTTAACATGAAAAAAAAAAAAAAAAAAAAAAAAAAAAAAAAAAAACTGGCTAACCTGGTTGAGCGACATGACCTGTCAAAAATTGGCTAAGAGATACCCAAAATAAAATTAGTGATATTTTCTTGTTTAAGGATAATAACTGTAAATAAAACTTGTAATGCCTAAACCTATGGCTATACAAATTTTATACAATACACAAATTCATGGATTACAATCCAATTAACAATTAAAATCATAGATAGTAAATTAGACAATCGTATCAAAGAAACGCACTAGTGCATAATATTACAAATCTCAGGTCTGATTAATAAAATATATGTTGAAAGAATTTTACTGTTTAAGAGTTCAACTCGATTTAAACTGAATTTAGTCAAATTTAAAATAGTTATAGATACCGGTGATTTATTAAAAAAAATAATAAATTATAAATTAACCCAAATACAAGTCAACCATAGATATAGTGTGGCTCAATTTTCAATTGGTTGATTAGAGTTTGGGCATCAAAGATTCTCATGTCTTGCATAGGTGTTATAACAGCAGAAAGCTTACTTCCAGTCTAGTCCATGATTAATGCAATTAAAAAAAATGCATAAACTTGTTACTTAAATATAAATAATTGATTTGAATGTAATATTAAAAGAAAATATTGGAAAAGGAAATTATAGATTATTTTTTCAATAAAGACAGTATTGGAAAAAAAATTGTATATTATATATTTTTTTAAATAAACCACGGGTATTTAGTAAATAAGTTAAATCCAATTAATTCCAGTTTGAGTCGGGTTAGATATCTAAGCGACAAAACTTTCTGAACGTCTATTTCTCCATATATAACACTCAAATCCAAAATTTTAGTTAAAGGATATTAATATCCTGTCACTGGACAATCAGCTTAATTGATAAAAATGTTAGATCTTTTAATCAAGTCTCGGATCTGCAAGTTAGAAATAGAAAAAATTACTTTGAAAGAATTTTTCCTAAATTCGGTTTGACGATACTTACACCGAATTAGTTGAAATATAATTTCAAACACTAATTGGTTGTTAAAAAAATAAATAAATTCCTCTCGTTAACAGTGGTGGGCTGTCGTAGGATAGTGGGCCATGCTCAGGCCTTTTAAGTTTAACGGTCAAACCCTTGTTCTTGGGCTGATGATTTGGGCCCATCAGCCATGTTGACACAAGCCCGCCCGATTATTTTTTTTTTCTTTTGTTTAATATATATATTTTTTAATATAGTACTTTACTATTATTATTATTATTATTATTATTTTCGTGATTGATCATTTTTATTGTTTTATCTTTTTATTTAATTTATTAATAATAAAAATAAAAATTACATTTATACTTTCTGAATTGTTAACAAGAGCATAGGCTCCCCAAATCTCCGCCGGCTCCTAACTCCTGCACCGCCACAACCTTCACTACTCCGATCAACTCCGCCGCTTCATCTCTCTCATTGGCTTCCTCAATCTGCAAGCTCGTCGGCTTTGCAGACTGCAGAGTTGCAGCCTAGTGTTGTCTCAATAGACTAGGTAGAAGCACGCCTATGTAGGTGATTTCAACACAACAATGATTCATCGTTCCATGTTGTGCTCTAGAAATCTCTTCAAGTTAAGCAATCTATCTCGCTCTATATCTTACTTTCGTCAATGCCCTAATCATTCTGAAGATATTGATAGGTTCAGATTTGTATTGCCACATGTGGGTTCTTCTTCATTTCCTGTGAGACGTTTGTGTAGTGGAAAAACTGAGAATAATGCTGAATGGACTGAGGAAATTGACTATTTGGATGAAACAGGGAAGGTAATTTATAGTGGGAAAGGGGTTAGGTCAATTGAGCGTGGTGTTGATGACCATGTCATGGTTGGGGGTTTGAAGAAGCCCTTCTCCAACGCATTGGCTGTGGCAAAAATTGTGGAGATTATGAAGAGGTGGAAATGGGGTCCTGAAATGGAGACCCACTTGGATAGACTTCAGTTTGTGCCTAACATGGCTCATATTGATCAGTGTCTTAAGATTATTACAGATAGTGATTCATCTTTGGGATTGTTTCGTTGGGCTAAAAGACAGGCTTGGTACTCTCTAAACGATGAGACTTATGCTTTGATGTTTGAAAACTTGAATAAGAGTAGAGATTTTGATGGGATTCAATCTTTGTTTGACGAGATGATTAGGGAGTCAAGTCTTGTTGATGCTGATGATGGGGTTCGGTCATTCCAGGCCCATAATCGTGTAATTCAGTATCTAGCCAAAGCAGAGAAGCTGGAGGTGTCATTTTGCTGTTTTAAGAAAATTCAAGACTCGGGTTGTAAAATTGATACAAAGACATATAATTCACTTATCACCTTGTTTCTCAACAAGGGCCTTCCTTATAAGGCCTTTGAGATTTATGAGTCAATGGAGGAGGCTAAATGTTCGTTGGACGGTTCAACCTTTGAGTTGATGATTCCATGCCTGGCTAAGTCTGGTCGCCTTGAGGCTGCTTTCAAGCTCTTCCAAGAGATGAAAGCAAAAAATTTGAGGCCTAGCTACTCAGTTTTTTCTGCACTTGTTGATTCAATGGGTAAAGCTGGGAGGTTGGACACATCAATGAAGTTGTACATGGAAATGCAGGGATATGGGTTTAGACCCTCAGCCACAATGTTTGTTTCATTGATCGAGTCATTTGTGAAGGCTGGGAAGTTAGAGACAGCTTTTCAGCTTTGGGATGAGATGAAGAAAGCTGGATTTCGGCCTAACTATGGGCTGTACACTATGGTGGTCGAGGCCCATGCAAAATCGGGAAAGCTTGAGATTGCAATGTCTGTCTTCTCGGACATGGAGAAAGCTGGTTTTTTGCCTACTCCCTCTACATATTCTTGCCTCTTGGAAATGCATGCTGCATCCGGTCAGGTTGATTCAGCCATGAAGCTATATAATTCCATGACCAACGCAGGTTTGAGACCAGGTCTAAGTACTTATACTTCCCTTTTGACTCTTTTGGCAAACAAGAAGCTTGTGGATGTTGCAGCAAAAGTTCTACTTGAAATGAAAGCCATGGGATTCTCAGTTGATGTGACTGCTAGTGATGTCCTCATGGTTTATATCAAGGATGGCTCCATTGATCTTGCTTTGAGGTGGCTGCGTTTCATGGGTTCGTCAGGCATTGGAACAAATAATTTCATAATTAGGCAACTATTTGAGTCCTGTATGAAGAATGGCATGTATGAGTCTGCCAAGCCTCTTCTTGAAACATATGTGAACTCTGCTGCAAAAGTCGATCTCATACTCTATACATCCATTCTTGCCCATCTTGTAAGGTGCCAGGAAGAGCAGAATGAGATGCATTTGATGTCGATTCTGGGTGCTACTAGACATAAGGCACACTCTTTTATGTGTGGGCTTTTCACTGGTCCAGAGCAGAGGAAACAAGCCGTGTTGTCTTTTGTTAGAGAGTTCTTTCAAGGGATTGATTATGAATTGGAGGAGGGAGCTGCCAGGTACTTTGTTAATGTTCTCCTCAACTACCTTGTTTTGATGGGACAGATAAATCGTGCCCGTTGCGTGTGGAAAGTAGCCTATGAAAATAAGCTTTTCCCAAAGGCAATAGTTTTTGATCAGCATATTGCTTGGTCTCTTGATGTTAGAAACTTGTCAGTGGGAGCTGCTCTTATAGCAGTTGTGCACACCCTTCATCGATTTAGGAAGCGCATGTTGTATTATGGTGTTGTCCCCAGACGGATCAAATTAGTTACAGGGCCTACCTTGAAGATTGTGGTTGCACAGATTTTGAGCTCTGTCGGATCTCCTTTTGAGGTTAGCAAGGTTGTTTTGAGGGCTCCGGGTGATTCCGTATTGGAGTGGTTCAAGAAGCCAATTGTTCAGCAATTCCTTTTAAATGAAATTCCATCAAGGGCTGACATTCTCATGCACAAGTTGAATACAATTTTTCCTAGTTCTGCTCCTGAAATTAGATCTTTAACCCCTCCTAAACCTCTTGTTTCTGGGAAGGCATTGTTCTAATGAGCCATGGGACTTTTTGTTGGCACCTATTCTTGTGAAATCCAAATGTAAGTTAATTAGTCACATTCAATTTTATGCATTTTCATAAGCGCATGACATGCATTCTACAAGGTTTAGAGTCAACTCTTAAAGAACGACATTTTCTAAGAATTTACTTTAGTTCTTAAATATTCAATAATGTTGTTTCTGTAAGATACCTAACCAAAATAAGGGGGGGGGACAATTGGTACTTAAAATCAGTCAGAGTATGTATTAGTCATTATCTGTTGGATTTTTTCTGCATCTTCTGAGAACAACATTTTCTAAGAATTTACTTTAGTTCTTAAATATTCAATAATGTTGTTTCAGTAAGATACCTAACCATTTTTTTTTTTTTTGGGGGGGGGGGGGGACAATTGGCACTTAAAATCAGCCAGAGTATGTATTAGTCATTATCTGTTGGATTTTATCTGCATCTTCTGAGATTCACGAGGATGATATATTCAAGAAATCTTAGGGGAAAAAAAAAGGCGTATACAGTGCCGAAACTCCCACATTGTAGGCTTTGGGGAAGGGAATATCTAGGCAGTCTTCCCCTTGCTTTTTTTGCAAGGGGGCTGATTCGAACCCTGGATCTCCAGGACACAATGAAGAGAGTCCACCATTGCGTTAGACCCGCCCTTCTTCACCTTTCATATTCAAGAAATCTTGTTTTCAACATAGAGGTAGATTATCATTTTTTGGACTAAATTAGCTTTCACTATGAAGCTCAAACTTATGATGCCTCTCGTGATTTCCAAATGGAAAAATGTTCTTGTTTCTTATTATCATTTATCTTCACCTTTCATATGAATTAAATTAAACTAAAAAGCTGTAAAGTTGGCTATGGTGCAACAACTTAAGTTCTACGTAGCAAAGTAGGCTCGCAATCAAGGCCGCTATTCTTTAGTTAGAAGGAACCCTTATTTCTACGACTTTCTCTCTCTCTCTCTCTCTCTCTCTCTCTCTCTATAGTTGTGCTCTAGTTTTTGATAATTATGTTTTTGTTTATTAGTCCCATGCATGCATTATATGTAGATGCACTGATAGTGACTACTACTTATTGATATGAAATATATTTTTGTACACACCAAATTCTCTTGGTAATTTCAGGGTCCCCTGAGGTAATTGTGCATGCTATTCAGGGTTCAAGGCTATTATTATATAATCATCTTTCCAAGGCAGCCATTTTTGCTATTTGTATTATCACCAGTAATACAAGCTTGAGTAAGGTTAGTAAATGATTGGCTTATATTTACTTAGTTATGTATACTATGTTCAACTGCATTAATGCCATCAGACTGCTTTTGCTGAAAGGTACTTGAAGGAACAATTTCCTTAAAGTAATGTTGGTTTATTGGAATCTAAAATGCATTTCATGTTCTTCTGTTGAGAGCTGCAAGTATTTTTCAAATGTTTGAGAGCTTACATGTACCTATAATGGGAATTTTCTCTTGGATGTTAGTGTACCATAGGTTTGTTTGCTCACGGCTTCCTTTCTTACTATTAGTGTCTACCCGTTATGGAGGGAATATCATGCGCAGCCAAATCAGTTAGTAGCTTTCTATTTGTTTCAGATACTGCATTCGCATGCTCAAGTATTGCTATAAACTGAAAGTTTGGATGAGCTTTGAAGGTACAATGCCTGACCTGATTGTTACATTTTTTAAATTCTTATATGTAACATAAGCCTTTATATGTGTTTAAAAATTGCAAATATATATTGTGTGATTGAACAGGTTATATGTAGTCAACCTTTTTTTATGTTAAAGTTTTTCTGATGCTCTTCTCATGGTGGATGTCCACCGAGTCTCCGTTGGCAGAAATTGATGTTTGCATGCTCATTCATCTTTCTGAGATATTACTATAATGGCTTGCAATGTGGTTACATGTGAGAGCACCAATACTTTTGGGTTGTTCTCTCATGTTTTGAACTTGTTTAAGCTTCCTAACAAATTTTATTTTCTGGGTTTCATTTGTGGGTAGATTGTTCAATGGATACCTAGGCAAGGAATATTTTTTTTCATAATGTCTCTTTTCTATGCTCAGTGTTTAGAAAATTTGTCACTGTTTGGATTGTTATCCTCCTCACCTGCTTTAGCCAATCAATGCCTCCTTCTGCCCCGGGCACGGACATCTGTTTGACTGAATCAAATCAAATTTTCACATTGGATTGATTCATAATTTTAGGATTGTGTTTAATTCAATCACCCTAATCCTTCTTAGCAGCATGGGGAAATTTTAAGTGAATTTTTCATTTTCATTTCCTTTTATTTGAATCCATAATCCTCCAAAACCAACTGTTCCGTAGCTCTACCCATGGGATATGAGGTGATCTTTCTTAACCTGTCATCTCTTCTTCTAACCTTTGTTAGTTTGATGTATGTACTCCAGGTTAGATTTCTGCTAAATTCTGGTGGTGTGGGTTTTCTTTTCCTTTTTCTCGAAATTGGTGGATGCTTTAAACTGAACACTGCCCGTATCGACCAAACAACAGACAAAGATGAGATGTTAGGTTTTGAATTGTTTGATAGGTTGGGATGGTTTGTATGTGCAAACAAAGGAGTTCGGCTCAGCTGATGTTTCTGGGAGAAAACTCATTGAACCAGCAACTAGATTTTTTTTTTTTTTTTTTTTAAAAAAAGGCAATAGATGTGAAGAAAGAGGATAAGTTTATAAACATCATACAAGTAGATCCTTACGCATGACACGTAGGGCAAAAAATCATTACACCTTCTAAGGTTTGAAAGGACTCAATGCAATTTGCTGGAAAAATGAAGTGCTTATTCTAAATTTTCATAATAAGGTTACAAGCCTTTAAATAGATAATTGACCTTAAGAAAATAGAAACTATTACCAAGTCCAAAATATAGAAACTCCTAAATAGTCCTAACATTGACACTTCTAAGAATGATTAAAATAGAAATAACTTTCTAAATAATTAGACACCAAAATAAAATAAAATAAAACAGGAAATTTCTAAAAGGGGGAAAAATTACTGAAAGGTACAGTACTTTGAACAATGTGTGAACAGTACCATCCCATTCCAAGTTTATCAGGCTTCCACAAAGGTTGTCCATAATCATCTTCCCACCAAATCAAAGCAAGAGGCTGATTAAAATTTAAAATTTTCCTCTTGAATAAACTTCTAAGCCTCAATTTTTACTATGATAGCTCCAAAGAAAACCCTTTGGATGGTTTCATTGTCCACCCAGCCTATGACAAAATGTTATATCAATATGAGAGATGACACAGCTGAACTGGTTGATTGCTTTCTCTCTCATGCATTCTTTGGTTCAATCAAGCATTTAGACTTTTCTTATTATAATATTACTTTTCTAATGGGATGTGAATAAGAATCTGTAGAGTGGTAGAAATCATAGGTTTTCCAGTGGCGGGGTGTCATAGACATGGATGGGCATTTTTAGGTGTATAAAAAGCTTTTTGGTTTGATCTCTCCTACTTCTGACTTTTGACCTTTTTTTAAAAAAAAAAATGACCTTTTTTTTTTGGGTAGAGTGTAGGAATGAAAGAAAAGGATCATCGAAGGCATGAAAAATCTATTACAAGGGCCTTACAAATGTGCTTGATTTGAGGGTTTTGTGGGATAAAATTATTTTTTACTTAAATCTCTGTGTTGTTTTTCTCGTAATTGATTTTCCTTCTTATACTTTGGTTACTACCCTCATGCTATGTCCCACCTTCGTTAAAACAAGCTTCCAAAAACAATTAGAGGGATACCTCCTCTCCCCTTTATTCTTCTCCGTCAAAACACATGCACCCCACTACTCTTCAAATGTTCGTATTGCTTCATCAAAATATATGTCAAGGGCATTTCCACCCCTCCCCCCAATTTTTTGAAGTACAAAGTGTCCCACATTCAAATCCAATTGTTTATTCTCTTTAACTCTCTTCATTTGTTGCATTTGCTTCCATTGTCCTCACATGTACATATGTATATCCTGAATCCCACACAGGATTGCTGTTTATCCATATTGAACATGACTCTAATGTGATAACAATGTTACATGTATAATGCCCCCTACATATGTCTTTTAGGGAAAATAAAAATTCAAATTCATTTACTTGGGTTACATTAGAAGTGAAATTCTCTTCCTGTTGCCCTACAACTTTTTTACTGTAGGGATGTATAGACTTACAAAGTGTAGGTATCTTGGTCGAACAAAGAATTGCAAAATGATATCATATTATGTCAAATTAATCACACATTATTTTTTTGGCTGGAAGATGCCTCCATGGTATGGAGATGTCAGTTTACTCTGGTTTGACCAAAATCATGTTGCATGAGTAAATTGTGCACGTGGTATGGCGCAGCATAATATTTATGTATGATTTTTCTTCCTCAACCAATAAGTATAATCCACCTGCAATATAATTTTGTCTTAAGTGGGGATATACAAACTAGGAAATGCAGGGACCATATAAGGCAAAATATTGTCTTATATTTGGCTCAGTTGTTTCTCTTGCATTTTAACATGAGGGTGGTAGATTGAGTATAAGATCTATTGATGTAGTTCTAGTTGCACTTTTGGTCTTGCGTGATCCAGAATATTCTTGTCAGTGTGTATCATTGTAACAACTGTGGCTGCATCAGAATGACAAGCTCTTTCTTCACGTCTCCTTTTTGCAGGAGAGGCAAAAGGCTGGTTTTCACAAAGAGGACTTCTCAGGAGGTCCAGTTTTCCAGGTCTGAGATTATGTTGCTTTTGTTTGTAGTAGCATCAATTTTAACCTTCAATTTGTCTTCACTAAGAGAGGAAACTCAATTTTTCTTATACTTGGAAAAGCTTTGTCATTATTTATGTAGTATATGTTAAAAGCAAGTAGGAAGTGTTGTATTTTGTACAAACTACAACTAGTGAGAGCGTGTTACTGGTTAAAGCCTGCCAGTGGAACTCATTGATGCCTGTAACACTAGTGTCTAAATTTTTTCTTTTTTTTTATTTATGCAATAACTATTTTTAAATGGCTTTAATTGATGGCAAGAATCTGCGAAGGCATGGCATGGATATGATTCTCTACCAAAAGATTAGTTAGTTGCATTTAGAAAAATATTTTTCCGAATTATCCTATCTAGCTAACTAGTAATATTTTTGACCAAATTCAAGACTCCAAATGCACTGCATTTAGAAGAGGTTATCCGTAGACTTTGCCACGGGAGAGCACACCTCATAGTCAAGGAAACATCATGTTCTTTCTTTTCAGAAAATTGCCACGAGGCCAGGTCAAGTTCCCCTTTTCTGTAATGCAGAAAAGCTTAGCCGTGTCTTATAAGATTTATTTTGTTGGATGTCCTCTTTTATTAAAATGAACGATAAAGGGTTTGAGTCCATTCCTTGGACTTGACCCAAACCCAATCAACCTGCTTTGCTCCTGAGTGGATTGGTCTTACAGCCCTGTTAAACTGGGGGTGGTTTGGGTTGGGACTACCTATGACTGTAATCTGGTATGGCGTGGATATCCCCCCCCCCCAAAACTATTTGTTTTGTTACTTTGAACTCTTTAAATGAATAGGTGTAGTTTCGTCTCAGTTCCTTTAGCGCACAAGATTGGGTCCCACCTTCTCCCTCCTCTCTTCACCCCCTTTTTCTCTTTTGCTCTACAAACGAAGTAGATGGTTTGGGAGCTCTCTATAGTAGCCACTCAATCGATCACTGATTACTGATATTGACACACCATTCATCACCTTCACAATTTTGTCAGCCACTTCAAGAGGATGAACAAATGCTTGTGCAATTCGTGAACATTGGCTACATCTTTGAGCAGATTTCTTAGTTAATTTTCCTTGTCTACTCCATATTTCAAGTTAAATTCTTAACTATTTGTTTTAGCACTTCTTCATTTGATTTTAGGTTCTAAAGAATCAGCAAACTTTGCGTCTTAAGGGGGTTCATGAAGCTGAAATTAATCTTTTTGACGTGTGGTAGAAGGGCAAGGGGGGTTAAAAATTACCCACTCCCCCGCCTTTAAGCATGTGTTGTCAACCCCCCCCCCCCAAAAAAAAACCCACAGGTGTAACATTTACCCCCCAAAGTGGGTGTTAGGATTAGGATTTTTATTTTGACTTTATAAAGGGATATAAAGAGAATATGCTTGGTTTAATTTCATTTTTCTTGGTTTGATTTTTGATATAAATTAAGAACTCTTTCCATGTCTGATTTCTTGATTAGCGTTTCTTTCACCAATTGAGTCTTTGATTGGATAGTGTTTGATGTCAATTTTTGTTGCTCTCACTTTAATGGAAGATCAGCACCAACATCTGGACTAGCGAGGAAGCATTCTATTAAGTTGTTGTGGGAGTGGTTGATGCTGATTACAAAGGAGTGATCCTATTCAATCACTTTGATTCTGATTTTGAAATGAAATTTGGTAATAGAATGGCTCAATTGATTCTCATGAAATTGTGACTCCTGAGTTCATGGAGGATGAGAATATGGATTCAATTGTCCATGGTGTCTGAGGGTCCTGTTCTACTGGCGTTTAGATTCCATGGTTTCTTCCAGGGTTTTTAGTTTTGATTGCTCTGTTTTCCTCTGTTTCGGCTATGGAAAATGGTTGAATAATTTTGTTAAACAAATTCTGTACTGCGTTAGTTTCAAAGTCGTGTTACTCAACAAGTTTATGAATATTTATAGATGAGGTATTTTTAATATTGGTTCTATGGGCTATTGCTTCATTCCATTGATGACATTGTTGAATGCTATTGCTTCACGTTTCAGGGTCTGGACTCATTGAATGATTTCAAACATGGGGTCTGCTGCTTTGATATCAAACTCCTGTCTCTTCTTTGTTCATTTGTATCGTAATATCTTTAGTTATAACTTACCATTTTGTTCATCAATTTAACTACTCATGTGAAGGGGAGAGATGTCCTTAAGGGGACTGTCACAATCTCCTTTCCTAACTTGAGATATAGGGTTCAAATTCTTGTGTAATCAAAGAAAAAAGAAAGGGAAGGATATTATGAGAGTAATATTTACTCTTGGAAATATTACAAATATTACTTTTGTAATTTTTCCTCTTGAAATTTTCACTAAGTTTCATCTTCTTGGGAACTCAAATCTCGTGCTAGTGTCTTACATGATTCTTAAGATGAGTAATTTAATATCGGATCGAGATTTTGTACACGAAAGAATCAAATATTTTGCTCTCAACATAACTATCTTATAGACTATTATTAAGTTATATTATTGGATTGATATCGTTATCATTTTATATTTATTTTTTTTTTTTCATTTTAACTGTTATCTTTTAGTTCGAGGAAGAGAGAGAAGGATATCAGGTCTAATCCTCTGACGGAAGTGAAGAAAAAGAGGAAACTCGTGGGTTTAAAAAATGGAGAAGGGAGTGGGGTCCACAACTTGGGTTATGTGGCATGCCACGTCAGCAACATGTTGGCGTGGCAATGGAAGATGTTCAGCCATGACGATTGTGGCACTGTCACGTCATCGTTCGTACATTTAAATCATTATCAGATCAATATTTAACGATCAATTTGATACCGTTAGTAACAGAAAGACCAAATGTGTTATGAATTTTAAAATTTATATTCTTAGTCGTAGTATTTTGAAATTTAAGGATTAATTTGTAAATTCGCTGTAAAGTTCAGAAACTTGATCGGACAAGCTAACTCGGAAGAGTCAAGAGAGGATGCATGCATGTCTGTCGAGCACACTGTAGAGTTCAAAATTAACAAGTTCCATGCAGGAGTACTTATGGAACAACGCTTGTTTTCGTGACTATAAATAAGAAAAAGAAACCTGAAATTTTGAAAACTATGATAGTGAAAGTTGTCCTTCAATCCACGCTTCTTTTTTCTTTGATGGTCACGTAAATGTTTAATCTATTTGTTGATGGAATGTGACCATGAGGTTTTTACCACAAGAGTTAAAAATTGAAATTTGAATTTTAATTAAAAGATTAATGGGTGGTAGTTAACCTATGATCACTTAACCTTGCTCGCATCTCTCCCTTTTTTTAGAACTTTGTACGTGAGTTAATTTTATGGATTTTGGTTTTAGAACGTATGAATGTTCTTTATGCATTGTTGAGACAGAGTGACTATGAAAGATATATTTACTGAGAGATTAATTTTCAAAGTGAGAAATTAATTGAGGGTAACGAGAAAATTTTGAGTAGGAAATTGTTTATGTTATTGAATTCACGAGATTTAGAATGACGTTATGGTATTATAGTGATTATTCGATTTCGTGATCAACATCCCGATGAACAATTTTTTGATCGAGAAATTTTACAATTCACAGTTCAAAATTTAACAACTTATACATCAAGATATTTATTCCGTAATTCTGATTATTTATTTTTGTGAATTTTATACTTTCGCATTTTGATAATAAAATATAACACTATTTAATTCAAAATTTATACAATTTATGGTATTTGCTTATCTAGATCCGTACTATATTAGATGGCAAAAAACATTTGGATGCATATATTTGGTGGAATATCATCATTTCTAAGAATAATATTTGTCTTCACCAATAATTTTTTATTTTTCTTAAAAAATATTTTCAATTCTCGGCTTTCTTTTTCTAAACTATTAATTTATATACTTTCACTGTCTTTCTTTGAGAATTTTGTCTTAATTGTCTATCCATCAAAAAAATATTTTCCTTTTAAATGGGAAAAAAAGAAAATAATTTTCTTTATGTTCTTCCACAAGTTGAAATTTCTAGGGCAACTATAAATTGGGAATTTGAGGCATCTGCCCAGAACCCATTATCAATAAATAGTATGAGCATTGCAAAGTATTATTTTCTAGCACAAAATATAAGAAATTTGTGAAATGGCAATTAAATGTCTCAAAAATAATAAATAAATTGATGGAGAAAATTTGAAATTAAGCCTGAAATATAGACAGATAAATCAAATCGAATGGGAAATAACAATAGAAGGGTTGCAATGGCCCTAATTTGGGGACTAGGGCAAATCTAAACAAAGGCATGGGACAAGTGTACCCTAGAACTTTGAAAAATTGTACCCCCTATTGTCTAAAATGCCCTTCTAAATTCAAAAATATTATATTTTCATGTAATTTTATTTTTAATTTTGAAATTAATTAACGTCTTATTAGACCGACACTGTATTCTTTTAACTAATTTTTAAGATATCAAGTCTTGAAAATAAATAAAAAAAAATTAGATATAGAGAGAGTTTGCTCCCTAATGAACTCAATAATTAATTCATATTGAATTAGTCAATACAAATAAATTGATTATCGAAAAAAAAATAAAAGGTAAAATAAGGAAAACATTGAACAGTGCATGAAAAAATTAACATTGTCCACAGGATAGACATAAAATTTTAGAAGTTTAAGATTTACTTCGGGAATATTTTTTTGAGAAAATTTGTATATTTTGGCAAAAATAAAAATAAAAATTTTAAAATACCTTTTTTTTAAGAAATGTCCGTATTTAACTTTAAAAGTTAAAAAAAAAAATTAAAACAACACAACACAAGAAAAAAAAATTTTATATTTCTTACACTCACATATCGAGTTTTCAAAACCCACTATATATTATTCACGTGAATAGTATCATATCGGGTTTTTAAAATCTAATATTAAAAATAGATGGACAGTGTCATGTCAAATTTTTAAAACTGGACATGATACTATTTATCTGTAATATTTACGTAAATAATATTATTTATGTTCGATTTTTAAAATTTAATATATATTATTCACGTAAATAATATATTTTAAATTTTTTTGTTAACTTTTGAAGTTATATCGGTGCATAACTTTTTTTTTTTTTGTTGTCTTCACAATGACTCGACATGTCCTAGGTGGTCTTGGATGTCACAAGTCAAGATCCATTAAAGAAGAAAGTGAAAATGATATCACTTTTTTTCTCTGTCGTCTTCTCCAAACACATTCTCTCTCTACACCTCCAAGAAGAACTTTCTATTTCCTCCTCGCCAAAACGAGCTCTTTGTTGTTTTTCGAAATTGGACTTCTGTCTCCTATAACCCTCTCAGGAACAGCAAGGTTGTAACTTCAATGTTGAAAATTGATTCAAGCTTTTGGCGAATATTTTCTTTTTATACGTTTGTTTTTGATTTTGCGGATTTTCGGTTGATTCGAAGAAGATGAAGAAGAAAAGAGGTCGAATTGGTGCTGTTTGCTACAATGCACCTCTTGCTGCTCGCAATCGCAGTGGATTTCCACTATTTCTTTGGGGTAACTCTCTCTCTCTCTCTCTGTGCCTACTCTTATTCGTATTGTTTAGCCTCTGGGTATGACTTGTCAATATGTTGTGGAATTGTTAGTACGTATAAATGCTTTGATCTGAAAAATGTCTAATTCATAATTAACTTGGGAGCTTAGACTTGATTTAAAAAATAGAAAATAGAAAATAAAACAAATTTTAGATGGGATATAATAATTATTTTTTATTGATCGTGATTGTGATTTAAGGTGATTCGATTATTTGATTCTGAATTTGGTTCACATTTGAGGTTACTTGTTCAAAATTGTTGGGAATACTATTCTGTTACCTCAAATTCCTAAATCCCCCTAACAAAATCTTGAATTTAGTTAGATTTTTCTTCTTCTTTTGTGAGAACAACAGTAACAAATTGAGCCTTAATCCCAAATTTTTGGATCGGCAATATAAGAGAGAGAAAAAAATAATAATATTAATGTTTGAATGCAAAACTAGAGAAGATAAAACAAATAATAATCCTATCAGTCTCTCAGAATTCTAAACTGACTAAACATGCTTCCCGTGGTCATATTTATGTCCATGCACTCCCCCAACTTTGGATGGACCATAATCTGGAGTTGGCTTAAAGATGTTGAACTTGTTTGAATATGATAGTTGGGTTCTTAGGGAAGCTTGAAGCGGGGAGTAAAACTTGCAAAAATAAATCAAAGTTTGAAGCTAAATCAGAAAAGATGGGGAGAAGATGGGAAAGATGAAAAATTTACTTGGTGCTTAGTTGGAGAAAAGGGCGAGGAATGTGTATAAACTGAGATATTTAAAATGTGGACCAAGTAATGCAAGTAGACTTTTTGAAGAAATGTGAAGTGACTTTATCCATGAGTACTTTAGTGCAAAAATAACATCGCAAATAGATTAGCTACATGGGTGTTGCCCGGCATAATCCTCTTTAATGGACTTCTCACCTTCTGTGACTTCCAGAAGAATAGCTAGTTTTCATTGGTCTGCCTCTGTTGATCAATAGGGGCTTCCTTGAGTTAGGTGGAAATTTTTCATGAGATCCTTAGGTGAATCAAACCGTGGTGCTTTTGTTAGTTAAAACATGCATGTTAATTCAAGCTTCACATGTCAGCAGAACTCCAAATCATCCCTTTTGTTCAAAAATGCACAGACAAACACAGATACGGACATGACACAAATGGGGATACAATGACGCAAAAAAGTTATAAAATTTTACGGTACTTTAAGTTATAAAATGTGGTATCCCATCCATGTTTGGACAAAACACATTCATTTCTAGGAATGGCCCTGCAACATCAGAACTTATTACTTGCTATCAGTCATTCTTAAGTTTTTTCTTGCAGGGTTTTAATGCTTGCAAGGGGTACTGCTGTTCAAAAATCATTTCTTGTTCCTCTATTTGCTCTTCAAGCTCCACCAAGCATCATCTCATGGATAAAGTGAGTCCTTTAGAGTTCCAAAGTGGCTTCTGAATTTGAAAATGCATCTCTTCCTTACCATTTTGTTATTTATTCACTTAAAATTCCACTGAGCTTTTAGGCAAGAGTGAACTTATTTAGTTTGCAGGGGTGAATATGGTGCTTGGGCTGCCTTTTTGGCACTTTCCTGTCTTTTCTTCTTCATTACTGGTGAGTTCTCTAGCCTCTTTTTAATCTTGTTTAATAGGCTTCTGGTCTTTGTCTAATAACTCAAATGAAATTTGCCCAAAGAAATTCTATAATTTTGAGGAACCTACTGATCTTTTCCTTGCTTTTTAGAGCAATGTTTTTTTTTTCCCCTAAAACTATTGTGGATTACTTTTGAATGTTGACACTAAGAAAATTCGGCTCAGTATTTCCAATTTTACTATATGTCTTCCTAGGTTCTTTGCTAACATAAATTCATGCCCCCTTTCATAAAATAGACAGCTCAATTTGACTATCTCTTTATAAGGTTTGACAAGGTAATTCAATTAATTGAAGACATAAAAATGTAATTAGGTATATTTAGCCAAGTAGGAAAGCCATAAAATGACTGCTTTCTTTGCTTCTCTTTCAAATTGTTTAAAATTTCATCCTTTTGCAATACAATGAGGTTGAAAAAGACAATTCTTACACCACTAAACATTTGCAGGTGAATTGGAACTACCTTTTGTTGCACTGCTATTGGTGCTCATAGCTCCATATCAAGTGATGAGCCTAAGGTAAGTGCATGGGCTACATGCATGCAATAATAATAGTCTTCCTTAGTAATGGTTCTTGTGTGTCATTGGCAGGGGAACAAAAGAAAGCACAATTGTTTTGTTGGCTATTGCTGGGTATTCAGCATTCCAGCACTTCCCTAGGGCAGGCAGCCTGCAGAAGGCATTTGACAGAGGTTCAATAGTTGCCACCATTGCCATCATTTGTGTTATTGCTATTCCATGCTTGTTTTTATTCTGATTTTACTATAATCATCTTCTTAGCCATCTGTACATCATCTTGCTGATGGGAATAAAGTGGGTTGAAAATGTTCATCACCTGCGTTACTGTTCTCTTGCTCAAAATTAAAGCATATTTTCCACAATAAGAACAAGTGTGTTATGCGTGTCAATTACTTTATTATCTGTTCTGAGAAAATCTATCGGGATCTTATATCTGTCAATATATTCATCTTTCCTTATTTAATCTTTGTATAATTGTATATTCCTTGATTTCCTCTCCAAGATTTTCATTATTGTTGTATATATTCTTGCTGTAATTGCTGTTATATTTCTTCCTATAATAGGCCTAGAATTAAGGGATCTGATTATGCTTACTATTTTAGACCCTAGGATTAAGGGATGTGATCGTTCTTGATATCTATATATTGTAATTCTCTTAGTGAAATTGGCAAAAAAAAACATTTTTTCAAAACAAAAAAAAATCAGAAATTCCCTTTTTTTTTGTCATGGTATCAAAGCCAAAACTCTGAAATCATCTCATCTTGTGTATGGTTCCTTGTCCAGCTCCAACGTCCTAGTGTTTTATTCTTGTTCCTTTTTTTCGTGTTCTTCTATTCTGTTCTTGGACCTGATCTTTTTTTTTTTTTTTTTTTTTTTTCTGGTTGAGCCATGTCTTTGGAACGATCTGAACATTTTCTTGTTCAATTTAATGGCAAGAACTATTCTGCCTGGGTATTTCAATTTCAGATCTTTGTCAAGGGAAAGGAATTATGGAGTCATATTGATGGAACAGATCATGTACCTAACAGCGAGAAGGAGAAGGAGAAATATGTGAAATGGGAGGTAAAGGATGCTCAGATTATGTCTTGGATCCTTGGAAGTGTGGAATCCTCCATACTTCTCAATCTCAAGCCTTATAAGAATTCTAGAGAAATGTGGGATTAAATGGCCGAAACTCTCACATTGTGGGCTCTGGGGGAGGGAATACCTAGGCAACCTTCCCCTTGCTTTTTTGCAAGGAGGCTGATTCGAACCCCGGATCTCCAGAACACAATAGAGAGATTTCACCATTACGTCAGGTCCGCCCTTCAGAAATGTGGGATTACTTGAAAAAAAATTTACAACCAAAACAATACAGCACGAAGGTTTCAATTGGAACTTGAGTTGGGTTAACTCAGCCAAGGAAGTATATCAATCGAGTTTTATTCTTCCTTTGGAAATCTTTGGGTCGAGTACACTGATATTGTGTATGCAAGTGTATCTCCTGAAGGACTGATTGCTATCCAAAGTGTGCATGACACTAGCAAGCGTGATCAGTTTTTAGTGAAATTAAAAAGGGAGTTTGAAGCAATTAGGTCCAACCTGATGAACAGAGAACCAGTTCCTTCGTGGATATTTGTGTAGGAGAGCTTCTCAGGGAAGAACAACGGCTTATCACACAGGCTGTCTTAGAGCAAAATGCTTAAAATTCTACTTCAATTCCTGTTGCCTACGCTGCTCAAAGGAGGTCTAAAGGAGGCAGAGACGTGACTAATGTCGAGTGCTATAGTTGTAAAGGATTTGAGTACATTGCTACTGATTATACTAAAAAATTCTGCAATTATTGTAAGAAAACAGGGCATATCATCAAAGATTGTTCCACTCGGCCTCCAAAGAAATCTGAAACTGCCTACAATGTCTCGGTTGGTCCCTCGAATGCCCTTAGTCCTCGTCAGTCTTCTATTACTCCTGAAATGGTCCAACAAATGATAGTTTCTGCCATTTCTGCTTTAGGCCTTTCAAGTAACAAAAAAGCCTTGGTATTTTGATTATGGTGCTTCCGATCACATGATCAACACTACCTTACCTTTAAATAATGTTCAAAAATATAACGGAGATCTTCAGATTCATACTGCTGATGGTAATTCCTTACCTATCATAGCTGTTTGTGATATTTCAGCCTCTTTAAATACCATTTTTGTGTCTTCTAAACTGTCCACTAATCTTATATCTCTTGAAGGGTATGGTTTTTCAACCCCTGTGGCTATGTCTATTACCTTGTCTTCTATTTCTATTCCCACTTGTTATAAGCAGGCTATGGAACATGAGTGTTGGCAACAAGCAATGGAAGCAGAACTTCAAGTACTTAAGGAAAACCATACTTGGGACATTGTTTCTTGTCTCCAAATGTTAAGTCCATTGGTAGTAAGTCTATACTGTGAAACTCAAGTTTGATGGCTCTCTAGACAGATACAAAGCTCGATTGGTTGCTATTGGCAATAAACAAGAATATGGCCTTGATTATGAAGAAACATTCGCACCAGTTGCTAAGATGACCACGATGAGAATCATTCTTGCTATTGCTTCCTCTCAATCTTGGCCTTTACATCAAATGGATGTAAAAAATATCTTCTTGAATGGGGACTTTAAGGAAGAAATTTACATGAAACTTCCACCTGGTAAGTCAATGATGGCTTCTCATGAAGTTTGCAAGCTAAGACGCTCTATGTATGGGTTGAAACAGGCACCTAGAGCCTGATTTGAAAAGTTTCGCAGTACTCTTCTCACTTTCTCTTTCACACAAAGTCAATATGATTCCTCACTCTTCTTTCACAAGACAACCACTGATATGGTCTTTCTCTTAGTCTATGTTGATGATATTATTATCACCGATAATGACAATGGACTGATCACTAAATTTCAAAAAATGTTGCATAGTACTTTTCAAATCAAAGATCTTGGGCATCTCACGTATTTTTTGGGGCTGGAAGTTCACTCTTGAGATCATGGTTTTTTCTTAAATCAACATAAATATATCCAAAATCTCAATGAGTTAGCTGGTTTAAAGGATGCTACTGCTGTTGATACGTTAATGGAGGTGAATGTGAAATACCGCAAAGATGAAAGCGAGCTTTTGCCTGATCATTTTTTATACAGGCAACTTATTGGTAGTCTTATCTACCTAACAATTACAAGCCCCAATATCTCATATGTTGTCCATATAGTTAGCAAATTTATGCACTCACCTCGACATCTTCATCTTGTTGCAGTTCATCGCATTATTCAATACTTAATTGGGTCACCTACTTGCGGGTTGTTTTTTCCTACAAAATTTGCTCTTCATTTGACTGCCTATAGTGATGCAGATTGGGCTGGCTGCCCGGATACTAGAAACTCTACAACAGGCTGTTGCATTTTTCTTGGAGATGCCTTGATTTCTTGAAAGTGTAAGAAGCAAGATTATGTCTCTAAATCTTCCACGGAGGCCAAGTATAGAGCCATGTCTGCAGTTTGTTCTAGAATTGTGTGGTTACGTGGTCTTCTTTTCGAACTTGGATTTCCTCCAACTAATCCTACTCCACTTCATGGTGATGATACTAGTGTCATTCAAATAGCTGCAAATCCAGTATATCATGAACGCACAAAGCACATAGAGGTGGACTGTCATTACATTAGGGAGGCCTTTACTCGAGGTGTTATCACTCTTCCTCATATTACTACTGATCTTCAAATAGCTGATGTCTTTACGAAAGCTTCGATACGCCAACGACACAAGTTTCTCATTAGCAAATTGATGCTGATAGACTTACCCACATCAATCTGAGGGGGATGTCAATATATTCATCTTTCCTTATTTAGTCTTTGTATAACTGTATATTCCTTGATTTCCTCTCCAAGATTTTCATTATTGTTGTATATATTCTTGCTGTAATTATTACTGTATTTCTTCCTATAATAGGCCTAGAATTAAGGGATCTTATTATGCTTACCATTTTAGACCCTAGGATTAATGGATATGATCATTCTTGATGTCTATATATTGTAATTCTCTTAGTGAAATTGGCAAAAAAACATTTTTTCAGAAATTCCCTTTTATTTTGTCAATATCATTCTCTGAGACTGACTTGGTGCTGTCTAAATTGAATTGGCTTCCTTACTTCATTTCGTACTTTTTCCCTGTTTGCCTTTGCCATGTCAAATAGTTTCACAAGTAGCAAAACACGGCTCCATATATCGAGGGGTTCTGGGAATTTAGGCCGAGACTTTTTTTGAAGAGACGTACATGATAATCCTATGTTGGACGATGGGGTAGAGATTGAGAGAGAAGGAAACATAGCATGTCTACTTTGCATTGTGCGTAGAAGTCCACCATTATCCATAGGTAGTGTCTCAGACTCAGTGTTGCTTATTGAATTTTTCAAAAAGCATAGCTTGGCCTAGTCTTTTGTTTGAGAAATGAGACAGTCAGTTCCCACTTGTGCTTGTGACGCTTATATGATGTTATGTAGCCCTCTGGGCCACATTTCTTCTAATGGAATGATAATAAATTATTTAAAATATTACTCTGAGTGTCAAACTATTTACAGAACTATATCTTTTCGGAGTTAATGAGTCAGTTGAGAAGCTAACTGATATGACCACTGGCTATTCACTACAAGAACGGCCATATAGCATTGAAGGCCTTCCTAAGTTTTATTGCTTAACATGTAGAAATAGTAGCTACTACATGATCTCCTAGTGCATGGTTGGCCTTTGTTCTGTCCTTCCTTCTTGGCTTCTCAGTCAATCAAGCAGCATAAATAAGATGAAGTGATGAAGGAGAATTGATGTCCCTCCTACTGACTAACCAACCCCCTTGTAAGGTCTTCTGATATGCTGGAAGGTGGCAGCAATCTCAGTGTGGAGAGAATACTTGAAACTGTGCTTTCATTGGTTAGAAAAAATTTGCAGCAAGAGATGAAACAAATAAAAGACTTGCTGCAAAGAGAAGCAACAAGTTGCATCTTATGGAGATTGCCAAGCTTGGGCTACCCACTGGTTCAAAACCATAAGTTCCTGTAGGCGTGGTTGTGGTTGTTGGGCTAGGCGGGGACGTAGTAGTTGGCGTTGTCGGGGTTGTGGATGTGGTTGCACTGCAAAATGACATGTAAAGTATGTTCAGTTTCTTGTCTTGACATTAGTAATGAAGTTACAAAGTTGTATTGGAAGTTTACCTGGGTGATGCATAGTGACAATTTCCACTACCTGCAATTATACACAGAGAGAGAGAGAACAAAGAGACAATAGGACGTTAGATCTGGATATTATAAGAACAACAAAGCCAGGTCTCTAGTTAGTTTTACTCCTGATGAAAAGGCCATGTGAAGATTGGACAGAATGGCATCAAACAGGTAGGCAGGCCAGTGATTGTAAAGACATTAGGAATGAGGAATTCATGAAGACCCAAAGGAAAACAAGGAAAACACTTGTGAAGGAGACTTGGATCTTAGTGGTGGATGATATGTGGAAGTGCCTAACCTATCACTTAAGTAAATAATTGAAATGCCTATCATTATGATCAAAACTCCCTAAACATTAGCTAAAATTATAAAATAATTATAGTGATGATGACTATAATAATAGGAAGAAATGCAGACTGTTGATATATAGCAGTACTGGAAATGCATCTTACTTGGATCGGTGTAGGAAAGCTGTGCAGTTCCTCCGAAAACGCAGCTTGTGGGAATTGGGTTCTTCTGGTAGTAGTCATTGAAGGCATAAGATGCATGGTCACGGACAGTATTGGGATTATAGCAACTTGCACCTGTTTGAATTGCTGAACAATCTGCACCTCCATAGCCACAAGCATAGTCAAGAGCAACCTGTAAAGCAGTTTGTGATGCTGTAGGGCTCGCAATGCACCAAGCTCCAGTTGATGTTGTCGGAGTTGTAGTACCTGGGTTTGTGCTGGGTTCTGTGTTGGTTGTTGGTGCTGGAGGTGGAGGTGAGGGATTAACAATGGGAGTTGGGGTTGTAGTCGGAGTTGGGTTGATTATTGGAACATTTGCCCCTGTGCTGGAATCAAGCTGAGTGATGAACTTGGAAGTGGCAAGGAATGTTTGGCTTTCTTGATGGTTGAGGTTTCTTTCTTGCTTAATTGCTTTCGAAGGAAATTTATGTTGCATACTTGAACCTGAAGAAATCCGACCCAAGGATAAGTTCCTTTTTTCCCCCTTCCCTTGAACTAGAACAATGCAAAAAAGTTTACAATCCCCAAAGAATTTAAAAACTAAGGAATAAGAGGGCACAAGAATAAAATATTGCCTATATGTTTTTCTATTTTTATCACAATAAATAACAATATCTTGTGAAAAAGGCACCTTCACTTATCAAGAAATAAGCCAAAACTAAAAGCATCTAATTTCGGAAGATACTTATGAAAATTACTTAAAACAATGTCTGATTAAATCAATGCAGGGAATAGATCTGAATTAGAGAGATGAAACATAATAATGATGGTGATGATGATGATGATGAATGAATGAATGAATAAATAATAAAAGAAAACAAAGTTGTGCTAAAACTCCATAAAATTGGGTTGAATAATTTTCAGAACAGACTATAAGTGGAAAAATGTTGGGTTGCACCTATGATGAAATTTCATGTCCAAGGTTTTTTCTTGCAACATCTGAGATATATTTTAAGTTTCCAACGGTTCAAGAATCATCCTAAAACCTAAATATTCAACATTCTTTGCCGTAAGACTTCAAGCACCATTAGTAGTTCTGGCCTTAAATGCGCGTCAGTATTCTGCAATCTGTATGAAGTTGAAACATGTTCAGTCTAATTTCCTCTTGCCTGATAGAAAATAATCATATCCAAACAAGGTTCATGCAGCTGGTACCTACATCCTAGGAATATAATCTCCTAAATAACACCACAGGTGGATGCTAGCATTATAATCTCTTAAAGAAGTTGGAACGAAACTAATCACCTGAACAGAAGAGAAGACCAAAGAGGAAGAACAGGAGACATTGAATAGCTGTAGCATCCATCTCCACTGGCTTCACCTGCAATGGTTTTTGTTTCAAGCTTTATATAAATCAACAGCAACTGCAGCTAACAAGCGTAAGACGTCAAGAAAGAAGAGGTTCCAATGATGGTATTGCAAGAGAAGTTTGTTTGTTGTTTACATTTAGTATAAATACAAAAGTTGGAAGAATCAAATGCTTTGTTTAATTGCACACACACACGCAGAGAGAGAGAGAGAGAGAGAGAAGAATCTAAGAAAACTTGAGAAAGGAGGCATTATGAGGGGTTGTTTTAAATTGCAAGCAAGTGCAGCTGCAAAAAGAAGGAAAAGGGTAGAATAGACAAAAAGGATAAAGGGTGATCTGTTTGGAATTGAGATCTGCATATTTTGGCTGACAAAAATTTTGTTACTAAAGTAAGAGATGATAGTGGCATTTCCCTTTCTCATGTTGTATATGTCTTTCTACTGTTTCATGGTACTCTATCGAGAGAGAGAGAGAGAGAGCTGAATATCAGCTCTTTCCCTTTCTGTTCCTCCAGGTGGTTTTCACTTTTAAAAAGATGACAATATTCTTCTATCTATGCTATCTTATAGATCTGTATCTACACATGGGACTAACTAATTGGTCTCTTAACGGAACAAAGAAAGAAACGAACAAAGAATTCGGTCTGTCAAAGATGTGTAGAAACAAAAGAAGAGAGCTAAGTTTTCCCAGTAGCATTAAGGTAACTTGGTGCATAGAGGGATCTTAGAGCAACATCTCGTTATACTCCATGAGATTCCAATTTGTCGCGCACACACGAGAAACCCCCAATTTGGATTAGTACTAAGCAGTATCCATTAAAGAGTTGGAAGACTCTAAACCCCTTTAAGTGCCACCGAGGTATTTGGGCACCTTGTTCTCACTTTATTCTTGCAGGGACTTGATTATTTATAGAAAAGGATGAGAGAGAGAGAGAGAGATCAGTAATTGCATAACTAAATTTTGCTCCTATTTCACAGTTCACACAAGTAGCATCATTTGCCAAAACAGATCAAATGCAACTCAACAATTACATCCGCAAAACGGAGGAAAGAGGTGGGGGGAAGCTCTGTTGCGTCAAAAGATCTCAAACCAGCATCGAATTCTAGAAAGTAAATCAAAATATATCATATCAGCAGTTATTATAAGATGTCCAACTGCTAATATACTGCACAAGTTGCTCATCACTATCACAACAAAAGTTTCTATTTTGCTTATAATTGTTGAGACATTTAACGAGCGAATCCTTTAGATTAAAAGCATCTGAAACCTTACATTCCAAAATGCAGAACAAGAGATGGTGGCATCTTCATCTTTCTTCCTCACAAAAGGGTTGAAACATGCACAGTGAAATTAAAAGAAAAAAATAATAATAATCTTTCAAAATGAAACCAATTTGAAAGAAAATCAACAGTCTAATTGATTGTTCTCATTTGCACAAGTGGGAGACTTGTATGTCAGATATACATTACAGGAGTTTCCATCAAGGTGTAAATTTCACAAGATTGGCAGCAGCTTGGCGTGGCCAATCCAAGGATAATTGTGGTTGAACCTTTCTGAGCTAGTTGAAGGTTGATGTGTATCCACTAGATAAATGTTCTTGGGGTCACCCAAATGGTACTAAAAGTTAAGACCCCATCAAACTACCAAGCCATTGCTTCATAATACTCCTCTGAGGTCAACTAGTTGCTAACCATTACTCATGCCACATGAATTATACATTGTGCTAATGGGCATCAAAACTTTGGCACCAGCTCCTAGTCGGTATAGATTGCTGCATGAAAAACTCATTTTAAGGTCCTTAATCAAAAAAGAAGAAAATTTTCCAAGATGAAGCAACAGGAACCTATCACTCATCCTTGTCGCAGTCAATTGCACTCTGAAAGATGTTTCGTCACCTCACTCCAAGCTGCAAACAGGATAATCATAAGAAAAACAGCCTGTTGCTACATTTATTGAGGAGCGATCCAATTACATTACACCAGTGTATGCTGTGAGATGCTGATGTAGTAAAAACTCAGATACATCATGGAGCCAAAGGGTGAATTCTAGCATCCATACTTGAATAAGACAACAACAGTGGCATTCCTATTGTTTGTAGCCTTTTTTTTTGGGTTGACATGGCAATCTTATTGGTTACTATACATGAAAAGTTTGATCATTTCATAAAAATGTGTGTGAGAATTCAAAACATCCAATTATGAGTAATTCAAGACCACTTTTGGTCATGATGAATACCATTTTTCTTTTGAGATGGTGAAGCACATTCCACTTTCACAGTGTTTCAAAAAATATGCCGAGAGAAAGAAAGAAAAAAATAGAAAGTAAGATAAAAAATGGTATAAAATGAAAGCAATCTAAAGAGTTAGTCATTAGATATTTTTATGGCCCTCACATTTAAATCAACCTACAATTAAGAATTGGTGCAACTCTAACTCCACTTACAATGGTGTAAAAGACTTCCCCACATAAATGAGATAGAGGGTCAGAGGAATCAGTACCTGGAAAACTTTGAAAATCAGGCTCTATCCCACCACCATTTATGTCCATGTGTCTTGGTGTAACATACTTCCCAACAGTTACAACAACACCAGATCCATCGTTAAGTTCAAACACTGACTGAATCAGACCCTACCAAAGTTTATTCACAAGAAATCAGATAACACAAAACATGCTTTCAACAAAACATGAATCTCTACTCATTGTCATAGCTTCATTCTCAATGCTGAAAAAAACCAAAGACCCTCATATCAGGCAAGACAGCACAGGAGAATATACGATTATTTGAAAGTGCAGGAAAAGGAATATCACCAACTTGAATTAGTAAAGAGAAGCATATAAAAATTACAAAGAAAAATGAAGTCTGAATCTAATGCTCTAAATGCAAATTAACTTGAGCAAAATGATTAAAATGATGAATAAGATATAACCAACAAAGGCAACAATCATAATTTAGGATTTGTCACCAGAAAGGATGAAAATATGACATGGCACAATGGATAAGGCTGGGGTGGATGATATCAAGAAGTGCTTCTACGGTGTTAAGCTGAGATAACTACTTAACTAAATTGAAACATCAATATGCTCTATGAGACGAAATTCTACACAAATCAAAAGAGACATAAGAATAACTGCTAGAAAGAAAAGGTTTAAAAGCAAATGAAAGGTCTGACACACACATAAGAATAAAAGTTGAAAGAAAAAAGAAGCTTCATGGCATAAAACATAAAATAAGGATAAAACTGGGTTTTTGTCAACTTCAAATGCTTTAATAAAGGGAAGCATACAAATAAAAGTGCCTCAAAAACTATAAGGATATGTATGAAAACTTTGATGACTGTAAAATCAATATGTGATTAAGTAATATAAATGTAGATATGGCTTAAAATAAGGTGCAATACTAAAAAATAAATTAACATAGTTAATCCTAACTAGATTTTGACATAAGGGTTGAGTGGAGTAGAGTTGAGTTGAGTTACAATATGTAACTTGAGGAATCAATGAATTTCTATGCTAACATTAATTGTCTATAATCTGGGATTCCTTGAGGGCCTTGGCAGAATGCATAGGGTAGCGCAAATTCCCAATTGAACTGGTGTATCACGGACTAGTGCCC
Organism: Dillenia turbinata; assembly: GCA_037126225.1. Lineage (NCBI taxonomy): Eukaryota > Viridiplantae > Streptophyta > Magnoliopsida > Dilleniales > Dilleniaceae > Dillenia > Dillenia turbinata. The sequence goes on along the minus strand of JBAMMX010000023.1, from coordinate 13,448,837 downwards.
TTAGTTAAGCAAATGCAGTGAAAAAAGCTCATGTAAGAACTACAGAATTATTCAGACCTTGCCAAAAGTCCTTTCACCCACAAGAACGGCTCTACAATTATCATGAAGTGCAGCTGCAACCTGGTATGATAGCAACTGGTTAAAATACAATATTCAAGAAATCTGTCAGCTACCACGACAGATGCTAAACTAGAGGCTTACAATTTCACTTGCACTGGCAGTTCTGTTGTTTACTAAAACCTGCAGGAAGCAAGTATTTGCAATTAGCCTCTTTAAAGTCATTGCTCCCATTCTGCTTGCACATTCAGGGTTCACAAGGCAGAGACATTGGACAAACATCCACACTACAAGTCCCAATAATGTGAAAAATAAATGGAATAACTTTACACAAGTCACAATACCAAACTTGAATAAAAGGGATGCCACAGGTATCATTCACTAGAGGAGCAATAGCTGGAAATCAGTTTCATATGCCAGGATCCAAGCTCAGAACTCCAGCTTAAGTATTGCAACTGCAATAAGCCAATTGCTGTTTCATAACAAAATGAGTTGAAAGTATTCTGGATACAGAACATACGACTGAGTACTGCATCTACTTATATTCTCTCAATGCACTGCCTGTTTTCTCCTTTCTTAGCATTTCTACACTCCCTACACTCCCCTTGCAAGATTCTAGGTGCTCATAGAGCCCTCTGAATGACCAGCATCAAAAGAGTAAAATCTAGATTAGTTCATAAAAACTATGCAAAACAGAATTTACTTTCAGCATTTGTTTAATTTTCAGTTCGAAATATAAATCTTTGCTTGAAATGCCGACAGAATCTTGCGGATGCTCTAAAACCTTGACAACTTTAAGCAGAAGGAAATGGGAACCTAATTTTGTTTTTTCACTAGATTGCAACTACTACAACTCAATGGGAATGTAGTCTGCAACAGTCAAGGCCATGGTCATTTATTTCGGGGCATCTAAATATACTTACAAACAGAAATTAAAATAATATGTATGAATGAAAATATCAACCGATGGGACATGCAAATCAGAAGAAAAATAAATAATAAGCAATAGATCAGAAAAGTAAATTTGTAGCTAAATTGAGCCACTGTTGGGCCAAAGTGGTTCTTTACTTTTTTTTTTTTATTTTTTCTTTTAAGATTTTTCGAGCAAATTAAAGCCTGGGATTTGACTGAGGTTATGTCAAGTTAGACTCCTCAAACATGAAATCATATAAGCAGCTGCTGCTAGAAAAACATTGTCCGGTAGTAGTTCTTCTAAGCTGCTTAATAATGAGGCTTGTTTGGAACTGAACCAAAGTACACATCCTGCAGTGAGCTCCAAGCGTAAAGTTGGACCAACCCAAGTTTCACCTGGTCTAAAAAATAACTTGAATATGCACTAGCTTTCATCAAAGCAACAAGCAAAAGGTTTTTTGGAGGACCACAAGTCTCACCATAAGACTCAACACTTCACACAAGAAACTGATCAATAGTTGCAGTAATAAATATCTAAACCTTTAATGATGAAAAGTGGATGAACAACTCAATAGCAAACAAGTAAAACGTAGATGCTCATACAATGAGAGGAGCTGTGAAAAAAGGTGCGGCTTCTGTAGTGATAGTATTCTGGTACTGGGGATCCCTACCAACAGTATATATCACCTGTCAAAAAGCATCATGGAGGGGAAATATTTATTAGAAATTGGGATAAACAGAAATTTCACTAGAATAAGCACATACAGAACATTATATCTTTCAATCGTCAGTTAAAATCATCAAAAAGTGAGTAACAATACCACAACTGAAGTGGTGACATCTGATCCTGGAGAATCTTACAAAAGTTAATTGCAGTTGCATTTTTAAGTGCAAAGACCAGACTTGACAAAAGCTCCGATATTTAAGTACATAAAATTATGATCCCTAACTTAAAAAAGATAAATAAGACGGTTCTCAAGCTCCACATGTTTCCCTTGCTTGGCAGTAAATATGAAGAAAACAGATCTCATGAATGAAGCACTTCTGAATCATCAAAAACCGATGAATATAAGACTAGTTACATGCATGCATGTTGTGCTTGTGTTTAGGTGGGGACAACTAATCCAGTTCAGACTCAATGCATAAGCACTAGTTAAGTTTATTCTCACCAACCCAATCAATGTTTATATAATGTCATGTACAGATTTCAAAGCATTGTTCTATGTCTTCCTGACCAAATATAGATATAGACGGGTAGAGTGGCAAAATCTTAAAGCTCATTAACAGTCAGAATTACATACATGATATGCTAATTGTACAACTGAATTAGGATAGCATTCTTATGGCCGTGTACAAGGCTGTACAAAAAGAGCCTATATCAAGTAAATAGTGCACACTTACAAAGCACAAGAGACATAAGAAAGGTATCCATCAGAAGTAGACAAGTCATGTGCATCCATGAATTTGCACATGCTCATATCAATAACTAGAGGATAAGTAGATAACGTATATATACTGAAGCACACAAGATTCTCTTTTAGTCTTTCCAGTTCCGGGAGGAGATTGGGTACAAGAGGGAGCAATCTAATATTACAAACAATATAAATGATTCTCTCTTCTATGTATGTATCTAACAGTTCCTAACCTTAGTTACCATCATACTTTTAGAAGGCTGTTGCCTTCAGCAAAATGCATCCTTTTCATGCTTCAACAACGAGTGTGTGTCACTAAAGTCCATCAATCTTTCTGAATCTCCATTAATAGAGTTGGTAAAAATCTTTTGATTTCAAAATCATAATCATTCTCTCCTGCATTACATTTCTTTTTATTAACTTGTTGTACCACTATCGAATATAGAATCACCCGAGACCCGAAGTACATTTATTCAAAAATTCCCTCCCAATGTCATCATAAAAATTATAGTTAGACCCATGCAACCATGCAACCTTTTGAAAGTAAGGAAAATAATCAAGCTAGCTCCTCTCATCAAGACCATTTTACTCCAAGAAAATCCAGCATGCTGTCCAGATTTTTTGGCAGAATTCAGCCCACTTTGGTGGCCCATTTCAAGCAGCAAGAAGAGCATCAAGGAAGGGATAAAAGGTCATTAAGGGAGGTCCAAATAAATACCCAAAGAAGCCTAGTAAAACCCAAGAAGACAGCTCAAACAGGCAAGGGTATTTTGGGCAGAAATTATAATGGCTTGTTTTTATTTCTCTCTACCGGCTAGTTTTATATGTCTACCGGCTAGTTCATGTGTCTATTGGCTAGTTGGCTTCTTTTCCCTATAAATAGGATGTTTGTAACTCATTTGGAGCATGGAAGAACAATCTCTTCTTCCTCTCTTGTATCTCTCTCTTCTTGCTCTCTTTCTTTGATCTTGTGTTCAAGCTCTGAAAGGGAAATTGTCCCTACTTTGTAAAGCTCTTTTTATTCAATAGAAGAAGTTTTCTCACCCTCTCTCTCTACCATTGTTCTAAACATTCATTCTTTCAACAACGTGCGACAAATCATTTAGGATTAAGGCAAGCTGTAGAAATCATTCATAATGGATATGCGCAACACTTCTAACCTAAATAATGAGACAGACAAGCAACAAGACTAAATATGGAGAATATTGTTAAGATAGCTTAAGAAAGTGGTTAAAATTGTGGTTGAGGCTCAGAAGGCCTTATCGTAACACATACCGTCTCCCCTTGATTTAGGAAAAGCTTGGCAATTTCAATTCCAGCCTGCATAGCCAAGAAGGGTAAATTTAGTTTGCAGATTCAAAACACCAGGGCATAACAAAGTAAGTTCACAAAGGTCTATTTCTGTATGCATCTCCTGCAAATGTAGGGAATGTATTTTATGGTGGAAGGATTACAAGAATATGAAGACTAACCATAGTGGGATATGTACAGTTGTACACAGAGAATGAATGTTTTCATTACACCAACAGTATCTTGGTGCATTAAATAAGAGCAGACTGAATCAGGAAATGCTAAAGATATTCTTACCAGGTAAGAGTAGGTGCAATGTAACTATTACGATCTATTTTTCTGTCTAAAACATTACTTTTGACCTTGTTATATCCTCAACATATGTTAAATTCAGAGAGAAACTTGCCATATGTAACTACAGGAGAGAGACCATTCACATTCTCAACTTGTAAATATATGCTTCTACCCCCTCCCCCCCCCCCCCCCAAGAAAAAGGAACCTAAATTGTCCTCCCTGCACCATAAAAATAAAAGGGATAGAAATGCTGAAACGGTGTTGAATGTTCATGAGTCCATATACCTTTCCATGCAATAAATTCCTCTTCAGAAAATTTCACAATTTGAGTACCTTCATAAGGAATGATGGATGAGCTGGGTTTTGAGTATAAACTTTCACCGTGGCATCCATGTGAAGCTAATGTGGCATATTAAAAACTTTTTTTCTTTTCACAATGGAAAATATCATTTGGCCGCATTGCCGTTTGACTGAAATCACATAATTATTCAATTCAAAACATGTTGAAATACTCCCTAGTGCTTTCATGTGTTAGCTGAAGTGGACCCTCAGCTACCTCCTGCCATTAAAAAGCTTCACCGAACTTACTTGTGATTGATTTGAAATCACCTAACAATGGTAATTTTGCTCATTGCCTAACTTGTCTACACAGCTCAAATGGGAGGCATACAAGTAGCCCAATTCAGAAGTAAAAGCACGTCTATTAAATAAATTAATCCCTGTACAGCCAGGATGGGACAGCATATCCCCATCCCACCCTGCCATCTCCCATTCTTTCACTGACCCTAATCCTCTTCAATTCTCTCCATCAAAGCAACCGCAGCCATGTGACACTTGGAGCCCACTCTCTCGTGTGATGCTTGAAGCAATATAGCCATCAACATTTTTATATTGAGTAATATTTTCCATCTAAGTAATTCAAAAAATGAATAAAATTGATCCATTATTGCCAAGCCATGATGGCTGGCCGCATTCCTGAGCACTGTTCATGCCATCTGGACTGGAAGGGACACATGTCTAAAACACATCAATGGTGTGTCTGTGTTTGACATGTATTGAACACGTAACATACTAGTGAAGTGGTGTGCCAATGCATCAGATCTTTAGTCATGTGGCAGACATATGGTACTAAAGTGCCAACTTAGGAGCATCAAATAAGCTTTTTGGTCCAATTACTTAGATTCTCAAATTTTTAAAAGCCCAACTTGATTGCACTGAAAAGAATTGTAAGTCATCAAAGTAGTAAATTTGACAGAAAAATGAGTTTCAGTTTCTTATCCCAAAAGCAGAAGGTAAAAGAATTAGAGAAACTGCTGAATTAAAACTGAATAATTCTATTATCAACCATCTTATGTTTGACATAAAATATAATTGTTAGTGTCAACTAACCTGTACTAATCCACCAAGATTATCTCTAAGATCGAGAATGAAATAGGAGGCACCCAAGTCCTGAAGTCGCTTCATTGCTGCAAAAATATAAAATAAAATAAAATAAAAATACTATATTCTTCAATCTAATGATAACAGATAAAAAGAAAATGAGTTGCACAAAGGCGTGAGAAGCTAGGCTAAATATCATGAGTAAGAATAAATCAAATGAGGACAAAAGCTCCATTTAGATTTAGGATAAATATACTCCTTTATAGTCCATTCATCTGGATGCTTAACAAGGAACAATTGAAGTGCCTCATGTCTCTTAATCTTTCATCTCTTTTTTCTATAAACCAGGCTTTCAAGCACGAAAAGGGGCAGCGTAACAAATTTGAAGAATTCAAAAGGAGCCACTTGTTTACAGGGGATTGGGAAGCCCTCTAATGTTGTATCATTAGTTCTCCCCCCCCCCCCGGCCCCACGGGAGTATGACTAGTCCTGCCTATCACTGGCAAACATCATCTTTTTAATCTTTTCTTTTTTCAGACTTTTAAAAGAACGGAATCCATTCAAGATCTGCAAAGAGGCTGAATATGGTGGACAATCAGAGATGATGCCAAAAGACTCCCAAAACATTAAAATATGTCCGAATAAGACACAAAGAGCTACAGAATTATGTCAAGTAGAGACGGGGAGATAATAAAAAATGGCAAAAGAATTACCAGTGACCAAATCTTTTCTGGCTAAGGCATTGAACTCTTTGAGGCGTATGTACCCAACAGAAGTGGATCCATTGTCAACTTGTTCCAGCCTATAAAAGACAGGTGTTCGGGCAACAAATTGTCTCTGAACTTCAATAGATTGAATAGGTCCACAATTCCCATGCTTGACCTAGAAATAATAAATTTTGATGATTAAATAAGTTTTAAAAATGTTAAATACTGCAGATAATTAATCCATCAATAAGTTACACAACCTGAATATTCACAAATGTTTCATTAGGGCCCTGTAGCATGGAAGAAACTTCAAATGCTGATTTCCCTCTGACATCCACTCCATTAACAGACAAAATTTCATCCCCCTGCACCAGGAGATAAATGCAAGAATGTTGATTTCCAATGGTGTTTTTCTTTAATCATTTCACTAGAGCAACTAAACAAGTCAAAAGTATTTATCGAAGTCACCCTTAAATAACAGCAAAACTATTTGGCTGACCTATTCACCGAATCTCTTTCTTTCTCATAGGAACCTATTCAGGGAATCTTAATATGGCATTTTATCAAATTGTATCTCTACTTCCAAATTGTATCTCTACTTCCAACGGTCTAGAAAATCCAGACATAATAGTCAATCAACTTGAAAGTGCTTTCAGGCCTGTAATTCCAAAAAAGGACTTGAAAGGGTATTCATGAAATGCCTACATATGCTAAATGAGAAAATGCAGAATATCAGCTGTTTGTAGGAAATACAGGATAATGTGGAGCATGGAGCATCGTGCATGCGGTAGTGTTTGAACCAACACCATAATCAGAACAATAACATGAACTGTCATGAAGTCTATTGGTACAATGAAAGGCACACCCACTAACTCAACATGAGAATATGTGTACCTATTGGCTTCGGAAATACCTGCTTTACACCAGCAGAATGGGCAGGGCCATCTAATATAAGCCCTAAAACCTTCAGCTTGACACCTCCCTTGTTGCCAGGAATTTCCCTAAGGTTTATTCCAATACCACTTATGTCGTACTTCGCCATCTTGGATAACTTTCATCAACAAGGAAAGTGTAATTTGCCATGGACAGAAAACTGAAAATATTGTAAGTACGATCACAGCTTGGCACAAAGAAATACAGCTAAATGCAAGAGTATGGTAAAATCCAATGCAGAAACGGGATTGTAGGTGTTGTTGATACTTAATTCATGACAATAAAATAGAATACAACCTAATTACATAGTAAATGATGTTGAATCTTCACACATTTCTTTCAAGCAACATCATTCCACAATTGAACTGTGACAGCAGTACCTCGCTAGAAACGAACTACCGAACACATGACAATCAAGGGGTTTTGGCAATTAGGTGACAACATGCTTCTTATATACCATGTAACAAGCCTTTTGATTTTGGAAAATGGAGGTAGTAAAAGGCCAGCAAGCTAAACTCTGACCAAAATTAGGGAGAATAGCATTATCAGGTGGCAGTGCAGCCTTGTTACAAATTTGTCATTCTTTGGGCATGTATAAGTATAGCCAAGGAGAGGTGTATATGAAGAGAACCAATTAGAAAGGACCTAAGCACAATGGAGCAAGAGTGTAGATTTCTAAAAGGTGTAAGTGGAAAAAATAAAATAAAATTCCCATGGACAATGGGGCCCATGTAAATCCATCCCTACACTGGACATGGATGGGACACTACACAACAAAAATTGAAAACCTATGAAAATTTTATGCAATCAAAACTTACAAATTGTCTGACACGGGCATGGTCCTTTTAGAAGTATGTGTGCAATATAGGGAAGAATATTTTTGGTCATAGTGAACACCCTTTTTCTAGGTTATTTGCTGTAACCACAGTACAAGTGTTGATGGACTCATTCTCTCTCTTGCATGTACTCAAACACAATATGAACATGCATACACTAACTCATTGTTGTCTCTGAGGTAAAAAATCTATGTAGCAATTTACAGGAAGACAAAAAAAGAACAGAAAACAAAGGAATCAAAATTACCAAAGAATTTAACTTTTCACTTGATTTTAATCTTAGGTATAAGCATGGCAAGTACTTATGACATCAACTAAGCTCCAATTGAGTGGAACATGATAAAAGCAACAAAATATGACATAAAGATTAAAGAAAAAAATGGACTGCTTACCTCAGCAGGAGTTAGAAAACGGGTATAAGGGTCACCCAAGCTGGATAACATTCGTTCAATGATAGAATGTGCTTTTGATCTAGACTGGATTGAAGTAGACAAAATGTCTTCCCTCTTTTGCTGCAAGAGAAGAAAAATCATATCATGGTCTGGCTCTTTCTAATTAATGAAGATACACTTTTAAGTATGTTGTAAGGACTTTTAGGTATGTTCCATTACATTGAAGAAATCAGAAAAGTTGGCAGTAAGTAGGGTGCACAATCAGCTGGCAAACAGTCTGAACCAGCCATTCAACACCACTACATTTAAACTTCAGCACTTTTCCGGCAAAGAGTGGTTAGTCACCAGTCCAGTCCTTTTAAAGCCAATACCAACAAACCACAAGAGGGTGAACCTTGGTGTAACAGTAAAGTTGCTCCTTTGGAACCTCAAGGTCACGAGTTTGAGGCGTGAAGACAGTATCTTTGCAAAATTGCAAGGGAAGGACTGTGTACATATATGTCTACCCTCCCCCAACTCCCGCACTAAACCGGAGAACACTTTGTGCACCGGGTGAGTCATTTTTTATCAATAAACCACAAAATCACCAACTCAGCCAAACATTTATATACTATTAAACAGATACATAAATATGAGAAAGTCCTGCACGTTTGGGTTGAATTTTACATTTATCCTTAAAGTTTATGTTGGCAACAAAAATTGTTTTGATGTTACGATTTAGTAACATGTCCATCATTGATGTCATCTTCTACCATGTTTTTGTTAAGCTGAATCTAGTAGAGCTGAGTTGGCATTTATCTAAGCCAAGCTTGACTCACAATAATATATAAATAATACTAACTTGAAAGTAATGAAAATAAATAAATATCGGTTGGATCCTTCCCCCAATAGAACACTCATGGAAATGAGAAGTATGAGGAAGTAATGAGAAAACATAGCTGGCACCGTTGAAGGCTTGTCAGCTAACCACTTTGAAATGCTAAATCTTTTTGTTTTCTTTTTATCCACTTCTATTTTTCACGAGTTTATTGAGTATTCATATTCACAATCTTTGCTAAACTTGATTAATGGCATGGATATGTATAAAGTGGATTGGGGATTTTATTTAAAACCTAATGGGTTTGGATTGGTTTAGGTATTAATCTCACATATCCAACCGACCGATTTCAGCTGAAATTATCACAATATCATTTGTAATTCTATAATTATCCACATACTTATATGCCTTTTTTATACAAACCCTAGTTGTTGTACTCTTACAATGAATTTTTAAAAAATTTAAGTGTTGTATTTATACAATAAATCTGTTCTAATTTTATTAGCATTGGCAAAAATGAAAGCTAATTATGCGCTTTTTTGGAAGCAATTTTGGGATAGGTTTGAAATAGCTCATTCATTTAAATTGAATCCCAAACGTCTTCCATTCCATCACTGTATCCCCTGTACTTTATTATAACATTGACTTTTTCAATAAACTATGCTAATAGGTTTCATATAAAGGACAGATAAGAGATTTACATATAGTATTCATCAATCTAGAAAAATCATATGATAGAGTTCCTCGAGAGGTATTGTGGTGGATGCTGATGAAGAAAGGAATTTCCTTGAAATACATTAATCTTATTAAAGGTATATATGAGAGAGTTGTAACCAATATAAAAACTTGCAGGGGTTTAAGCAATAGCTTCCCTATTAATATTAGACTCCATCAAGATTTAGCATTAAATCTCATCCTTTTTGCAATAGTGATAAACAAAATCACAAAAAGTATTTAAAATGAAATATCATGGTATTCGCTCTTTGTAGATAATATAGTGTTGGTGGATGAAACCAAAAAGGGTATTAGTGCTAAACTAAAGTTATGGAGGACAATACTAGAATCCAGAAGATTTAGATTGAGCAAATTAAAAACTGAGTATATGAGATTTAGATTTAGAAACAATTATCTAGATGATGAAGAAATGATTAGATTAGATAGACAAATTGTATCAAAAATTAAACGTTTTAGATATTTTGGTTCTATCATTCAAAATGATGGTAATATATATGAGAATGTAAATCATAGAATTTAAGCAGGTTAGATAAAATAGAGAAGGGTATTCGGAATTCTTTGCGATCGCACGATACCACTGCATTTGAAGGAAAAGTTTTATAAAATCGCATTAAGACTTATACTATTGTATGACACCGAGTGTTTGGCTATTAAACAACAACAAGAACAAAAAATGACGGTAGTAAAAATAAGGATGTTTAGGTGGATATATGACAAAACTAGAAGAAATAAAATTAGAAACAAATAGATTTATAATAGATTGGGAGTTAGTTTAATTGTATATAAGATACGAGAGTGTCGTCTGAGGTGGTTTGAGCATGTGCAAAAAAGACTCAAAAATAAATTAATTAGAAAAGTTGAGAATTTAATTATAGAAAATTTAGTAAAATACAGAGATAAACTATTGAAAATTTGGATGCAAGTTATTCGTAATAGTTAAGAATTTAGATGAGGTGAAAGTTTTGAATAGAAATAAGTGACGTAGAAAAATCTACAAAAACTAAATCTTTTTTTTATCTTTCTCGTGCCAACCCAATTGCACAATTGTTGTTGTTGTTGTTATTCTTTATACTAACACGCTTCAATCTACATTCATCCGCAAGGACCGACTTTGCAAATGTGTAAGTTCTCTCTCTCTCTCTCTCATGCTCAAAGCAGCAAAAACATAACTTACCAAATTGAATTTTCTATCTACTTATCACCACACCATTTTCAGAATGTGATGCTCTCTCCTCCCTCCCCAATTCAAAGCAAAAGAAACACAAGTTCGAGAGAGAGAGCGAGAGAGAGAGAGGAGTGAGAGAGAAACATACAAGCCATGTTTCCGGTGACCAACGATGCCGACCATAATCAAGAAAGCTCTCATTCACAATCTGCCAAGCCTCGTCCACTATTTCTTCGTTACTGGCCAAATCCGGAGGCGTCTCAAGCTCCTCTTCTCTCTCATCTTCTCTACACTCTTCCAACTCAAATTGACCCGAAGAAGGTGATGTAGTCTGTAAAATTGGAGACTCCAGAGACAAGGAAGGTGGAGAGAGAATAAGAGCGAAAGAGAGAACGGAAGAGAGAGTGCGAATTAGGGTTTTGTGATGCCATGCGTGTCTTGACGGTGGTGAAGAACAGAGTGGTGGTGTTGGTGTCTGCTTGAGTGAAGTGTTGCAGAGGACGATCCTCATCCTCTATTTTGTTTTCTTTGGCTCTGGTCCAACTTCACAAACTGATCCTATATGCGCATGAGATGATACAAGCGGGCTGGGCCGGTCCGGGCCGGATCACGTCACATGCAAAATTATTAAATTGACTGAGTTCTACCTGATAATTTATATTAATATATTTTAAACAATTTTTAATTAATATTTTTTTGAATTAATTAAAATATAATAATAATTTGATTAATAATTTATTAACACGTATTACATTGACCGTCACCTAAAAGGTCATATATAAATCAATTCACTAATTTAGTATCTTAAAATTATTATTAAATATTATGATGTACGACTATTCTACAAAGTATTTAAAGGCATTTTTTTACACTTTAAAATTTCAACCTTTTCTTTTCCTCGTGCTCCCTCTCAATCACGCTCCACTCTCTTGACCATAAACCAGGTTTTGCTGGCATTCCTCTTCTAGCAACAAACACATCTCTCCCCCTTTAAAATCTCATGCTTTTTGGTGAATTTGACTGATTTAATAAAAAAATAAAGTAACTAAGTCTCCTATTATCATCTTTTTTTTATACCAGAAATCGAATTCTAAATCACGAGATTAAAAAAGAAAGTTATTGTCATTAGTTGTCTCCTTAGAGACTCTCCTATTAACATCTTTATTAACATCTTTCCATCCATAAAACACACAAATTTTGTGAGACAAATGTGTCTCTGTCACAGTGATGATGTTACTCAATTTTGTTTTTAAATTTGTCGCAAAAAGGGAAGAAGAATAAAGAAAAACGAAAGGTGTATTGTACCCAAAAAAAAATGTAGATCAATTAAAATTTAATTCTTAGATAATCATTATATCGACCAACATTTTTCAATTTATATAGAAACAAAATTTATAGTTTGCTCAAACAAAAACTTCTGTGGTTGATCGAACTTTATAATGGACCACAAAATAGTTTGCTACGTGCGTGATTAGGGATTATCCATAAAAGCCACACTCGTTATAAAAATACTGTTGAGTTCCTTTAAGAGCATTGAACGTAGACATTGGGAAAAATGGAAAAATAAAAAATATATATATATATATATATAAGTCAGAAAAGGTCAAAAAATTCTTCAACCCCTACTTCATACACCCCCCCCCGTGTGGCAAAATCAAAAAATATAATGACAAAGATCCATAATTTTTATCAAATATCTTTGAGTTGAGTGGTCGATCACTTTACTATTTTAATCAAAAGACTTGAGTTTGAGCTTAGAAATAGAGAAAAAAGATTTAAGAGAGTTCAATAGACTCTATAATGCTCGGACCAAATTAATGTGACAAAACTCAAATACCGATCGGTGAAAAAAAAAATCCATAATTTCTTTTTATGCGTAAATTTAAAATCTTCTGCCTTTTTTATTAAGGAATTTGACTTTCATTTTTATCATATTTATTTAAAAGTATTTTTTTTTTTTTTTTGACAATAAGCAATTCGAGATGGAAGATAGGTGGTAATGGTGGGGCAAATCTAATCTTAAAGATATTTTAGCTCTTAATTTTTAGTTTCATCATAATTGTTATAATTATGATAGTTTTGCCCTTAAATAGGACAGTGAGATAAAAAGATAACCAGGTGAATTTATTGAGAAAATTTTGACACTTTTTAAACTATTGGGGCAAAGTAATTTTTGGTCAGACTATAAGGAGGTGAAATGAATTTTTTCCTTTAAAAATGGTCTAAAGTTAAGAAATTATTTTTTTTCAATCACCTAGATTACCCGGAAACAAAAGAAACGAAAATGGATATGAAATTATACAACAAAATAGAAACATGAAAAAATATATAAATACAAAAATATAATAATCTTTACGTAAATATTAATTATTTTATATAAATAATAGAATAATCATATTTTATAACAACAATTTAAAATTATCCAATATACAATTAACAATCATAAAATAAATAAAATAAAAAATAAAAATATAATTAAATAAATAAATCAATCATTAAATATGAAAAAATTGTGTAAATATAAAAATTATAAGGATTTTTGTGTAAATGCTAATTAATTATGTTAAAATATTTTGAAAATAGGAAATACTAATATTAAGAGGTTTTCATGTATTATAACAGATCGGTATAAGTTTTTAACATTTGTTTAGCATGCTCTTGCATTTGTAAGAGTACATCTTTGATTTATAGTGGGTTTTCTATTGTTGCAAGGATAATTTATGGATTCTAAAGTTTGGTTATTGTGGAAGTGTTTTGTTTTCTTTGAACATGACAATTTGCACCAAAGGCTAGTTAATAAACATGAAGAGATAGATAATGTTGTAAAAATTGGGAAAAAAAAAAAACCCAATGACCAAACAACGAAAAACTTATGTGACTTAACATGGTTAGACTTGTGGATAAATCGATTTGGATAATATTTAGGCAGAGATAATAAATAAAATTTCAGCGTAACTCAATTTTTAAATTGGGTAAGTTTAAACCAAGTTTTTATAGCATATTTGTTGGTTTACTTATCAAGTTACTATTTGTGCTTTTATAGTGTATTTGTTAATTGGCTTATCAAGTTACCATTTATCATGCAGTGACATATGACTTCTGAAAAAAGAAAAATTATAAATTTGATATTTAAAAAATTTATATTCAAGTTTGAATATTTATCCATACATTAATTTTATGTGTCACGCTAATGAAACTAAGCGGTAGTTAACTCTGGTTTTAGTATTATTATATCATTAGAAAATTTTTTTTATTGAATTCTTTAATAATTTTGATTTAATTCTGATACATTTATCATTTAGATTAGAAAAATTAATAATAGAACTTGTAATACTTTACGATAACTTGATTTTTATTGATTTTTTTTAAATTAAGGGAAAAAACTCTTCGTATACCCTATAAAAATTAAATGACCATGTTTCATAATTTTTTATTATTTAAAAAATCTTACTTAATATAAAATTTTTAAGTAAAATTTAAATATTTTTCATATTTTAAAATTATTATTATAATAAATTATTTAATTAAAAATTTTACCTAATTTCTAACTACACCAAACATTAATTTTCCTAATGTACGTATTTGTCTTCACATATACGTAATTGTGAATTTTCATTTTATTCTTGCTACTTTCCCAATCCGTATGATTGGAATGTATCAAAAAGAGAGAAGGTCCAAAGCTATGAAAATACAATAATGCCCCTCTCATTAACCCCTTTCCATAAGGCTTCCCGAATTAAAAAAAAAAAAAAAAAAAGAGCGGAGAGAGAGAGAGAGAGGGTTTTTGGTGGCAAAAGAAGAGAGGGAGAGAGAGGAGAGAGAATATCAGAACAGATATCTTCTCTTTCTTTTTCGTTTCGGCGGAGCCTGTTGCTGAACGGAGAAGAGAACCGAGTCCGAGTGAGAGAGACTGTTTTCTTCTTAGATCTGTGAATTCTAGAGAGAGAAGGGGGAGTACGGAGAGAGAGTATGGGAAGCAGAGGAGGAAGCAACATGACAAACGGCAAAGGAAACAACAATGGAGGAGGGCTATCGGGAATCCCAGCGTCGGCTAGGAAGTTGGTGCAGAGCTTGAAGGAGATTGTAAACTGCTCTGAACAGGAGATCTACGCCATGCTTAAAGAATGTGATATGAACCCTGACGACGCTGTTAATAGACTTCTCTCGCAAGGTCTCTCTCTCTCTCTCTCTAAGTCTGTAATCCATCTCAAGATTATTTCTTTGACGGTTTAATCTTCGATTGATTATATTTTTGCCCTAAAAAACTCGATTTTAGGGTTTTTTGTCTTCTTGATGTTCTGCATGATCAAAGGTAGGGTTTTCCCTGTTATGCACGCTGTTTGAGGACGATTTTGCCTGATTAGTGCTGATTGCTATGTTCCTGGTGTAGAAAAAATTACATACGTTGTTGACCTGAGAGAGTTTCTTTGTTGACGTATGCGTGCATGGTGTGGTAGTAAATAATTCTCCCATGTCTTATTGTTAATCTTCCTTGCAATATACGTATGCAAACATATACACATACTATACAAAAGAGTGTGTATGTGTTTATGTGGGGTAGTATTTTCGGCCCTGTAAAAGTTTTGATTCGAGCATTAAGATGTAATTTAGAACTTGAGTATGTATCAGGCAAAAGAGGTCTTATAAGATCTTTGTTAGAAGGTGAAAAGTGTGGAATGGTAATTGAGTTGATGGTCCATCTTAAGGCTCCAAGGTCTTCTCATAGGAGGAGGAGCTTTACAAAATTGGGTTATAGTTTGTGCTGCACAGGGAGATTTTGCTTCATTTAGCAGAATTCAATTGGTTGGAATTGTTGCTGGTGAATTGAGTGGCCAATTATGTAAAGGATAGTGATTATGACCCATTGACATGATTTGGAAGTAATGGAGGCGGAAGGAAGGAGATTTTGTGCTGCAGGTTTGTGAAAAGCATGCCTTTCTGTCTGCTGTTGATGGTTCTTTTTTTTTTTGTCTTCTAAATGATTATTACTTTGATAATTTTGCACAGCACTCTCTAGTGAACTTAGTAGCATGACTAATGTTTGGTTTAGATTTCTGTAAAGGATTCTCCATATTTGGATGGACAAATACAGATTGTGGGATTTGAACTGCAGTTTTATTTGGTTGTTATTGTGTTATGCATTGTGTTTAACCTTGAAAGTGGATCAGTCATTTACTGACCTTGTTTTTTTGAGTATTTCATTTCACTTGATTATGTTATTCATCATTGCATAAATTGGGGAACTCTTACCGAGAAAATTTGTGAAGCTATTTCTTTAGCTTTCTTTATTGACGTCTTGTTGTCATCTGAAAGTTTTTACTTTCTGCATTCTTGTTGATGTTAGAATAATATTTTGTTCCAGAATGCAATAATGTTGTGGAAGCTCATTTTTGTTATGGTCCTTGTGTTTATTTTGATAAGTGAATGCAATACTGATTCAAGTTTGTTTTTATTTAGATCCTTTCCATGAGGTGAAGAGCAAAAGAGATAAGAAAAAAGAGGTTTGTGCATGTCGTCTTCATACTCTTTCAAAATATTAAGAAGCTTGCTTATGCTTATTAAATGCTCACTGTCTTTTACTTGTTTGAATACTGCCTTGTGAAGTGACTTTGCTATTTGTCCTTACTTGGCTTTGTTTCATTGCTTCAGAATAAGGATGTGATGGAGTCCAGGTCTCGTGGTGCTAATAACACCTCAAATCGTGGCAGGAGCAGCATGGACCGTAATTTAGGACGTGGTGGCTCAAGCCAAACCATCTCTACTGGTATGTGCATACACAACCCAATCCCCTCCCCATTGCAAGGGGAGAATTCAATAATCAGGAATTCGATAGTGAGCGAAGTGCATCTAATGGCATTGTAGTGCATTATTTCATTTACATTCCAGCATGAGTGGGGTGGCTTGTGCTATTTAATCCTTGTGTTTTGATTGGTTGGTTTATTTTGGCAGATCCTGGCTTTTTACACAGTAAGCCAGCATACAAGAAGGAAAATGGCCCAACTGCCTTTCAAAGTTCTTCTTCTTCTGGGTCAGGCATGCCAGGATATAACCCAAACAGATGGCTTCTATCCCAGAGGTCTGTAGTGCAGTCAATCCTAAATCAATGCATCACTTGTGATTTGGAGAGTTTCAAAACTTGTAGAGCAACTTAGCATTGTGCATTCCATTTCAGTTCCACATTGAAGCTGTGTGTTTCACCATTTGCTGATTTCGTGGAGCTCTCTGATTTTCTTATCTTTCTTATCTTTTTTATCTTGTGCTTTATCTGATCTGCTTGCCGAGGAGCATACTGATGGCTCAGTCTCACGATCAATGCAGAAGATTACTGCATTACATGTTCAATAAGCATGTGAAAACTTTCTAACTTTTGGGAACCATAGGGGTGTTAAACGGGGAGGTCTAGTGAAAAGAATTTTAGAGTTTTCAGGTATGTTAGGAATTTTTTACAGAAACTTAGCTAATCAAATGCATAAAGCCTGCTATGGTTATTTCTTTTTTGTAAGCATTAGAATATGTAGTTGGTGATTTAACTCATTGAATCCTTCTGGATGTGGTAGTGGCCTTACATTTGGTCTGTATGGACCAAGGTTTGGATAAGTGTAGTCTCCTTCGGTTGTTTTGTCCAGTTAAACGTAGGACAATGCTCGTCTCTTCTTGATGATGCTATGCCCTTGGTGTTTTTAAGGATTTTGTCTGGTGTTATGCCTTTTGGTGCTTTTAGGGGTTTTTAATTAGATTGTTATCATTTACTGTACTGGATTTTTCATTCTTTATTTTCTTTTGAGGGGATGCCTTTGGCCTTAGCCTCTCCCTTGACCGTTATAAGTTCATTAATCTTGAAAAGTTTTATTTTGTTTTATTTTAAAAATCTTATATCGGTCTTACTTATAGTAGGAGTATTTCTTGCTTTTTAATATCCTTGTTTTTGTGCAAGTTATATGTGTGATGTCGTTGATTTTCGATTTTTGTTTTTGGTTTTTTGGCGAATTTTATGGTAAATGTTTTACCTGTCCTTTCTTCATTGTGCAGTGATTCCACTGTTACGGAGAGTAAGATTTCTGCTGTGGGCTCCGGGGATGTTATTTCCTCTTCTTCACAACCTGCTTCTGGATATCAACCTGCCTGGATAGGTGTACCTGGTCAAAGATCAATGGCGGACATAGTAAAAATGGGTAGACCGCAGGGCAGAGTTGCAAGTGCACCAAACCCATCTCACCACAATGCTAATCATCACCATGCTTCAGTAGCTCCACCAATAGGTTCAAGTTATGATTTACAGTCAGCAGAAAGTCATGCTTCAAATGTTTCAGATTTGAACCCTCAGGCAGGAGTTGTTGTGAGCCAACATATTACTCCTGATGATGACTGGCCATTGGATGATCAGCAACCAGATGCTAGTGTAGCCCCTCATCTGGAGCCACCCTTAGATGCTGAGTTATATGCAGGATCATCCCAGTTGCCCTTGGATTCAACTGATCAGCATCTGATCCAGTCAGATGAGGATCAGGTAGTTGAGGATGGGGATCTTGAAGCCAATGCTTCTGTATCTAGTGGAAAGATGCCTGAGGAACCTTCTGGCGGTGCCACTATTTTTGATAAAGATCTGTTCAACAATATGAACTCATACCACACTCACATGCATGCCTTTGAGCATCAGGAAGGTATGTTGCTTCAAATTTGATTTTTCAGGCTAATTGTGCTAGGTACTGTCTGGAGTGATGGTTGATGTTTTCTTTGGTTACTTGGATGAGCTTTATCCAATTAATGTATGTATAGAGTCTAATCTTTTATTTTGCATTGAAAATGATGGCCAATCTGAACCTTCAAGCTAAGCTGCTAAACTTGTTTATTACAAGTAGTGGGTTCCTGATCTGTGAATTAAAGATCATATAAAATGGTCTTTGCTTGATTTTATTCTCGGTATTCTCACATGTTATACCATTTCAGGTGTTGTACCGATCCCGTGCTTGATTTATTGTTTATATAAAAATTCTTCTGTTTTGAGGGTGGGCCATGGCAATATTAAGGTTGTTCCTTTGTTGCCTAGAGGTCATGGGGTCAAGTCAAAAAAGAACATCCACATCTGATCTGCCAAGATCCTGCAACTCTTATGTGGTTCTGGCTAGCGTTATATATGCCTGAAAAGCCATTATTTAGGTGGATTCCTGCAACTATGAAATAGTTAGGGGGAAAAAGAAGACATGTCCAAGCCCCAGCAAGCGACCCAATTTTTACAAAGAAAGAAGATTAAATCTTGTTGATCTCTTTATTGATTGAATACTTATTTAGAATTCTCTTTGCTATGCCAGTTATGGATATATTTAGGGCAACTATCGGCTTTTCTGAAAAAAATTATACTTCTCTCCGTCCAGTTTAAGAAATACTGTGGTAAAAGGGCTTGCTCGGATGACAGTCTTTCCAGTTAGAAAATGACGTCGTGTGTTTAAAATTTTCATCTTTTCACAATTTTTTCTAGTGGATCACCCCTGGAAGGCCCAGATTCCAATGTGAAAACTGTTTTTAGTACTTTAAGGAATATGCAGTTTCTCCTGGGCAACAATGTTCTTTAAGTTCTGGATGCTTCAGCTGTGAATTCTCGTGATATCTCTTGCTAGTGCTTGTGGAGACTGATTGTGTTGGCTGACTCTTTCTATCTCAAATAAACTTCTTTTTAATGTGTTAGGTTTGGAGTCTTTAGCATTTTCATTTCCCTGTAGTTTTTGTTGTCTTACTTGATTGAATTCTGGAAGCCTCTTTTCCTCCTAGAAGTTTAAAACCTGTTAATCTATGTGTATGACCCTATTTCAGTTGAAGACGTTGCTGCACCAGTGTCTGCTAACTTTCAACAACTAAGTTTGAAGGAGGAGGATCAAGGGCGCCCTGTTGAGGAGGAGAGCCGATCTGTTGTGATTCCTGATCATCTGCAAGTTCAATCTGCAGAGTGTTCTCATTTAAGCTTCGGTAGTTTTGGATCTGGCATTAATTCTGCTTTTTCTAGTCAATTTGCCTCTAGGCCTGTGAGTACCAACATAGAAGAGGCACCTGCACCAGCAGAAGCTTCGTCAACTGGGCACTCAGAGTCTAGGTAAATGTTGCTTTTTGCCTTCTTCCGAGTTCCAACGTATTGGCTGGATCTAAGGTCTGATGGGAATACTTTTTTTTCTAGGAACTCTGAATTCTATGAGGATGGTCATCTTAGAACTACATCAGATGGAAATTTGACTCAAAGAACTGGTGTAAGTGCTGGAAATTATGAGTCACCTTCCGTCCCCCAAACAGAGGTGTTGAAACAGGATATCGCAGAAGCTGCACAAGGCAATCAATATAACTTCCCTTCATCCATGCCTGGCTATTCATTAGAAAACGCTCAGCAGTTAAATGCTGTATTGGCTCATTCTCAAATAAGCTCTCAGATGCAGAATCTTGCTCCTTTTTCAAGTGTAATGGTAATAATATTACATCTGTCGTCCTTTTTTTGGCCAAACAATAGTGTATCATGATTGTGCGTGATTTGGTATTTGAACTATTACTTTTGTGCTGGTAGCTAATGAAGGTTCTTTGAGAACACATATTTGAACATTTCACAAATTAAGGTTTTTAAAAAAGGAAAGATATATGTAGCATCTTAAAGGAAATCTTAGGAAGGGGAAGCCCATCTGGAAGTAGGAAAAGCTGCTGTTGTTTATGTAATACACCATGTTGTACTTTATGTCCATGAGCAAAGGCCTTAGTAATGATTGATGTCTGCGAAATCATAGCTTCAGCTTTGCAATGGATCTTCTCCTTGACTTTTATTTTTGGTATAATTGTTGGTGAACTGATATTAGTGAAATATGGACATGAGAACATACATTCGGTTTTAACTTGTAGATAAATGATTATTTGGATGTAAAATCCTTGATTAGTTGTTTTTCTTTGTTTTCCAGAGGGATCTATGTTCTCTTTGGAGTAAATCCAGGTGTATAGTAGTTCTCGAATACTTGAGAGGGATTCTTCAGTAGCTATTATTGATATATATTCTAGATGGTTTAATTGGTTTAGATGTCAATTACCCCTGTATTTTGCGGCAAGTAATAACAGTACTTAACTTAGACAGTTTATTTGTGAAGTTTGAAGTGCATATCAGTTGGGGTTTTTCAAATAATATTTATCCATGTATTATAGACAAAGTTAAACAAAGTTCTACCCTATTATAAGTTAAAAATGGTTGTATCATATCATGTCCCAAGGATGATGTGCCTGTGACATGGGCATACGAGCATTTCTCATTTCTATCAGTGCCCATATGACATTATATCTACTATTGTTATACATTGATGAAATTACTTTATGAGTGAGTCTTAGCCATGTTTTGTTCTAATTTCAGAAATAATCCATGTTGTTATACTGTATTATGTTGTGTCTCTATCCATTATCCATTTTTATCTTCCATGGATGAATATTGTTCTATATTTTCTCTTTTACTGATCCAAAAAAGATATATATATATATATATATATATATATATTGTGTGTGTGTGTGTGTTGTTCTTTATTTTCGTCCAGTAAAAGAGTTTGTTTTACTTGTACTGAGTTCATTGTTTCTGCATGCATCTGGCATTATTATTTAAACATTGAAGTGGTCCATTTTCCATTTAAAAATTATGGCTTACATGCATGGGCTATAAGGCCTTGAAGCGAAATGCTAATTGAAAATCTGCACTTATTTCATGCATGCTGCTGTTCAAAAAATCAGTCATTGGCCTTGAGAAATGCAAATATTTGAGGATATGAAAAAAGAAAAGGGGAAGGTCAAACCTGCAACACGAGTAAAAATTTTAGTTTCCTGTTTTCACCTTGCTAGACAGCGAATGTGGATCATTACTGAATTATGACCTGAACATATATGTTCAAATATTACTGTTAAATGATGTGGTATCTGTCTTATTGTGTGGGTCAATTCACCATCTGCTGACCCATGTCATCTGGTGAAAGTAGGGTGTGACCCCCTCCCTTCTGTTTCCCCACTGTCCTTTTAGCTTATAAAAGGAGGCAGTCAAAATTGATTTACTTGTCTTTCTTTAGTAATGGATTGTGAGTAGCTAGAAGTCTTTGAATGGCACCTTACCATACATGTTTTTCTGACAGCAATCATACACAAACTCATTGCCTAGCACTTTGTTGGGGTCAAATGCTCATGTAAGAGAGTCTGATAATTCATATTCACCTTTCTCTATGACACAATCATTGCCGACAAAGTACAGCAATCCTGTGACTTCCATCAGCAGCTCAACCCTTTCGGTGCCTGAGGTATAGTTTGTTCTCACTCGTATCCATCGTTTCTCAGAGACCAATGTCTTTCATACGATATTGTAATTAATAGATTATTCCATGTTGTAGACATAGAATTTTACGGCCATTGAAAATGTAAAATCTTGTGTATGTGCATGTAGTTGCTAGATGGATACACACATCAGTATGTACTTGTTATAAAAGCTACATGGTTCTTGAGCAATGCCTTTAACTTATGAAGACTGCACTAGTTGGTAAATGCTGCCCCACTTGATGATCTTGGTGGTGTAAAGGCTGCTGAGTTACAGATCTAACAGTTGTAGTAATAGGTGATAAACAGTTTAGTTTCGGATAGAATATGCATGACGCAAAACTGTATTTTGTTTTTTAGGCTGAAACTAAGAAGGCCCCGAGCAATAACTGTGTCATCTGTCATCTAAGCATCTTGAAGAAAGTTTCAACTCAATTGCTAGTTGTTTAGGCAGTGGGCTTGCAGTTTAGAGTCCATTATGTAGTCCCTTGGCAGTTCCAAAACCATTTTTTGGCCCTATAATCTATTGCCCCATCATTCTTTTGTGAGAACATATGAACATGGTGGTCGAAAAAAGAGAGTACCCAAAATGAGGACAAGATATCCTTAGAAAAAAAAAAAGAAAGAAAGAAAGAAGAAAGAAAAAATTAAAACGGAAAATAGAAAGAGAGAAAAATCGATACTGCAATTCTTTCTACCCAATCTCTTCTTGGCCTGGGATATTACACACCATGATGAACTGTTAAAACAATCTTGCCCCACAAGACTGACCAGTGACAAGGAAAATCTGTTTGCCTCTAACCATAAACACCAAACAGATGACATAATGGCATTCCTACACAATAATTTACTATTCCCTTCACAACCAAAACCTTTAAAACTTGGTCATTACAATATCAGACACATTACTTGGGAAAATCCAGTGCTCCCTAATTGTCTCAAATAGTTGTTTCCATATAGACCATGAGACTGGGCAATTCAGAAGATTTAGATTCACTTCTCTTGGGGCACATCAGCAAATATGTGGCAAAAGGACTTTGTAGAGCCTCTTGTCCATTTCAATAGTCTTGATTTTGTTAAAGCACAATGCATCAAATAAATGCCTGAACTGTAGAAGGAACCTCTGGTTTCCAAATAAAGCATTAGCAATATGTGGAAGATGTTTTTGTTGTTCTAAATCTTCTAGTCCATCTAACTTCCCCTTATTTTGCTTGACAATTTTTTCTATTTTCTTTGTCCTTGTTTCTGAACTGAGGCCATCAAAAGTTTCTCCAATGTTTCTGCCTGGTGCCTTTGTTCCAATGGCAATAGAGTTTATGTGGCTGGACTAATTTGTTGCAGGAAGATTGGATGTGATTGGCAATGGATTCTTTATTTTGTTCGATTTGAAGTTTATAAACCAATATTTATCTTTAAAGAGTTCTTTGCGAGTGCATTTAGCTTGTGGTGTCATAGAAATACCATTTGAAGTTTTGGCATCTTGTTCAATAATTTGGCTTACAAGCTTCTTTTAGCAATGGATTTGTATCCATTTCTTGGTGAAATTCATAGTGCTGTGCCCATTGAGCAACTAGATAGGGCTGAAGGACACATCAAACTGGCACATGCACACATGCATGTACACCTGTAGAACTTTGTCAAAACACGGGTAATGTGTCTTGAGTTGCCCTTTGCCAAGGAGGGACAGAGTTCATCCAGATGCTTGTCAAGGATAAGGATCACTACAGCAATTAGAAATGCTATTTTGTGATTGTTGCATTACAATTCTATGAGTATCTTGAACTTCTTTTCTCATTCAGATGCAGGCCTTGAAGGCTGGCAGCTTTTCTTCAGCTCAGCCTACTCCACAGACACCACCAAGTACCACTGCTGCTACTGGACCTGCTCTTCCTCAACACCTTGCTGTGCATCCATATACCCAGCCAACTCTTCCATTGGGACCCTTCCCAAGTATGATGGGCTACCCTTACTTGCCCCAAAGCTTCACATATCTGCCATCTGCTTTCCAGCAGGCATATGCTGGTAACAGTACCTACCACCAATCTCTTGCTGCAATGCTGCCACAATATAAAAACAGTGTTTCTGTCAGCAGCTTGCCTCAATCTGCTGCTGTTGCTTCAGGCTATGGTGGTTTTGGGAACTCAACTAACATTCCAGCTAACTTCCCTTTGAACCCACCTGCAGCCTCTGCAGCTACATCCCGAGCTTATGATGATATTATAAGCTCTCAGTATAAAGACAGCGGCCACCTAATCTCTCTACAGCAGGTACCTCTTAGTTTTTGGATGGCTTGTTCATATATATGCTTGTTTAAAATACACGGCTTTGTTTTTGTTTGTTATTTATTTATTTATTTTGAATCCTATGTTCTAACATTGTTTTGATGGCCTTGGTCAGAATGATAGCTTAGCTTTGTGGGATGGGCCTGGTTCTCGGATGTTTGCTCTTCCGGCCAGCACATTTTACAGCTTCCAAGGCCAGAATCAGCAGCCTCCTGGATTTAGGCAAGGTCAGCAGCCATCACAGCATTACGGGGCCGGAGCACTTGGGTTCCCAAACTTTTACCATTCCCAAACTGGTATCTCGCCAGAACATCAGCAGCAGAACCCTAGAGAAGTGTCTCTTGGTGGTTCACAAGGCCAACCCCCGAAGCACTCCCAACAGATCTGGCAAAACAGCTACTAATCTAAAGCGTCTCCTGGTTTTTCAGGGTCTCGTAGTGAGTTTGAAAGCAACCAAAATCCAAGGCATTCTTGCGGTTAAATAACGTACCCTTTCTGATGCTTGAGAGAAAAAAAAGAAGAGAGAAATCAACTGACTACTGCCCTATGCCTTGAGATTTGTATTTTAGATTATTTATTGTTGCTTTTGTTAACTTAGGAACACGCTTGCTAATTTTGGGTTAGTGAACATTTTTCTTTTCTTTTCTTTTTCCAATTGTTTATTGTCATTTACCCCTTTCTCTTCATATAAAGAAATTGTGTTCCTGGCTCAAGTTTGTGATTTCTCGTCTACACTGATCACCAACTATGTTCGTTTTCTTCCAGAACTCGAGTCTGTGCCGTGTCAGTTGTATAAATTACCGTTGGCTTTTATTTTTATGTCCGTCTTCTCGGTGCAACCTGGTTGGGAAATTATGGTTTGGACAATGTCTGAAATTAGCCTGTTGCAAATGTGTGTGCAGATTAGATGAATATGTCAAGAAGCATTTGATCTGTGAAGAAGCCAAATGCTTTTCTTTATCTTATGTGACCTTTGCTATGATCCTAGTATAAACACAAAAATTCATGCTTTGCTCCATTATTAACTTTGATCGAAATTGCAGGGGCTTGGAATTGGATAAGTTGGACTATATATGCATATAACCAATACTTGGTTGGTGCAAATGGCAGGGCACTGGTACCTTTTAACTAAAGTATCGATTTGAGTATTGTAAACAACAAAAATTGGGGTTGGGAGAGTTGGTCCTTCATGTAATTTGACTCAAATTGGATTCATTCAGGTTTAATATAATTATTTGATATTGATGGTTTATAATAAATATACATGCACACGCATATAAACATACACCTATGTTCTAATTTTAAAAATGTGTATGGATATATTAGTTGTAAAATATTATAAAGTAGAGTTATCAGGTTTTAGAAAGGACATATATAGTATAAACAAAGAAAAATACAATATATATTTTGTAGTTTGTCCTTGATTCTATTACAATGTTCAAAATGGATCTGGACGGGTTTTCTTGTATTTGTAATTCGACTCTTAGAACACTGTACAGGGACACCTAATCTTCTTTGCCCCACATATCTTAACCTTCATTTTATTTTTATTTTTTTTTGGTATCATGGACTTGATTCACCGCCTAATATTCGGAGTTTCGTTCTGATTAATTTAGATCGAGCCGTGATCAAGTTCTCGTTCAAAGAGGGCTCTCCTAACGTCATTTTTATCACTATCAAAACTCAAATTCGAACACTTAGTGTGAGATTCTAATACTCTTCTCACTTAACCTTCATTTATATAAAGGGTGTGCCTAACCGAAAAAGTTTAACAAATGCTAACACCTCCTCTCTTCCCTTAACCCAAAAAAAAAAAAAAAAAAATCTACAAACTTTGGATAAGAGCCTGAAATCTTAAAAAATTTTGATGTCCATGCAGTGTTAATCTTTTTAATGAGAAATGTTTGAAGTTAAACACTGAAATTCTGGACCTTAAATGGTGTTTAATCTCTCTTTTATCAACGTATTAATATTCTAAGTTGGTTTTATAATCAGAATAAATGTAGAGAATAAATTATATTACGATCAGTTTCAAATTTGAATAAAGGAGGAGAATTACATTAGGTAGCACATAAAACTAAGACAAAATTTCATATATGAATAGTCGACCCTATTTAATGGGATAAAAAATCGGTTGTTATTGTTATAATAAACATAAAGAATAAGATTATTTCCATTTTCATCATCTTTCATAGTAGTTTATTGCTTTGCCCACCTATATTCAAAGGTCAAAAATTTAATTTTTAAATTCCTTGCGGTGAAAAAGCTCAAAAAGAGGAAAAAGCTTGTGGGAAAAAGTATCGGTCGCTTATGTTTTCCCTTTTTTTTTTTTCCTTTTATTTGGTATCTACATTAATAATATATGGGTAATTTTTAATGTTTTATAATTTATGACGTTTGTATACTAAATATAAACACACACACACACACACACACATATAGATAAAAGGATATTTGGGCAACTTTCAAAACGTAGCCTTGAATCAATATTAATCTTATTGTAACATTCATTTTTTATTTTGGATTAAAGTTCTTTTCATTCATTTCTTGTAGAAACATAATTAGCTTATGAATGATTGTGGTGACATGGTGATTAGAAGTTGAGTGATGAAAAAGAAGTTTTTTTTTTTTTTGGTCAAAAAAAAAAAGAAATTGAGAATTAGTGCGGTGGAGCTCAATTAAAGAAACTATAGATTAAGTTTTAAGAAAACAATTTAGTGATTACAATTCCCCTTCCAACACGATGTAACCCAAATATATATATATATATAGATAGATAGATTAAGCTACACATATTTAACTTGAAAACAAACAAACAAAATAAAAATTCTAATCTCACCCTTCTTATATATATTGTTATTCAATAATTTATCTAATAAAAACATATAATAAAATTTTAATCATATATATAACTACACAATAATTTGTAAGAGGTTTTAAGCATCAGTAAACTTATTTTTGCTCCCCCAGCAAAATGAGATATAAAAATTTGATTGGTTTAATGATTAAATATTAATTTTTTTAATTAAAATTTTGAGTTAAACTTTTAAATATGAGAAAAATAATTTTTAAAGATTCAACTCTATTCAAAATGAATTTAATTAGATTTTATAATTCATAATAGAAAAACATTGGTATTAAAAAATTCAATGTGATTTTATCCTACGCAAATTTTAATATTAAATTAAGAATTAATTATGTATATATTTGTCACATTAAAATAAAGATTTTGTGAAAATATTTCATAAATGAATCCTTTGTTAATTACGGATGCGTAGCCGCATTAATATTAATCAATGGAGACATCGCGACAAGAAATGCACGAAATTAATCTAAAAATATTAAAAAAAGAATTCTTAAAAATTTCTCTGAAAGAAAAAAATTTAATTTCTAGTTTAAATTGTTCGAATTTTAAAAACTCGATCAATTCTGTTTATAGGTTGATCGGGTTTTTAAAACTTTACTAATATTATTTATGTATTATTTATAGATTGATCGAATATTTAAAATTCGATCAATTTCTATGTAAAGAGTGTTGATCTAGTTTTAAAAATTTAATTAATATATGAATAATATTTATAGAGTTTTGAAATTTTAATTAATTTATGAATTTTATTGATTGAGTTAGGTTATTTTTGAAATATAGTTTATAAATAGCCTGTTTTAAGAATTTTATTTTTTATTTTTGGTTAATTACGAGCTTGACTCCATCGCGATATCGACGCTCGGACAGATGGCGTCCCAGAAAAAGAAAAAAACAAAAAAAGAAAAGAACCAAAGAGAAAGTACACGTGCAGAAGAAGGTGACGTCGCAGGATCTGGATTGGCCTCGGTGATGGTGATGGTGATGCTATTAAGCTTCCAGACTCTTCAACTTCAACTACAACTACAAGAATATACGCTCGCTCGCTCTCGCTCTCGCTCTCGCGCGCGCTCTCTCTCTCTCTCTCTCTTGTAAAGAGCATTGCAGGGTGAGAAAAGCACGTTATTTCTTTTGCTGGTAATTGCAAAAACTTTGCCTTTCCTCTTCGATTGAAAAGGTTAATTCTGTTTTATTTTGTGTGACTGTTTTGGATTTCTGATTCTCTCATGTACATTTGTTGTAAAAATTGTGAAAATTCTCATCACATGTGTTTATACTCTCTTTTTCGCTTTCTAAGTGTTTGGACATGTCTGCCTTGCTAGTCAGTGTATACGTTTGTTTCTTTACTAGAATTGAGACTGAGAGGAATGTGTGGAACTATCTTTCATTAATACTCAGTGAACTTGTCAATTTATCATTTCTTAGTTAACCTCAATATGTAATTCGAGGAAACAAACTTGCTCTAATGTGACTTGGAGATAAGAAGGTTCAAAACCTCTTTGATTGTAGGTTTTAGGGTTGTAAGGCTAGGCTAGAGTTATTAGTGGTGTGTTTGTTCTGAGGAAAATGGGTAAAGTGGCATAAAGTCAAAATTCTATATTATGCATATGAAGTTTCATTGTAACATGTTCCATGATTTGATTTGCATCAAATATAAGATAGATCAAATTAGATGCGAAGGAACTCCTATAAGCCTACAGCTTGAATTAATTGTAAAATAAAAGAAAAAGAATTTGATTTACCTGAACTGAACTTTTTCATTGATTTCAGTTTTTTCAATGAAAGTCTTTGGATGGAAAGAGATACTAAGATGTGAAACCTAGTTAAATTTCTCACTTGAAACATCAAACAACAATTGAGTTCACTACCAGAGGTTGTTCTTTACTTACAACTATAAGGCACTCGTATGGGACCCATTCAAATCTCCTGTTTCTTGAACAACTTACAAACCTACACTTGGATTTGACAATTCTTGTGGAATTCATTTGGTGTAGAACTACTGATTTTGAGGTGCATGGAGAGTGGGTCTTTCTAATAAATTGAGGATTACGATAACTAAAACTAAAAGCAGGTTGCATCTAAGGGCTATAGTTTTCGATACTTAGAGACTTTAATTAAAAAATGGGGTGGGAATATTGGAGAACATGTATTACAGAGGGTTAAGGTCGGCAGATGAAATGGATAAGTAGATTTAGGATATTGAGTGTTCGTAGAGTTTCCACTAAATTAATGGAAAACTTCTATGAAATCGGAATATTGGACAATTATAAAATGATATAAATTAGAAATGGGTGTTGCAAACATCAATTGAGAATTATTAAGAGGTGAATGTTTGATTTGATGAGGAAATACTGGATCAGAAGTCATTGGATAATGTAAAAATTGGGGGTAGCTATGAGTGATGGTAATTCGAGAGACAATTGACCAAGAGGTTTAGTCATATGCAGAGCAAAACTTCTAGAGTTCAGACATTCTCCAATATACAAATTTGAGGAGGTCCAAAAAGTCAGGGAAAACCGGGGTGGAAACTTTTGAAGAGGCCATGAGATATGATATGGTCACTAATAGAGCAAAATGGGAAAAGTAGGTTTATGTTTCTAACCTTAACTAGTTCTAGGACATAAGTCTTAGTTGAGTTGTATGGAGAATGGGGAAATCTGTTCTTGGCAAGCTGACGAACTTCATAAGCCACCTCCTCATCTATAAGCTATATCTTCTAAAACCTTTTCATTTACTTTTGCTGACAAATAAATGGCAGCTTATGGGAGGGGTTTCTTTGCAAGCATAGAACAAATTCTTTAGGCTTCCTTTCCATTGTACACTCATTTAAGTAATTAACGTTCCGTGATAAGCATTTATGTCTTCTTGTTTTTACATTCAATCATTTTATTATCTTTAGATACTACTCCAGCTACAAGTCATTGTGTTGACAATTTCTCATCTTGGGTTAGAAAACAAAATTTCTTTGGTATTGAGTTGTTGGTTTATGGTTGCTGCTTAATGATTTAATGGGTATCAGAGGAAGCAGTTATAGCTTAGAGAAAAATTTTTGATATCTACCTTATCTGCTCCAAGCAGTTGCAGCTAACAAATTGACGAATGACAAATTAAAGATCAGAGATCTTATATGCGTTACTAGTCCATTTGCTTTTGCTGCTGTAGTCGTGTTGTCTTGATTCGTTGATCCTTGATAGTATGCCATTGGACCTGTAGCAAATGGGTCTGTATTATGATTTCTGAAAGTGAGATTTGGAAGGTTATATAATTGTTTAGAATATTTTGTAGACACTCTTGTGATAACCTAGAGGGGGAGTGAATAGGTTATCTTTAAAATTTTGGCTTTTCTGGGATTTATAGGATATGATTAAAGAAGATCTTAAAAATAAAGGATGAGAGAGAGAAAAACAGTAGACACAAAGTTTATAATGGTTCCACCTTCCTTGGTATACGTCTGCTCCCAGACTTCACCTAAATTTTCTAATCCACCATGCTAACAATAGTTTACACAGTAGCTTCCCAGGTGCTAGTAAATCTTAAAAGTATTATCCCTAATACTTACATTTGCTTTTCCCAGGAGTAAGCAAACCCAATGTCCATTCACTCGTTACAATTCAAACCCCTGATCAAGAAGAACCAATCTTCCGATCTTTATACAGATTATAGGGTAAAATGAAGTACGAAATGAAGTTTTTAATCTTTAGATGTGTTTGTGGTAGTACAAATGAAGATGCAACTGACGAATGAAAAACAGAGTATGGCAATTAAGTTTCTGAGACTTGTTCAAGCATTCAAAAGTTGTTCTTCCTCCATTCTTGAGATGTATTTATAGCCGGAGAGATTTATTTAGCCATTGAGCATCATTTATGAACATTAAATGCATTTGCAGTGGCTGTTGAGGTGGTTGAGCTTTCATTTAATTTCGTATGGCCTTTTTTGAGCATTTATCCATTACTCACATGGTGTCGACTCATTGAGACTTCGGGTCAACTTGTCTTTGAATTTTGAATTGCTTAGATCGACTTGTTATAGTGGTGAGTCGGCTTGTTAGCATTCTGTGAGAATATGAGGTCAGCTTGTGCTTCTCCTGGGTCGGTTTGTGTAAGCATGGGATACCTTATGATATTGTTGGGTTGACATGTTTAGTATAAATTTTATATCTAGGTCGACTTGTTCTAACTCTAGGTCAATTTACTTATGTTTTAGAAATTGCTTTTCTAAGAGTATGTTGATCCAAGTTGACTTGATATTTGGCTAAGTCGACTTATGATCTTTCATTGAGGTTATTTATGTTCTAGTAAGGTCGACTTAGCTATCTATAGGTCGATCTTGTGTCGCCTTGTCATGTGATCAGGTCGACTTGGTTCATGCGTTGGTCGACTTAGTTATATTTCAGAATATGTATCTAAGACTAAGTATTTGTAGGTCGACTCATCAAATTTCTCAGATTGACTTAATTATGTTACAGAGTTAGGTTTCTGAGAGCTAATTTATTCAGAACTCAACTTTATTCCGAGGTTGGCTTATAGTAATCCTTACTTAGAAAATTTTTGAGAACTATTTTCTCAGGTCGACTCACCTTTGTGGTAGTATGACTTATCTAGGTCTAGGTCAACTTGACTAAGTTCTAGGTTGACTTGTCTATTCAAATAGTGGGTCAACTTAAGTTCATATAGGAAGGCATGTCGACTTGTTTCTAGTCAGAGTCAATTTATAATCTTTTTGTCCAAGGGTCAGGTTGACTTGTCAATCTAATAAGTCGACTTAGTTTTGTTTAGACTTATGAGAGTTAAATTTCTCAAGTCAACTTGGTCTCCCATACAGGTCAACTTACTTAAATTTCAGATTTAGACTTCTAAGGCTTGTTTATCTGAGGTCGAATTGTCCACTTCTTAGGTCGACTTGGGAAATTCTACACTTAGCTAAAATTCAAATTTTTGAATCATAGGTCGACTGGGTACCATGGTGAGGTCGACTTGATAACTCGATAGGACGACTTGTGAAAATATAGGTTAACACCTTAGATTAAATCTTGGCATTCTAGGTGCGTAGGTTGACTCGTCTATGGTTCAGGTCGACTTGCTCATACTATATACCATTTTAACAAATTTTCTAGACTTTTAAAACTTCAAATAATTAATTCTAATTATTTTTAATTACTCCTGATCATCATCAAAACCTATTTTACTCAACATATTTGATTAGTGTATCCATCACCAATCAAAGCATTTTAAGTCCTAATTTTCTTTTGATGATGGAAGACTATTTTGGTAACTTGATTATGACAAATAAAAAATATTAGTTGCCCTTTAATTTTTACATTTTTGACACTGCAGTTATGACACATGCGGTGGTGTAAGTCAAGTGCTATTAAGATATCTCATAATTAATACCTTGCTTATTTTCAATGGTTGGGTGACTGGCATCAATATAGCTCCCTTGGAGAAAAGGTTGCCTGCAAAGGGTTTCTTGTAGGTTCTCACTTTCAGTTATCTCCATCATGAGGACATTTTACACCTTAACATCTTCTTATTCTGTCTACTTTGTGTTGAGACCTT
Source organism: Dillenia turbinata (assembly GCA_037126225.1). Lineage (NCBI taxonomy): Eukaryota > Viridiplantae > Streptophyta > Magnoliopsida > Dilleniales > Dilleniaceae > Dillenia > Dillenia turbinata. The sequence goes on along the minus strand of JBAMMX010000023.1, from coordinate 13,415,906 downwards.
AGGATGTTATCCTGTTGTAGCATTATATTCTGGCATATATGAAACAAGATCAGGGTGGCAAGTGATGAAATCTCTATTCATTTGGCAGTCAATTACATGATGAAGCCAGAAAGTCACAGGCATAACTGTAGAGATGCGATGCCAAAGGCTGATATTTGGACTGACGGACTTATTTGTGCTTTTGAATTTGTTCAAAGCCGTGTGAAGACACCTAGGTCAAAACTATCTACTAAGGTACAGTTTGCACCGCAAACCAATGCTGAAAGTCAGTCAAAGGCTGTTGGACTAACTGATGCTACCCAAAAGTCAAATGGGGTTGTGGAGTTTGGATCACATACTGATATACGAGCAAACCATTGGGTGCCAGTTGGGTGGGAGAGAATTAATGAGCTTGTGCAAATGGCGCAAACTGCACAAATGGGTTGTGACTGGGCCGTGCCACAGTTTGAATCTTTAAATGAAGAAGATAATCTTACTGTTGCAGATTTGGCAGCGCCTTACTGGGAATATCCAGCAGGGCCCATATGGTGGTGCCATGTAGCTGCAGGTCACCAGTTTATTGATGCATGGCTTAAAAATGCTCAATAGTTGCATCCTGCCATCAGTATTGCATTGAAGGATGAAAGTCGATTAATTAGCGAGAGAATGAAGTACCTTTTATACGAGGTAATTTAGCCAGTTGTTATTGATTATCAAAATTTGCATATGAATAGTTCATTATTCTATAGATTTGTTAATCAGAAATTAATGATATATATTGCTTCCATAAATTTTTCTAAATAGTTTTTGCACTCATATATATTGGCTCAAGAAAGCTTAGAGGAAGACCTTAAATATTACTTACTTAAAGAAAGGGTTCAGTATGCTGGTCTTAGAAATATGCTTTGGACAAAAAGAGTTTAATGAATTTTGGCATCATTTTCCTACCCTCCTTTTCTTTCTTCTCCAGCCCTCCTCTTTGTACTGTCAGATTGACATGGATACCACACATAATACATGTAATATATCTTGTTAGTTCTTGCCACCTATTCTTCTCTTTGCTGGTGGGTGATCAATGGAGACTAGTGCTTTTGCTGTTGTTTTTTGCTGCAGCAGATTGGTGCTGGTTTGTTTGGATAATCTTACATGAGTTTCAACCAGAATATACAGGCGAAATGTATCAAGACTTAGTTTTCTTCTCATAATAAAACGAATGCTTGTTCACTAATTACTCTTCTGCCATTGTTCAGGTACGAGTAAGAGTTGCTGGTGGGCTATTGTTTGAGCTCTTGGGCCAGTCAGTTGGTGACCCACACGTCAATGAGGATGACATCCCTGTTGTTCTTCGGTCTTGGCAGGCACAAAATTTTTTAATAACTGCATTACATCTGAAAGGACACGCGTCAAATGTTAATGTGTTGGGAATAACAGAAGTTCAGGTGGTTTCTCATTCACAGTTTTAATTTTTTTATGACCTTTCTTTTAGCATGTTACAGTGAGAATGCACCTTCCATGATCCCTGATGTTCCTCTGTATACTTTTCTTTTTATTTTTTGGTCACCGTAATCTAGGAACTCCTTTGTGCTGGTGGCTATAATTTACCAAGAACAGTACATGAAGTCATTGCACATCTAACTTGCCGCCTTACTCGGTGGGATGATAGGTACTTGTCCCTTAATTTTATTTAACCAACACAGATATTTATTTTCTTTTACTTATTATTGGATTGGTCTATATAAATTTTATTTTTATTTTATATTTTAATCAGAAGGACGTTAGCTCTCTTTCAACCTCTGTATGTTGAGAGTTTGACTTTGCTTTTAAGCAGTACTCTGAAAGATACCACATAAATGGAGTCTGATATGAACATATAAGAAGTTTGTGATTAGGAATACCTCTGCAACTGCATAGAAATAACAGAAAATAGACTAAGTTTAACTCAACAATATAAAAGCACAAAGACCCCCAGAAATTGATATGCCTCAAATTCATTGCAATTGAGAAAATTGGAATCATGTAGGCAGACTGCAACTACTTTGCAACAAGTATATCCCTCCCTCGGGCCCTCAAGAAAATGCTGATAACTTTTAAATCCACTTTTGAGATGCAGTTACCAAATTGGATTTTGCACACTTAGGGAATGCCAGCATATGTAACTGCTGGTTTAGCTGCTGATTTAAAAATTGTTTCATGTTATAAACATCCTGAATTTTTTTCCGTGTTAGATTATTCCGCAAGAATATATTTGGGGCAGCAGATGAGATTGAATTGAAGTTCATGAACAGGTGCTCATGGCATACAACCTTTTATATGTCTTGATTTCACTAACTTATAATCACATTTTGACTATAATCATATATCTTGGACAGGAGGAATCAGGAGGATATGAATCTTTTCTGTGTGATTCTGAACCAAGAAATCAGAAAATTATCAAGACAGGTATGGTACTGTTCTCCTTAGAATATGAAGATCTTGCGCTCATTATTATGAGTCAAGATCAGATGTTATACCACTTGCCCCATACTTACTATATACATAAGCAACTTGCTTTCTGTTAATGTAGTATAAAACTCAATTTGGGCTCAACCTTTTTGCACTAGCCATTTTCAAGTCAGCCAGAACCACACTTCCAACTTGGCTCAACTTGCCCTGTCTAAAACCCCAATTAGGATTACTTTCACATGTCAGAACCAGTCTTAAACTAATGTTGTTGATTGATATAAGTGGTGTTTTTCATGACTAACGTGGTATTGAATTCAGTGGCATTGATTATATGGTGAGATCCTTATGTTTAGTGTTGAATGTTATCTGGTAGATCATGGTCCTTTCTTTGTATGGTTAGCTTCTTTTTTTTTGGGGGGGGGGATACTAACAGATATGGCATTAATATCTAACAACGGGAAAATTTTAAAGAGTACTTACAAGCAAGATGGTATTAATGACTAATAATGGGCAAAGGTGTATCTGCTGATTTTGTGCATTCTTTTGCTGGTTATTAGAGTGAAGTGGTCACTTCATGCCAGGGAAGAAATTGTGTTTGAGCTCCTCCAACATTTACGAGGAAACACAACAAAAAGCTTGCTAGAAGGTATCAGAAAAAGTACAAGGGAAATGATTGAGGAGCAAGAAGCTCTTCGTGGACGCCTGTTTGCAATTCAAGATGTTATGCAAAGCACCGTCTGGGCATGGTTGAGGGTTGGTACTTTATACACACCCTCAATTTTGTCCTTCTAGTAGATGACTACCACGGCCAAGTTGGATGTCATACTAAAAGCAATAGAATATTCAGTATAAGACTCAAATCCTTCGTGGCTGAGGAAAGCTAGCACCCCTAGTTTTGCTATGCAAATCAGAGAGGAATAACCAAAAAGGAAATCCAATTGGAGAGAACAAGAGGATGGGGAGGAGAAATCCAGAGAAGACAGACTAACCTTAGATAAAACTGGTTCAAAAGCAAGAATTTAAGAGAAAAACCAAGAAAACATAGGAAACTAAACATTCTGAAACCTCAATGAAATCATATTATGATAATAATATTCCAAAAATGCTGTACGTCAGAGATCCCATAAGGGACAGGGAACACCTTTGGGCCTCATAGAAAAAGTGTCAAGGGATGTTGCTCTTTGTGTTAGGGCTGCTCCCTTGGGTACTCCTTTTAGTGCTTTTTGATGAGGGAAAAGTTTTCTCTAGCCCTGCGGTATGGCGCAAAAATTGTAACCACTTGTGATTTGAGGTGTACTTAAATTCCAGTTGTTATATCCATCAACAAAAATTGTCTATTTATTGTTTCACAATCTCAAGCAAGTTCACTTTACTTTTCATGATTTGATATATAAGATCCCTTGGTTTGAAATATTTGTCAAAGTTCATCACAGCAATGTTTATGCTAGCAAAATCAAATCTTCAGATGAGAAAAAAGGTAAAAAGAAACTAAGAGACCTTTTTTTTTAGTGGATAAAGCACGGGAGAACATTGCAAAAACACTTAAACCATCCAGGTTATGTGATTTTGTGACAAACCGCGTGTTTGAGAAATCAGAACTCGTGTGTGTTTGCAGTGCCAACATGAGGCTTGTGGGAATTATAAGAACTGTTCGCTTTACCTGCCGGAAATCTGTTGCATGAACTTCTATTATTCAGTTCTTATTATTGAAAAGTTGAGAGCTTGAGATTGATGGTAACGGTTCTTCCATTTTGATAGGCTAATTCACATGCTAAATTACTCAAATCTCCTTTTCCTAATATTCAGGATAGAAGCCTTCAAGTTACACATCATCTGTCTGTTTTTGGAGCATGTGGCCTAGTTCTCTCCATCATTACAGGGCTATTTGGAATCAATGTAGACGGGATCCCTGGGGCCAGTGGCACCCCATATGCATTTGGTCTATTTGCAGGCCTACTCGTCCTGTTAGGAGTTATATTGATTGCTGTAGGATTATTATACCTAGGAATGCAGCAGCCTATAACAGAAAATCAGGTTGAAGTGAGGAAGTTGGAGCTGCAAGAACTAGTGAAGATGTTCCAGCATGAAGCAGAGACTCATGCCTAGGTTCGTCAACATCAAGATTCTTGGCATAACCTGCCCCCAACTCTTTGAGATGCACCTCCATATGAAGTAGATTATTTTCTAATACGTTGAAACCCTAATAATTCATTTGGTCTATCACACCAACCTAGATTTAGTAAAAAGTACAAATGCTAACCGGAAGTAGTTACAAATAGGGTAACGAAGGTCTTTTTTTTTTCTTTTTTTTTTTTTGGTTTTCCAATTATTTGTAAGATGATAACAGTAGTCCCTATTCTTCATTGGGGTTGAGGGACACCAACCTAGATTTAGTAAAGAAAACAAACGCTAATCGGAATAAGTTACAAAAAAAATAAAAAATAAAAAAATAAAAATTTGTAAGATGATAACGGTAGTCCCAGGCCATTTTACGTTTGCAAAGGAAATATAGACTGGCAGGCTAATTATAGCAATTTTTGGATAATTCCTTATCATGATTATATTGGTGTTAACAGATGACAGAACCAAAATTTCGAACTGTTGGTCGAGAACCTCTTGGTTCTTGGGGATTCTGGTGCTGTATAGAGTAGGCTTGTTGCCAGCTAGTAGGTTCAAATTTCTGCCAAGCTTTGTGCTTGCTCATTGCCATTTTTTCCCTTTTTCTCAAACTACTTCGAGAAACTACCAGAAACATGGTCTTCTCTTAGAAAAACTACTTGAGAAATGCAGGTCGCATAAATGAGATTGGCTCATTATTCCTTCATCCCACACCTAAAAGCTTGAGCAGGCAGAGGCAGACAGGTCAACCACTGAAACAGACCAGTTCAAGCATCCAACTCATTCACAGGGTGAGCCTCCCAAGTAGCACCATGATATTGATGTAAAGATTATAATGTAAAAACCATTCAAGAGCAATGAAACACTTTCACCTACACCATATCCCAACCAGCTGTAGAATTGCCCTTAGTCAAAAATACACAGTGAAAGATTCTTCTGTCCTTACCATTTAAGGAGCTCTCAGTAACCCAGACTCGGGGTGTTTCTCCAACTAAATTAATAACCCAGAAAAATTTGTCAAATATCAACTATTGCACAAACAACTGAGAATCTACATGGAAAAGCAGTTGCTTCATCGTTGCCCTTTTCCTTTGGGTTGTACAGGATTATTTAAGCAGGGATCTTGTCAAATGCTCACGAGCTGTTGCCAACGCTTGACCAAGAGTCTGCAAAAACAAATATCTTTATAAGTACCATGAGCAGAAGCCAAAAGTATTTGCATTTGTTAGGATCAAAGATATTGCTTCCCCTTCTCTTTTTGATGCTTAGCTTATTTAAGCAAATGAGTAGGCTTGCAAGAGGATCAAGCATCTTACTTGCTCTGATAAAGATGCTCCAGAATCAAAACTATGGCTTGCAACCTTGCCGGCAATCACATTTCCATCAGTCTCAAGAATGATCCTGCAAAATACAAAGAAATGTGACCTTTGGCTGCACGTGTGTATATCATTTTACTAATGGGAGTGTAGGGTGCAAGACTCGCAAAGCATGAAGAAATGCACACCAAGCATGCACAAGGCATGCTCTTGTGCACATGCATACAACAAATGCACTCAGATTTCATGAAAAGATGAAACCCTACATTTTCATAGAAAATTTCCAGCAAAGAATCATTCTAGCCTGACTTTACCAAATGTTGTCCTTGTTTTCTTCTCTGCTGAGACTTGACACACAAGCAGTTTGTGTGCAAATTTAACAAACCAAAAAAAAAAAAAATTTGTTTGCAACCATTGGTAAAAGTAAAAGGTTCAGGTGAAAGAATTTTTTATGAAAAAATGCATTAAAGAAATGAGTACATCCCTAACAGCCTAAAACACAGGCAAGGATTATACTAGAATAGCTGCATCACAGAATAGAATGAAATATGCAGCTTAAACCAACATATACACAACAAAGGGGGTACATGGATCACCGCAAAACCTTCCTCTTCCCTTGTGTTCCTAGATTCCGAAACTCCGTGAACACATCTTTTAGCAAGCACAAAAATTGTGTACAAAGCAAAGAACAATCTCTAGTAACATCCCATCTAGAATATTCCAAGTAACAGATGATCAACAATTTCAACACCATTAATGAACAAAGACTCCAATTAATCACAGCACGAACCCGCTTTTCTAAGGCCCTGAAAATGCTTTTGACATGGGGGGGGGGAAGCATCATTGTAAGAAAAATGAAGCCTTCCTCATGGCTCCCAAGGGAAAGGACCCCTCCAAGGAAAAAACAAGACATTGGAGAAGACCTATGATGTTCCTGTGGACCTTGCCTTGACGCAAAACTCAGAGATAATTAAGATTTTCGATTAGACTACTTTACTAAATGATCAAATTTAACACTCACTCAAATTACAATAAATTGGCTTCATTTATAGAATGGGTCCCTGGCAAGGCATAGTGTTAGATAGAACTATCCCTTCACCACCAAGTCACACAAAGATCAAATAGAATCAAGGAAGTCACATTCTCTTACGTTAGAAACAAGACCGGAGGTTACCTTGAAGCAATTAGAGTTGAAACTCATGAGAGTTGTACCAAAAATGATAAATTTAAAGGAAGAAACATTCGATTATCTTACATTTCATCTTGCAGACAATGAAACTTATGAGAATATCACATAGTCAATTAAAGTAGAGCTTCCTTCGACTTCGGAGCTTCCAACTCGCAATTACCGAGATTAGAGAATAATAAGAAAAAAATATACAAGCTAGATGTGGTTAGCAACTTGATGCATCTAAATATTATAGAAGTAAAATTGTAGATTCTAAACTCTTACATACTGCTAGCTATGCCATGTAATGAAAAAGAGTTTATGTTGAAAGTTGTTCAAAACATATTATTTTCAAAGTTTGGTCTCTAGCGGAAATTTTGCATATACGGCAACACTGAATAACATTTTGTACAGGGAGGATATCCATGAAATAGAATATCCATGAGATGTGCATTAGATAATCTCTTGCCAGTGGTATTGCTCTTGCATAATAACAGAGTCAAAGTAAGATATCCATGAAATATTTAAAACAAAAAAAAAAGAGAGAGAGAGAAGCATTTGCATACCCTCCATCAACAATCTCATCAAGACATAATAGAATCAGATCCAAGTTTTCAAGTGCCTCTTTCTTCTCCACATTGCCCCTGAATCAAGGTCTCTCTGTTCAGCATAACATACATTGACAAACTATTTGTACAACCATCCTAAAATAATCAAAAGAAAGGATGAAATGCAGCAGAGTCGGCAAAAACCTGAGAAGGAGGCCAACAGCATCAATGAAACCCTGAAGAACTGAAGCTAAAATCAGCTCATTTTCATCTTCACCCCCAGTAACAAAAAAGTGAAGGTCTTGAACAAACTTATACACAACTATGTTGCTCTCAAACATTGCTATCTCCACTGCAAATGAAATGAATAGTCAATGAGAAACCAAAGTTTTGATTGATCAAACACCCTTAACAATACAATAGCAATAACATAAGCAAATAAAGTACATGGGCTAGCAGTAGCATTTTATCACACCTCTAGCAAGGATGCTGCTATCAAAATACCAGAAACTCACCTTCGGTGCGTGCATTTGTTTTTTGAGTCTTGGTAAAAACAGATTTCTCAAAAGCCTCCTTCGCAGTGTTGGTCGGCCACTCATCAGTACAATACTTAACAGCTATGCGTCCCCCTCCGGAATCAAGGAGAAGGATGTTTTTTATGGTAGGGTTTAAATTCTGTAAACATAGTACATTAAATCTATAACAAAGGGCGTGTTGAATGGTAACACATGACAATAATCAAGTAATAGGATTCGGAAATTCATTTCAAATGTAATTATCAACTACATATGTTAACTCGAATCATAATCAAAAAAGAATGAATATACAAATCCACTTTAACACTTGAGAGGCCCAAAATTAACCTTGCAATTTCAATATTTGCTATGCCCAATGCAAGAAAATCTATACAAAAACTGTGTAGCATAGTCAAAAGATAGACTTCCATTCAGTTACTGACTTTACTGGAAAACACTGATCCCAACTGTTAAAATCAAGTATTTATGCTGTGTTTCAGTAACAATCCAAACACATTGTCCAAGTTGGCTTCCCCATATCAATAGACTTCAATTAAACTTCAATTGAATTTCTAACAGTAGAAATCTTGTAAATATGTTAGAACAGCATTTGCAATTCAGTCTTCACAAGATCAAGGAAGATATTCCACTTGAAATATACGAGACCAGATAAATAAACCCAAAGTAGGCAACCAATTGTATAGGACTCTCACCACTGCAGGTTCAAAGGTGGATTAGATGTATGTGGTCTAACCAGAAGTTATAATAAAGATGTTGTTTCAATGATTAAGATTTAAAACTAAGACCTTCATGTCACAGTAGGAAAACCTTGCTATTGTGCAAAGGCCTGCCCTCAAGAGACAAATGAACCCTGTAACCCCATAACATTATTTCAAAGGGTTGAATTACGTGAGTCAAAGGACAAGAATGTATCCCTGGTTTTTCCTACTTCCAAGCCATCACAGTTTGACTAACATCATAGATATAGTTGTCAAAAAAGAATGCATGGTACTTATGGTATAAGCAATAAGCATGTGTCCAAGCTTTAATCCAACCTGAGACCATATATTTTGTAACATCAAAATATGGAGTGCACAACTTGTTTGTTCTTGAATTACCCATTATTTTAGACCATTTATAATAGGCTTTCAGAAATCTAATAAGCATTGGGATTCTCAGAATAATAGGGTGCCTAAATATTCAATATGGAGCACAGGCATAACGCTTAAATCAATGGTTTGTAGTCTCTCTCTGCTTAAGAGACACTACAAACCATTGATTTTCTAATTTGATGCATCATTCTTTTCTTCCTTCCTATCTTTCTTCTGTTTCTAAAGGAAGTCTATTCTCTATTCAATCTTTTTATCCTTCTTTCATCTCTATTATCATATTTATTGTTAAACAGAAAAACAGAGTTTCACATCATATCATTCCTCCAGCAACTCATCACCCACGTCATAAGAGTCCAGCTTCATCTAAATTTTTCATTGGTGCATTCAAACTAGGACAGAATTCAGGGTATCATTACTAAATATGATACATATATCCTTAAGGGTTTCTTCCTAGTTTATTATGCACTTTCAACTAACATGCACATGCTCATCACTGAATATTAGTGTACAGCATTTATGTGAATATGTACATCACCATATGCTAGATGCCTTCTCCAGCTAACAGGTCATAGAATATTACAAACTTCCCACTGTAACTGATGCACCACAACCAGGACATGATGTTAAAAACACCAACTTTATTAGTACCCCTACGTTACACTCCAGCAACTATCAGTGGATACCATCAGGAGATCACCTCAAATTCCAAAATCCCTCAATTACAAGGGACTAGTACGTACGACTAAGGCAATTAATAGCAAGTTGCACACTTGCTTTTAAGTGGTTAAAAGATTTCGATTCAACTTGGGCGCACAGTATGCCACCAATCTTAGTTCTTTGAATCAACCAAATATTTGCAGATCCAATCACAAGTAATCGCTAAGCAACACTGCTAACAATGCCAAAACCAATCGACTTCGCAGTCTGTAATCTTATTCACATTCAATCAGTATAATCAAAAAAGATGATCAAACAAAAAAGTGATTCAAAGAAGATCAAACCTGTCCACGCATTATTGAACCGGATTCCACTCCCATTTCGCTCCTTCAAATCGAATCAAACACTGGCAACTGAAAATCCAAGTGAAAGTAAATCAAATTTAATATGATCATCATTCGAATCGACGAACGGAACAACCAAATTATCAAATCCTGAAAAGAGAGAAAAAGAGTACCTTTTAAGAGTGAGAGAGAGTTCTAGAGACAGTGAGACGATCTTCTAGGGAACGTCCTCGTCATAAACCCTCAGCAGATGAATTTACACACAGAGAGAGAGAGAGAGAGAGAGATCGATCTGAAGAAGCAGCTAAAAATGTCCAAAAACGAGATTGCCTCAGAAAATGATAATGTGATATTTGACTTTTAGCCCCGAAAGTGTTATCTATTCTTTGAAAGACCCCTTTGACATTTTTGCTGGTCCAATTTGGAAATAGGAAATTACTTATCAAATTTTAAGATTTTAATCTCTACCCAATAATTAAGATTCCAAATTTTGAAATACTATTTTAAAAATTAAATTTTCATTCGACAATAAAGAAGATTATATTGAAAATGATATTAATTACTAACATGAAATTTAATAACTATACGATTGATATCAAGTAAAAAGGCTCTTTAAAAATCTTGAACTTGAGTCTCCTATATAAAAATAAAATATATAACTAGAGTAATGTTTTACAAATATTATTGTTTAATTTTTATTTAATCACTTGTGATTAGAATAAAGTTCGATTGAATAAGAATGAAACTAGGTTATATTATAACTTAATAATAAATTAGATATGAATTAATCGATATAAATGAATATCAGAATATTCAATTGCACTTATTACGATATTTATTTTGTAAAGATAATGATTTGAAATATCTCCTCCTCTATTGTGGATTGGGATCTCTAATTTGTCTGTCTATTGCACGTTATTATCAAGATTTTTAAACTTATTCTCCAACAAAAATTTACCATTCTCTAGGATAATTTAATTATGAAAAAATACTTTAAAATAAAATATGTATCACTGATTGTACATATAACATACAAGATTTCTTCTATGCATGCAATTTTAATGATTTAAATTTAGTTATTTAGTTGTAAAAATAATACAAAAGTTTACCGACATCTAGGATAATTTAATTATAAAAATGTTTTAAGATAAGGGTGAGTTTTGATATAACGGTAGAATTGCTTCTCCGGGTGTTCGAGACGTGGAAACAGTTTCTTTACAAAAATGTAAGTAGAATACTGCGTATATAGACGTCCACCCTCCCCCTACCCCGTATGAAATCAAATGGCACTTGTGTACCGAGTAAGCCATTTAAAATTGTTTTAAAATAAAATTTATTATTATAAATGATATGCATTTATTGTGGATGTCTATTCATATGAGTGACTTTTCAAATGAATGAACATATTCAAGAATGATCATTGGCTTTTGGGTTACTCTTTAATGATACGACAACTTTTGGATTTTGGGTACATTTGTGATCATTAAGTTTTGGGTTACCATATTAAATAGTTGTCTTTTCATTATTTCTCAAAGTGCCTATAAATAGATATCTTTGTAATCTCATGATGTACAATCAAATAGAGAAATAAAATTATTCTTCTCTCATTCTTTCTAAATTCTTTCTATTTTCTTAATATTTTATAATACGTTATCAGCACGATTTTGCTCGCATTTTATACAAGCTCAACGTCACGATCATCTTCGATAATCACAACTTTGTAAGTCATGCCAAATTTTATCCTTTACTTAATCTGATATCTATTGGGATTCCTGCTCTCGGTTATCCATTTGTTTATAATACTATGATATTCTTATGTATGTATAGTGGGAGATCAACAAAAACGAAGAATAGCCTGTGTGTTTGTTGCTTATGTTCGTTTCTGTGTCCTTATGTATATAATCCCTCTTGTGCCAAAAAATCTGTTTTACTATGATCTTTCATGGAAATGGTCCTACACTGAACCTTGCCATTTGAAATAAATTGAATATGGCTCAAAGAATACTGTCTTAAGAAAAGGAAAAGCAAGCATTATATCATGTGTGGACAAGGTTATGAATGGTGAATAAAAGCTTATGATAAAGTCAACAGACAAAGGCTCTTCTCTTGGCAAGAGCGGAAGCATTAAAATTAGCCTGCATACACTATATTGACCCTTTTATAGAGATTATGCATCTCACCCTCCAGATGAAATGATTGGCAACTTAGGAGTGGTGCAATTTGATACACTTGATAGCCTTTGGACTTGTCCAATTGGGCAGTGTGTTGTGGCCTTACGGTGTGGTGACTAAAGAGTCAAGAAGTCTTTTGTCTTCATTCTTTCTCGAGTGTGATAAATAATTAATGGTAAAGTTAGATTAGGTGTTTTTGGTTTATCTATTATATCAAATATCTGGAACCTTTTAAAACGGGTTGGAAACTATAAAGTTCATGGTTTAGTTACTTGTGCATTTGCTTTGTTCCTTTGCTCTATCATAAGAAAATATTCATATAATAGTTGTTGTTATTTTCTTTTTTCCCATTTTGAGAATCTTGTATATCGTTTTTTTTTTAGTAACTAATAAATTTCTTAGGATATTGTCACTTATAGTATTTTCTTAATAACACATATATGCTCTAATTTATTTATTTATTTTTTTGCTTATGTATTAGTACTCCAATGGCAAATCTCACTAAACTTGAGTTTGTGGCTCTTGACATTTCAGAAAAAAATTACTTGTCATGGATCCTTGATGCTGAAATCCATTTGAATGCAAATGAACTCGGAGAAACAATTAAAGAAAATAATAAAGAAACTTTGCAAAATCGAGCCAAGACAATGATTTTTCTCCGTCACCACCTCCACGAAGATTTGAAAATCGAGTATTTGACAGTAAAAGATCTATTTGAATTGTGGAAAAGTTTGAAAGAAAGGTTTAACCATCAAAAAATGGTAATACTTCCTAAAGCTCGTTATGATTGGATCCATTTGCGATTCCAAGATTTTAAATCTATGAGTGAATACAATTTAGTCGTTTTTTAAATTAGTTCTCAATTAAAGTTATGTAAAGAAAATATTACTGATTATGATATGTTAGAGAAAATACTCTCCATTTTTCATACCTCGAATATGCTATTGCAGCAGCAATATCGAGAGAAAGGTTTTAAGAAATATTCTGAATTAATTTCTTATTTGCTTGTGGCTGAACAAAATAACGAGTTATTAATGAAAAATTATGAATCTCGTCCAACTGGCTCTAGTCCATTCCCTGAAGTGAATGCGACAACCCACAATTATTCTGGATGTGGACGAGGACGTAGAAATGGTCGCGGTCGAGGACAAGGCTATGGTCGTGGTTGTGGCCGCGGCTGGAATGTTTACCGTAATGATTATACAAACTACCAGAAGTGGAAAAGTAATGAGAAAAAACAAGAAAAATGTGGATCTAGTTAGAATGCTGAGAATAAATGCTTATGATGTGGGGTGATTGGACATTGGTCACATACTTGTCATATGCCAAAGCATCTTGTTGAGCTTTATCAAGCCTCGTTGAAGGAAAATGATAAGAATATGGAGGCAAATGCTTTATATCAAAATAATGACCCTAATAATATTTTTTAGGGTCTTAAAAATTTACCCCAATTAGAAGTTGGTGATTTTCTTGAGAATGATGAATATGGTGATTTTAATTAATATAATTATTTTCATTTCTCAATATCTATAATAAATTCAAATTTATTGTTTGTTTGTTTGTTTATTTATTTATTGTTTTTGAAGACCTATGGATATTATTGAATCAAAAATCGAAGATGAGGACCTCTGTCTTGTAGATAGTACAGCTATACATACAATTTTCAAAAGTAAAAGATATTTCTCTCATCTCATCATGAAAAAACAAAATGTGAATACTATATTTGGTAGTGTAACTTTAATCGAAGGCTCCAGAAGAGCAAACATTTTACTACCAGGAGGAACAAATTTCTTGATCAGTAATGCATTATTTTAACCCAAGTCTCATCGAAATTTATTAAGTTTTAAAGATATTCGCCTCAATGGCTATCATATAGAAACAACCAATATAGGAAATAATGAGTATTTGTGCATTACTAATGCTAAAATAGGACATAAACAAGTTTTGAAAAGACTATCTGTCTTCTTTTCAGGTCTTTATTATACATACATTAAACTTATTGAAATAAATGTCATAATAAACCAGAAGTTTACTACTCAAAATGAATTCCTTTTATGGCATGATAGATTGGATCGTCCTGAATCTATAATGATGTGACAAATTATGGAATATTCTTTTGGACATCCATTGAAGAACCTGAAGATTCTTCATCGAATGAATTCTCATGTATTGCATGTTATCAAGGCAAATTAATAGTAAAGTCATCATCAAGTAAGATTGAGTTTAAATGTCCTACATTTTTAAATCCAATTCAAGGTGATATATGTGGACCGATTCACCCACCATGTGAATCATTTAGATATTTTATGGTTTTAATAGATGCATCTATAAGATGGTCATATGTGTGCTTATTATCAACTCGGAACTTGGCGTTTTCGAAATTACTTGCTCAGATAATTCGATTACGAGCACAATTTCTTGATTATCCCATCAAAATAATCCGCCTTGATAATGCTGGAGAATTTACGTCTCAAGCATTTAATGACTATTGCATGTCTATTGGTATAAAGGTTGAACATCCTATAGGTTATGTTCATACTCAAAACGGTCTAGCAGAGTCATTTATTAAGCGTTTTTAATTAATAGCGAGACAATTACTTTTGAAATCCAAGCTTCCCGTTCATACTTGGAGACATGCAATTTTACATGCAGCAACACTAATTCGCATCCGACCTACTAGTTCTCGAGCTTCCCTTTTCCAATTAGTCTCTGGAAGAGAATCTAATATCTCTCATTTACGAACTTTTGGATGCACAGTTTATGTTCCTATTGCGCCCCCTCATAGAATAAAAATGGGGTTTCAAAGGAAATTAGGCATTTATATTGGTTATGATTCTCTTTCCATTATCAAATATCTTGAACCCATGACAAGAAATGTTTTTACTGCTAGATTTCTTGATTGTCGGTTTGATGAGACATTTTTTCCAACCTTAGGGGGCGATAATACTAGGAAAGGAAAGATGAAAAAAGAGATTACTTGGAGTAATCCATCCTTATGTCATTTTGATCCTCGCACAAAACAGTGTGAGCTAGAAGTTCAACGGATCATTCATTTGCAACAGATTACAAATCAATTGTCAGATAATTTCTCTGATCCAAAACCAGTAACGAAATCACATATTCCAGCAGAAAATGCTCCTATCAGAATTGATGTCTCTGAAGGACCCCTCCCAACAAATGAATCTAAACCACACCTGAAGCGTGGAAGACCAATGGGTTCTAAGGATAAAAACCCTCGAAAGAAAAGAGAAATAAATGAACAAATTGATCGTATAGAAAAAGGAAATAATTCGATCCAAGAAGAAAAACTTACAGAAGAAGTTGAAATAGATAATCAAGAAATATCAATAAATTACATTTCTACAATAAAGACATAGGATCGAACAAATACAAATATTGATGATATATTTGCATATAATGTGGTAATTGATATTTTGAGTGAAAATAAGGACTTTGAACCCACAACTTTAAAGGAATGTCAATCAAGAGAGGATTGGCCAAAATAGAAGGCAGCAATTCAGACAGAACTGACATCTCTCTCAAAACGTGAGGTTTTTGGGCCCATTGTCAAAACACCAGAAGGTGTTAAACAAATAGGATATAAATGTATATTCGTGCGAAAAAGAAATGAAAAAAATGAGATCGTGCGATACAAAGTTCGACTAGTTGTACAAGGCTTTTCACAAAGACTTGAGATCGACTATGAAGAGACATATTCCCTTGTAATTGATGCTATTACTTTTCGTTATCTTATTGGTTTAGTGGCACAGAAAAGACTTCATATGCAAATAATGGATGTCATTACAACATATTTATATGGTGCATTAGATAATGACATATACATGAAAGTATTAGAAGAACTAAAGATGCCAGAAGCATGCAATTCTCGAGAATTATTTTCTATTAGATTACAAAGATCTTTGTATGGTTTAAAGCAATCTGGGCGAATGTGGTAGAATCATCTTAGTGAATATTTGCTGAAAGAGGCTTGTACAAATAACCATATTTGCCAATGTGTTTTTATAAAGAAGTCCGGACATGGTTTTGTAATAATCATTGTTTATGCTGATGACTTAAATATTATTGGCACTCCTGAAGAGATCTTTAATGTAATAAATTATTTAAAGAATGAGTTCGAAATGAAAGATCTTGGTAAAACTAAATTTTATCTCGGCCTGCAATTCGAGTACTTAAAGAATGTGATTTTTGTCCATCAATCAATTTATACTGAGAAAGTTTTAAGACGATTTAATATGGACAATTCATACCTATTAACCAGTCCATTGGTTGTCCGGTCACTTGATATACAAAAGGATCATTTTCGTCCTCGGGATGATAATGAGAAGATTTTTGATCCTGAAGTGCCATACTTAAGTACAATTGGTGCTTTAATGTACCTTGCTAATAATACCCGACCTGATATTGCTTTTGCTGTAAATTTATTAGCAAGATATAATTCTGCTCCAACCAGAAGACATTGGAATAGAATTAAACTTATTTTTCGATATCTCTGTGGAACAATTGATATGGGTCTATTTTACTCTTGTGAACCAAATGCACAATTAATTGGGTATGCAAATGCAGGATATTTATCAGAATCACACAAAACTAGGTCATAAACGGGTTATGTATTTACATATAGTGGCACAACAATATCTTGGAGATCTATAAAGCAAACTATAATTGCTACCTCATCAAATCATGTTGAAATAATTGCAATTCATGAGGCAAGTTGTGAGTGTGTATGGCTCAGAATAATGACTAATCATATTCAAAAATCGTACGGTTTATTAATAAACAAGAAGACTCCAACGATACTTCATGAAAATTATGCAGCTTGTATAGCTCAGTTAAAAGGTGGATATATCAAAGGTGATAGGACAAAACATATCTCCCCAAAATTATTTTTCACACATGGTTTACTACAAAGTGGAGATATTAACGTATAGAAAATTCAATCAAATGGGAATCCTGTAGATTTATTCACAAAAGTATTACTCACTACAACATTTGAGAAGTTGATCCATATGATTGGAATGTGGCGTTATAGAGATATTAAGTGAGGTCTTTAACAGGGGGAGTATTGTATCGAAATACATGTATAAAGAAGGATGTACTCTTTTTCCTTCACTAGGGTTTTTGTCCCACTGGGTTTTTTCCTAGTAAGGTTTTAACGATGCATATTCTTTATACGATAGACATCCAAGGGGGAGTGTTATAAATGATATGCATTTATTGTGGATGTCTATTCATATGAGTGACTTTTCAAATGGATGAACATATTCAAGAATAACCATTGGCTTTTGGGTTACTTTTTAATGATATGACAACTTTAGATTTTGGGTACATTTGTGATCATTAAGTTTTGAGTTACCATATTAAATAGTGGTGTCTTTTCATTATTTTTCAAAGTGCCTATAAATAGATATTTTTATAATCTCATGATGTACAATCAAAAATAGAGAAATAAAATTATTCTTCTCTCATTCTCTCTAAGTTCTTTCTATTTTCTTAATATTTTATAATATTTATATCCATAATTGTCTATAACGCACAACATCTCTTTTATATATTCAACATATGTCAACTATAATCTAATTTTTAAATACCTCTTTTAATTAATTTAAAATTTTCAATTTAGTTATTTAGAGAAAATAAAAATTATTAATCTTTAGGGTAATTTAATTATAAAAAATACTTTAAAATAAAATTTATAGCAATGATTGTATATATAACACACGAGATCTTTTTTATACATTCAACCTAATTTTGCCCCTCAGGGACGCCTAAAGTGGTAGAGTGTCTCCCCTTTTAATCTCTCTTTTCAATTCGATTCTATTTAATTATATTTTCTTATAAAAAAATATCAACAATAATTTTTAAATACCTCTTTCAATAAATAAAATTAATTTCCTTTACATATAAGATAACATGGTGATGAAAAATTTAGCCAGCGATGGCTGAATCAACACAAAAACTTATAATAAAAGAGAAAATGAATAGAAAAAGAAAATTAGAAAGTGTTATTCTCCAACTCTTCTTTCTCCTCGCTTCTGCTTGCAATTCACGTCATCTTCGATCAAAGGCTTCATTCTATTAGATAAAGAGTAAAAAGAAAGTGGTGGAAACATGGGAGGGAAAAGTGGAGTGAAGCCGTAACCCTTTCACTCTCCATGTAGAATGTGGCCGGTGGCAGAACCAGTAGCCAGATGCACGGGATGCAAAAAACTTATAAAATATTTATTCAATCAATAAAAATAAATTTATTTTAAAACCTCATTCAAAAACAAGAAGTATAATAAAAAAATAACAAAATTAATTTGGAAAAATTATATTAGAATTTAATACTAATTGTTAAATTAAAAAAAAATAATTAAGATTTTGATTCAAATTAATGTATACTTTTTTATGGGGTGAAAATTTGATCTTTTTCAAAAAAAATGAATGGAGAGGAAAAACAAAATGGATGGGGACTTGGGGAGAGAGACTGAGAGGGAGAGGGAGAGAAGAGGAAAAGTTCCAAGAAAGAGGGAGGGAAGAGAAAAAGTTTGAAAAGTTGATTTGTCGGTGCAAAATTAATATTTTTTGGATTTATAATTTTATTTATTTTTTTCTTTCTTGATTTGACTTTAAAGATCATAAAATATTTTTTAATTGATTTAAAATAAGTGTTGATATTATATTTTGTTTTGTTATCTAATGGCTTTTTGAAAAAAAAATATAGAATTTATGAGTTTTAAAAAAAATAAATAGGGACAAAATTATAGTTAAGTGGATACAAAATAAATATTAAATATAATAATAATAAAATTTAAAAAAATGAGGGGATGCAATTGCCCATCCTCACTGTTACATGGGTTCACCACCGAATGTGGCAACCTGTGGACAAGCGTTCTTTTTTTTTTCTCTTCTTAATAATAGATAGTACTCAGAATTATTCGGAGTCATATTCTAATTAATTCGGTTTTAATATTGTCGGGTTTAATTTAAAAGAGTTATTTGAACATAATTTTTTTATTTTTAAATTTAGAATATGAAATTTGATTAAAAGAACTAGTAGAACAATTAGTTTTATTTCCTACAAAAACTTTCATTCAAACCCTTTCTTAGAAAAAGGTTGGAAGGTTGAAGTTTGAAAAGAAAGAAAAAATTAAATGTAAAAAATTGGTGGGGAAAATTTTATTTATGGAGTCTTGTATATATCATCTAATTTCTAATTTAGTTATAAATCTTTTAATATTTTTATTGTTCTAAAATTTTAAATTACTACATTTGTGGTTTAGTAATGAATTATACATTCTATAGTTAAATAAGCCATATGACATCCTAAGTAATACTTATGTCAATATTATATTAATATTTTTCCATTTTTAAGTTTTTAAAACAAAATTTGATTAAGATATCTAGGCTGTTTACCCACAAAATCGACCATACATAGTTCAGGGATAATTACTATCACTTTCTTTTTATTATTTTTCTATTTCTTTCCTCTAATTTTCTCTCTCACTCTCCTCATTTCTCTTCTTTATTATTTTTCCCTCTCTTTTATACTCTTTTTATCATTGTTCCAATTTTTTTTTCACTTAAAAAAAAATTATATTTAATAACTGTATACATATACTCTGTTTTTTTTTTCTATAATTTTTTCCCTCATAATTCTTTTCTTCCTATGTCTATAAATGCAGCAAATGGAATTCTTAACTACTCATCTAGGGATGGCAACGGATCGGTTACGGATCAGATCATATGAATATTATATCCGATCCTAAATCCTTATTCCAATATCCATATCCGTCTCTAAACTGATTCGGGTTAAAAAATAGAAAACCAATCTGACCCTATGGTTTTTTCTAAAAAATCGATCCGATCCGATCCAAAGTGATATATTACATTTTTTTTTTAAAATCCGATCCAATCCAATCCATACCCGATTCATACCCAACCCGAGAATAGAAAATATAATAACAAATAAAACTATATTAAAAAAAACCTAATCTATTTAAAATTGTTTCAAAATCTATACACTGTAAGCTAAAGAATAACATATAAATTAATCAAAACAACAATATACATGCACAAGAACCATAAAGAAAACATACAAATCATCCAAATATTAATCAAAGCATACAAATTTCATGATTAGGTAAGTGAGAAATAACTCATAAAACAAAACATAAAAATAAATTACATGTTTTTAATACTCAGGAAAAACAAAACAAATTAGTTTTTCTAAAATAACGTTACAAATTTCAAGTGACTAAATCAGCAATAGGAAACTCTTCAGCCATTTCATAGTCATCATCATCATCCTCTTCTCGATCTTCATTCAACAATGACAATGGTTGTATGGCTTAAAGATGAGCTTTTGACTTATTTTCTTAAAAAAAAAAAGTTGAAACAAATATTAAAATATAATAAATCAAATATTAATTAATAGAGAACATTTAAATATTTAGTTTAGAAACATACCTAGATATTGAGTCAATAACTAATTTTGACTACATTGTAAAACTTCTACAGTTGTGTAATGAAGTCTATTTCGATGAGAAGATATCACCTGACCACCTATACTAAATGTAGACTCATAAGCCGCTGTGGTAATAGGTATAGCATAAATATCTTTTGCCATCTATACAATATATGATACTTTCCACCACTGCAATATATCAAAATTTGTTTTTCTTGGAATCACTCGCTCTTCCAAAAAATCATCCAATTTTGATTTTGACTTTTTCTTGAATCGATTTACATTTCTTTCTTAGCATATGCACAAAATCTTCTGATTCATCTGTTGAAACTAATGTACTTGTAATGCTGGATGAATAAGATTCATCATTTACCATCACCATTATTTTCTTTCATATTCAACAAACAACTCACGACATACATGCAAAATATTTTCAATCTCTTCATTTGCCCTATTCCCTCTAAAAATAGTACTTCAACATCAAAGTTTTGTATTTTGGATCCAATACAATAGCCACAGCCAAAATAGCATGAGTTTTACTCCAATATTTGTCAAATTTTTGCAACATTGTCTTTGTCATTGTAGTAATGATCCCATTCTCAACCCCACTCGCCAATTGCATCAATGACAACTTAATATTACAAATTTTTAGGAAACAAATATTTGCAATCACATAATTAGTACTAGAAAATAGCTCTGTCATAGTATGAAATTTCTTTAACTTCTCACTGACCATCCTAGCAATATCCCACTCTTCATCACTTGGCAAACACTTATATCTTGGTTCACTTGCATCAAACTCATAAAAACAGATTTATATGATAAAGCAGTCTTAAGTATCAAATAAGTTGAATTCCAACGTGTTTTCACATCAACAGATAATTTTTTCATAACAGACACATTTTTAAAAACAGTAATTTCTTTAAACTTTTGTCATCTTTTCGATGTTGCAGACCAACATTGAACACTATCCCGAATTTTAGAAATTGCATCACCAATTATAGACAATCCATCTTACACAATTAAATTCAATATATATGCACAACAACACATATGAAAAAATGTACCATTTAGCATGAGTGTTCCACAACATATTCTTTGAATCAATAACTCTATGGCAGAATCATTGGAGGAGCAATTGTCAATTGTTACCGTTGATATTTTCCTATCAATGTGCCAATCGAGAAATGTTTTTATCAATTGTTGGATATGACATCTCGATCATGAGAATGTTGAACATAACAATACCTATAAGAATAAAATTATAAGAAAGTTAATAAACAAAACTAAATTTATTTCTAAAAATATTTAAAAAGATTAGATCTCAATACCTCAATAATTTGCTTCACAAATTCCATGATAGATAAATGTAATGTACAGTCACTGCCATGTATCCCCTTTTTTAATGATATGTTGTCCACATATCAGTAGTAATTGCAATTCTACTATCATTTTGAAAAAATTATTTTTTTATCCTTATATTTTCCTCATTGTAAATGCTCATGATATCATTTTTAATAGTATTGCGAGTAGGAATGCCAAACATTGGTTGCAAACTATTAACAAACTTCTTGATCCAGATGTGATCAACCATTGACAATGGATACTCATGCATCACAATCATTTTTGCAAACTTTCTCCTCGATATGGCTCCATCAAAAATATAATTGCTTATACTTGCATTACCATCAATATATTCTCTTTTATTTATCACCAAAATTTTTTGTCTTATATCAGTATTTTGATTTTTTGGACATCTTTCTAAATGTGTTTTTAAATGACTTGTCCCCTTTTTGGAATTTGCTCTCATTTTTCTCTTACAATAGTTACACATTACCTTCCATTTCCCATTAATATGCTCTTTTAAGAAATGATTCCAAACAACTAAACTTTTATGTTTGCCTTCATAATTAGAGGCGAAAATTTCAGTGAAAGTTGGAGTCGGAGTACTTGTCCCATTAGCAGCTATTGGAATTGTAAATGGAGCATCTTCGTTGGGATTTGAAGCTATTAAATCATGGGAAGATGAAGGAATTGAATCCATACTTTTGTGCAGACTGCAGAACGTAAAATGAATAAAATAAGATTAGTCCAGAACATAATTTAAACAATGTGATGAACATAATTTTTGAACTATGCAATGTGCAGGGTGCAGTGTGCAATGTGTAGTGTGTAGGGCAATTTCAGGACAAGCGATGCAATGTGCTAGGAAGTTTTTTAAACAGTTGTGCAAGGTGCAGGGTGCAGTGTGCAATGTGCAGGGCAAGTGATACACTGTGCAACTGCAATGTACCAATGCAGATATGCAATGAACCATGTGATGAACATAATTTTTGAACTATGCAATGAACACAATTTTTGAACTATGCGATGAACTATGCAGGGCAAACTAAATGGCAATAGTATAGATGCATATGCTCCAACTCGACACTCAAGTTTTGAAAAATGAATCTTGGTTCATTTAAACAATTTTCTAGATTTAGACTAAATGACAGATAACTAAATGACTAACTAAATATAAAAATGACTAAATGGCACTAGACTAGTACAGATGTAGATGCTCGAACTCGACACCCAAGTTTTTAAAAAAAAAAATCTTTGGTTCATTTAAACAATTTTTCAGATCTGTTAAAAATGAATCTTTGGTTAGATTTGCTAAAATCTTGAAAATTTGAGCAAAATAAATGGAAAAAATTGGATGATCATTTAGGAAAAAAAATTGAAATCATCATCGAAAAGGAGAAAATAAAAGGATAAATAAAAAAAATAAAAGGAAAAAAGTGGATGATCGGTTAGGGTTAATAAAAGGAAAAAAAATTCGTTCAATCACCAAAGAATCCAACCTTCTGAAGTTATCGTAACTGCTGTTGGTGATGGTGAAGAATGAGAAACACAATCTTTTGGATCTGGCATCAGCACAGTCGATGAAGGTGATGGAGGTCGGCACAGTCGATGAAGGTGATGGAAGTCAACACAGTCGATGAAGGTCGGCACAGTCTTCTGGATGTGGTGTCGGCGATGGCAAACTAAGGGGATGGCGTCGGCACAGTCTTTTGGATCTGACGTCGGTGATGGCGAATGGAGGGGATGGTGTTGGCAATGGTGATGAATGGTGATAAGATGAAGGGGAGAGTGTGAGGTGATGGCAAAGCAAACGAAGGAAAGAAAAAAGGATGCTGTTGCTGTGCAGTTGTGGAAAAAAGAGAGATAAGAATGGGTGGGATGTGTTTTAAACCTATTTTTTTTTTAATTTAATAATATAATATAATATTAAAATAAA
The DNA here is from genome assembly GCA_037126225.1 of Dillenia turbinata. Classification (NCBI taxonomy): domain Eukaryota; kingdom Viridiplantae; phylum Streptophyta; class Magnoliopsida; order Dilleniales; family Dilleniaceae; genus Dillenia; species Dillenia turbinata. Next base: position 13,391,789 of record JBAMMX010000023.1, on the reverse strand, counting down.
ATTTTATTTTATTATACATTATAATATAATCGGATCGGATAATTTATAACCTAAATTCGAACAGACCCGGCTATTTTTGTACTAAAATCTGATCTTAATCCGACTCGAACCCGATTTTTAAAGAAAATATCCGATCCGACGGATTAAAATTTTTGGACATCCATTGGTTCAGATCAGATATTGGTATCCCTACACTCATCCCTCTTTTTTACACTAAAAAGAAAGAAGAAATTAAGAGGAAATTAAGGGTTTTTTAACATGTTAATAAAATAAAAGAAAAATTGATGGTGCAGAGAATCGAGCAAAATGAACATTTTTACGAATCTTTGACTTTAATAATTTTAAATTTCTTGAATACATTATAAATTAATTAGAATCGCAAACTTATAATATCAGTTTTTATTAAAATAAAAATTTATACTCTCTAACTCTACAAATTTTTATAAATCTTTAACTCTAATAATTTTGAAAATTGAATTTTTAGAAAATCAAACATTTTTTTTTTTACACGGGACACTTCTCGATCATCCGTTGTTCAAAATTTTACCCCTACTAATCCGTATCGATCTATTTAAGGTCTCCCTTTGGAGGATAGAGGGTCTCTCCAATATAATTTACTCCATGTCCAACTTGCGAGTCGAACTCGTGTCCTTGGTTAAGGAACAGAATGATCTATCCACTCAACCGACCGACCGTGGATTAGGATATCAAACACTGAAATTCCTAATTTCATTAAGATAATTTTTAGAGTTCCAAAATTTACCAATTTTATGAATCTCTAATTTTAACAGTATTAGACTCTCTATTATGGAATTGTTTTGACCATAAATTTTAAAATTTTTAAATTAAGAAAAAAATTAAAAAATATTGTATATCATTCAATCTATTGTAGCGACCTATATATAGGCCTTGATCTTTATCTTATAGTGCAATGATATTATATATACAATGAATGAGTTTTTAATATTCTTTGAATATCGTGCTATCAAAATAATAAATATTATCAAAAATATTGAATGAATATTATATTATTATAATTATATAAATATTAGAGTTTCATTAAAATAAACTTTAGTATTCTCGACTCTATCAAAATTATACAAAATCTACGTTCAAAGGTGTTTCCTTTTCTATGTATACCTTTAAAAGGGGTTTGAGGTGTCACGTGAGTGATGACCACTCACGTGACCCTCTCACCCCACTCTCTCTCTCTGTTTTTGCGTCCGTCCATTTTTTTTAAAATTTCCCTTCTCTCTCTTTTTTTTTTGGTCCACTTTGTTGAACTTTTTTTTTATTTTGTTTTTTAATTTTTTTATTCCTTCTTTATTTTGTTTTCTTTATTCTTTTTATTTTTTTATTTTTTTGTTAGTTTGTTTTTTGTGACTACTATATATTGAGCTTTTTTATTATTTTTTGTTTTTTTATTCTTTTATTTTTAATAGTAGTGATAAATTGTGGTGAGTTTAGAATAATTGGTAATAACGTAATAGTAGTGGTAAAAACTAAAAAGGATAAAAAAATAACAAAAGAATAAAAACACAAAAAAAATTTAAAAAAAAAACAAAAAAAACCCAAAAAACCCAAAAAACAAAAAAAAATCTTTTTATTCTTTTTTATTTTTTATTTTTTTATTTTTTTATTGCTTTGTATGATAGTGGTAAATAGTGATGAATTTAGATAATTAGTAATAATATAATAATAGTAGTAAAAATAAAAAAAATAAAAAAAAGAACAAAACAAAAAAACAAAAAACAACAAAAGATAAAAACCTAAAAAAATAAAAAATAAAAAACAAAAAAAAATTTCAACAGAGCGGCGGTTCCACCTACTCATCTAAAAAAAATAATGGTAATAGAGGGATCTCTACTTTTGGTAATGAAAATTAATAGTGATATAAAACCAATATTCAAATATTCAAATATTCAAAGATGGATATTATAAAATGAATTTGGAGTCTCATAAGAAAGCTCTCTCATCTTTTGAATTGTTCCACTAAGTACAGTTCTACTAGTAAAGCAGCTCATGTCAAAGAGTTTTCCATATGAGTTTAGATGTATAAATCCTCTCTCTCTCTCTTTGAATCCCTAATCATGGGATTCAAGGAAGGGTTGTGATAGTTGTGATATCATAAACACACACTAAGTATATATTATATATTATAGTGTCCACCTTTTTGTCCAAGTAGTTACATTTTAGTTTCATAAATGCAATTCAACAATGTTGCATTTTATAATTGCTTCTCTTCTGCATACGGACTAATTTGTGATTCAAGTATGGAAGAGTATATTTTTTTTTTTTTTTTTTTTTTTTTTTTTTTTTTGTTTTTTTTTTTTTTTTTTTTTTTAAATTTCTTCTTTTGGGTTTCTTTTGTTTTTTTTTTTTTTTTTTTTTTTTTTTTTTTTATTTATAAAAAGTGGAAGTTTTTTTTTTTTTTTATAAATTTAATTAATTTAAAATATTGTGTGTTTTTTTTTTTTTTTTTTTTTTTTTTTTTTTTTTTTTTTTTTTTTTTTTTTTTTTTTTTTTTTTTTTTTTTTTTTTTTTTTTTTTTTTTTTTTTTTTTTTTTTTTTTTTTTTTTTTTTTTTTTTTTTTTTTTTTTTTTTTTTTTTTTTTTTTTTTTTTTTTTTTTTTTTTTTTTTTTTTTTTTTTTTTTTTTTTTTTTTTTTTTTTTTTTTTTTTTTTTTTTTTTTTTTTTTTTTTTTTTTTTTTTTTTTTTTTTTTTTTTTTTTTTTTTTTTTTTTTTTTTTTTTTTTTTTTTTTTTTTTTTTTTTTTTTTTTTTTTTTTTTTTTTTTTTTTTTTTTTTTTTTTTTTTTTCTTTTTTTTTTTTTTTTTTTTTTTTTTTTTTTTTTTTTTTTTTTTTTTTTGCTTTTTTTCTTCTTTTTTCTTGTTTTTTTTTTTTTTTTTTTTTTTTTTTTTTTTTTGTTCAAGTCATTGTGCTTTTTTTTTTTTTTTTGGATTCTTTGTCTTTATGATATCATACTTTATTTCTTTTTTATTCAGGTCTTTTCACTTTTTTTGACTTTTTTTCGCTTAAATGTTTTATCTTTTTGGGACATAAGGTTTTTTTCCTTTTATTTTTTGGCCCCACAGATGGTTCTTCATTTATTTTTAAACTACGGATTTTTTCCATTTAGCTCTTTGTTCTTTTTTTTAACCCAGCTTTTTTTTTTCTCTTAAGTTTTTTTTTTTTAGAATATAGGTTTTTTCCCTTTTGATTTTTTTTTGTCTCATAGATAGTCGTCTTTTTATTTTTAGATCACGGCTTTAAATTTTTTTCATTCAGACCCTTACCTTTTTTATCCAATTTTTTTTTCTTTTAGGTTGTTCATCTTTTTTAGACATAAATTTTTTTCTTTTTTCGAGCTTCATTTGTCCATTCATATCTTTTTTTATCTAATTTTTTTTACTTTAATATTTCATCTTTTTTGAATATAAATTATTTTTTTCCTTTTTTTGCCTTATAGATGATTATCTCTTTAGTTTTAAATTATAATTTTTTCTTTTTTTTCTATTCATGTTCTTACTCTTTTTTTAAAAAAATTTTTTGATCATTTTTCCTTTTGAATCCTTCATTTTGTTTAAACATAGATTTTTTTGCTTTTAGTTTTTTGGAGACCCACGAATAGTTATTCATTTATTTATATTATTTTTTTATTTTATTTATTATATTTTTTTATCTTATTCATTGAAATCCAATAAGTAAACTCTTTTTTCTTCTATCAATTTTTTTAATAATTTAAATGATAATTTAATTTAAATATTAAATTAGTTATAACAATAACCGGTATATTATAAATCGCCAACGGGCACCGCAAGTCTTGGAGAAACACGAAGCGAGAATAGTCAGAAGACACGTATCCGAACCTTTCACCAAAATCGCATCTGTAAGCTCCGATTTGGATTAAATGCTCCCATCCCCCAAGTGGGTTTCCACCTAAATTGATCAAACACTCCAATCTATACCTGTATGACTGGGTTGCTCCTTTCCACTCTACCCTCCCGCTCCTTCACTCCTCGAGTAATCCACAATCTCTCTCTCTCTCTCTCTCTCTCTCTCTAACCCTGTGCTTATTCTCTCACACATGTTCCCACACACTTTTTTTTTTCAGGTCTCCCTTTCATTGTGCCAAAGCTTGTTTAGACCCCATGGATGGTACTTCATTTTTTATTTGTCATATCTACGTTCTACTACATATTTTTTGTTTGATTTTTAAGGTTGCCCAATTGGAATTAATCCCCTTTTCCTCTTAATCTTCATGACTCCATTTTTTGGTGCAACCTATCAAATTCAAATCGTGTCCCCCCCCCCTAATTTTACCATACTTAAATATGAATTTCTTATTCCATTTGGTGTTAAGGGTGCAATTCATGCTTCCAAATTATGGGTTTTTCTAGGGCATGCTCTGGCATTAGGGGCATTATTTTACCCATATGATTTTTTAAGGACCACAAAGATCATATTTGTGCCATCTGCCAAAGGGTTCTCTCTCTCTTTTGCGACCCCTTTGAAGGGTCCTTTATCATCAAAGTGCCACAATGCCAAGAAGACTATTTTATCCCAAACAAGTACATTAACCATAAAAAATTTGATTAAATCTCTCTGGCTCAAAACACCATGTTGGTGCCATTGCCATTACAAATATTTTGCATGTTTACTTTTCGAGACCCATCAGAATCAACCAAAGGGAAGTCTTGAATATTTCTTTGGAAAACCCTATGTTCATAAAAGTGATGAAAAAGTGTACTGAATATTTCTGGATTGAATGACACTTGCGTTTACTACTACTTTAACACTTCAGCAAATATATGGAATTTGAACCCGTTTATGGCTTAACCTGCAAAACATCATTGACATTTATCCTGTCAAAGGCCATGCCCTAGACTACCACTTTAACATTAGGGAAACATTTGGATGCAACCTCTTTAGAGGGGGAGAACCAGTTGCATCAGTGTCTGAAATTATTAACATAATGACCATATTTTGCTGATTTATGAAAAAATTTTACTTTTTGAAAGGTTATACATTTTCAACTAAATATTCTTTATCCTAGATTATAAATATTACAAGTGGTGGAGTAAGAAGGAAAGAAGAAGGTAGAAGAGCTTTATCAAACACAAATTAGCTAAAGGAAAAGACAAGGCATTCGGCATTTGAATAAGATGGTGAAAGAACGATTTACTAGAGAGCACTTATTCTATCCAGCGAAGTACGATGTCTGAGGACAATGAGGAGTTGAAAAGACTAATCCTGGAATAACGATCCACCAACTTGGTGTCATTGAGGTTTGGGAGATATGAACATCATGGAGTCATGACATATGGTACAATTAGGAAATGTAGAATAAAAAGGAGTATCATCTACCCAAATATCTGATGCTGGTGAACATGGATGAAGTTTCCATGCTTCATAGTGTTGTTTCAATTTTCATGATGATTTTTGTAGATTCTTTCTCATGTGGCAGCCAATTTAATCCTGTTAGTGACCGGTAATGTTTATTTTTAGTGGTACATGCCTATGTCTTCTGGTCCTCTCTGATGATATTCTAGTGTTGGTATTGGAATCTCATCTTATGGGTTGCTGTTGAATATTTGGTATTGATATAGTTCAAGATTTTGGTTTCATATCACGTATCTTTAATAATGGTGTTTCTTTTCAATTAAACTTTGCCATCTCTCCTCTCCCCTGTCCTTTGGAAAAGAATAACGGCATTACTAAAGAATTAGGATGGGGGGAAAAAGAGAGAGAGAGATAGTTTTATGCTTGTCCTCCTCCAAAGTACCTTTATGAATTCAAGAGTGTGAATTCTTCTGCTTATACACAGCTTTAATACTCGTTTAACTAGGATACTTTGGGACAATGTGGAGGTTTCATCAAATAAGAACAGGTTTCATGGAATTAGAACTTTTTGTACTACCAAAGGTGCGTTCAGACTTACTGTTATTGTGCTTGATAATCAAAAGCAATTTCAAAAGGCAACTTCATTTTGATTCCTAGTAGCTACAAATATTTTGTAATGCGATGACTTGTGCCACACCTAGTTTCTTTGTTAATGTCTACTATTTATTAGTTTCTGTTTGTTAGATATTCTTTTACATTTTCTATTGAAGTCTACCATGCAAGCAGCGTGATCAAATCGTCTGCCTTTGACATCTATTCCTTAATGTTGTTTCCATAATTTTAGAGGGCCTTGTCGTGCAAGCAATTTGAATCCTTTTCCTTTCAAATGTTGGAATATATATAAATATATCTCCTTCTTGAACTCTTGCATCTCTCTTTCTTTGTCCTTCTTGTTTAAGTTTGACTAAGTTAGCAAAATTGTCATCTCTATTTTTATGAGTTGTATGAAATTTGTGGTACTTGGACAACAACTAAATAACCTCCTAAGTTTAAGGTTAATTAAACCTCTTCATCTTTTTAACCATGCGAGAGTGAAGTCTTCATATAGTTCGGTTTTTTTCTTGTCTACCATTTTACTGGAAACACCATTTTACCCTAGGGACAAAGGAGGACTTTGATCAGCAAGCTATTGGCACAAACTCATGACACCTCTCTATGTCTATAAATCTTAAGAGTGGGGCTGGTTACATATGGGTCTTTGTTATGTATGATGTGGGTAACTAAGTGTGTGTCAGTTGAGACTCTATAAAGTTCACTGGAGGTAACCATCCTTCGAGAGCCTAAATATGCTGATTTTTAAAAGTGCAAAAAGAAATCCCTATCAAGCAACTTGTTAGCCAAGTTTTGTGAGGACTCTTGCCATTAGATCATGGGATTTCAATCCCCAACCTCCTCCCCGTGTGTCATAGCCACCCTACATACTGCCACAGGTGGACATCAGCCTGCTGGGACCAGTGAGCCTGATCGGTTCAGTGAAACAATGGTCTTGGTCAACATAAATGACTATAGAGTAGGCTAGGCCATAATAGTGGGGGCTTATTCAAACTTAGTACAGGCAGCATGATGTTATCTGAATTCACTAGCATGAGTGTTTCGTCTACCATGCACCTCATTAAACATATTTCTTGACATCTGGCAAATTTCATGTTGTCTTAGATCTATCAATGAAGAAATGTGTACCTTGTAACACGAAAGACTTGAGGCCCATGACCGAAGAAGCAGCAAAACATCTAATGCCACAGGTGTCTATCCTATTTTGCCTTTTCCCCTCAATTTATGTATGTTATATCTGACTTATCTCTTCCATAATATTATTTAAGTATTGTGGTTGCACAGGTTTCTGAGTGGTCAATGGTAAAGGAAGATGGAATCATGAAGCTGAGAAGATCATGGACTGTGAAAAGTTTCAAAAAAGGTCTAGAATTCTTTCAGGCTGTAGCTGAGGTTGCAGAAGCAGAAGGTATTAACCTTTTGCATATAATCTAAATCCCAAGCTAGAAATTCAAGACCTCTGATTGCCTTTGAATTAGTTATGAATTGTATATGAATTTCATTATGCAATAAGAACAGGTTGATCCCATGGTCCATTTAAGCTGACTAGGTTGGATACTTTGAAACAGATTCAATGATGGATCGACCTAAAAATGATATGTTTTAAGGTATAATTTAGTCTTGGCATATCACTCACTGTTTCCATCTCTAGGGATGCTTAACTAGAATGCCATTATTCTATACTAATAAATATTTTATTTGTACTGATTTATAAGTCCATTCTTAGCTTCATTGTGGTGGTCAAAGCTTTTAGAGCCCCTTAATCCATTTTTTTTAAGCATGTTCTTTCTAATACTGGCACCGACATATTTACCAAATTCATTCCTTACACTGTTGTTACGGACCTCAAAAATGCCAATCGAAATGCTAGGGCAAGAGCAAGATGTGTAGCAACAAGGCGAGAGCCCACAGGAGCCATCGAGCCAGCTGCACAGGCCACAACACGCGCGGACAGGACATGCATACGACACTTAAGCAATGAGCACCTTAATGCCATCACCGTGCCACACATGAGCAGATGAGTTCTAGAGGAATCAGGACACCTAGGAATCCTAAAGGACACAAGAGAGCACGCAAAAGTGGATTCAGGACCAACTATGGCACATAGAGCCCCCATGCCAGCCCGCGCACCAAGGTGTCTTACTTGAATATGGCTTCTTCAGGAGCCCCGTGCAGTCATAAGGCGATTAGTGATCTGACTTGAGCAATTGATATGATTAAGGAAAAGACTCAAGGAAACCAAAAATCACTGGAATCGGAGAAGATGTGCTCAGTGGAGTTGAGAGTCCTAGTGGAGCATGGGACAAGGCATTGTCCGGATCCGGATTTCTTAAGGACCTCCGAGCAGACTGTCATGATTAACAAAAGTGATTCGAGCAATCAACCTAGCACTAAAAATGGCTTGAGGAAACCGAAAATCGGGAAGAAAGAAGAACAATGGCTCGATGAAGTTCAATACCCTAGTTTACATGAGCATTCAGGGCAAGGAGATAGGCTGTGCAACCAGGAAGCTGAACCATGAGCTGCATGGTGATCATGGAAGAATCCTAGAGCAACTAGGTAACTCAAGAAACCCTAGAGAAGTCATGGGTGCGAAGAGAAGTCCAAGTCTTGGTGAGTTAAAGAGTCCTAATTCCACTCAAACTCTTGGAAACCCTAGGGAACAAGACTTTGATCAAAGTAAGGAACATATACTTGTTGATGCAATTGGAGTTTTGAGTCTTATCCAAGAGGGAGAAAAGCAAGATAAAGGAGGAGACCTAAAAGAAGGATTGCTATCCATGTATAAGAAGGACACATCACAAAGGCTTGAGAGTCTTAGTGCAATCACAACACTTGGGAATCCTAGACCAAATATAACTCTTGAGAAACATAAGGACCACATCTCAAGACAGAGAGAGGAGAGTTTAGAGATAAAGATAACAAGTCAAAGAGCCCTAAATCAGCCAAGACTCCTAGGAGATCAAGAAGTCCTTCACCAACAAGGAGACCTAATTCAACAAGGAGTCCTAATTTATGTGAAACTCTTAGAGAACTTAAGAAGCAAAGGACGGAAAGAGAAGTATTTAGAAGCAACTGTCACTAGACGTGATGAAGACTTCTCTCAAGTGAAGGATAATGTAACTTAGTCTAGAAGTCCTAGTTATCTCAATGTTTATCTTATTCTTTATCTTATCTTTGTTTATTTAGAATAGAAGTTTATCTTATCTTTTCTTCAATATATTTTGAATCTTAGAATAATCTATTAGGATAAGGATGATGACATATCCCTAGAGTCCTAACCAATGTAAGCACTAGAGGTAGAACTCTATAAATACTACCCTAGGCCAAGCATAAGGAAGGGAAGTCTTATGTGAGTTTTCTTCAATTATCAATAAAGTTAAGTTCTTTCTTTCAAATTGAGAGCTTAACTTAGGAGCATAGAGAAGAGAGAAACCCTTCTTTGTGTTACACCACCTTTCAAGAGATCCATGTAGTGCAGAGAGGTGAGGATCACAAGCAATCCGTGTGAGAGTGAATGATCCACTATCTATCCCTAACCCTAATTCCGCCCTAAGCCACCCTTACACATGACATAGGTGCTGTGTAAGGGTATTTGCACTCCATATTTCATCACTTTAAGTCCATACATTCGATCCATAAATCCGGAGCCCCAACAATCCATAGAAGCATGAGAAATAAGCATTGCAAGGATGAGATTCTAAGATGCTAAAGTTGATGAGTAGTTTAATAACAAAATTTAGGATAATTAATGAGTTCGTCAAGAGAAAGCTTAAAATGGCTCAAATATGGAACAAGATGAGAATCATTTACAAAGTAGACCTTTTGTTCATTGTAAAGAGATATAATACGGTCAAAGCTTTTAGAGCCCCTTAATCCATTTGTTTTAAACATGTTCTTTCTAATGCTAGCATCCCCATATTTACCAAATTCATTCCTTACACTGTCTACAGAAGCATGAGAAATAAGCATTGCAAGGATGAGATTCTAATATGCTAAAGTTGATGAGGAGTTAAATAACAAAATTTAGGATAATAAATGAGTTTGTCAAGAAAAAGCTTAGAATGGCTCAAATATGGAACAAGACGAGCATTAGAAGTGACTAATTCATTTACAAAGTAGACCTTTAATTCATCATAAAGAGATATAATATGACTTCAAAAGAAACTTATATAACTTGAATCTTGAAGCTTCGGAAAAAAAAAACCCATGAAAACTTCATAATAGGTTGTGAGAAATGATACAAAATCATAGATATAACTACTGATGTGTGCCTTAAATAGAATGGAATATGAGGGAAAAAAAAGGTAGATTCAATAGTTTAGGATATAAGACTTAGTTTTGTTGACTAGCACAAAAGGTGGTCTTCTCTATACTTTGGACATCTCTCTCTCTCTCCCCCAAAAACTATGATGGTAAATGATAGTTCTAAATGGACTTTATTATTGAATAAATATTATAATTCAATTAAAAGGCAATCTTGCAGAAGTGTATTCAATACCATCATTATTTTCATATTTATTTGTTTCTTAACTAACATAAAAACAGGGATGCCTTGATTGAACTTGAACTTGCATAAGGATTCTGAAAGTAACCAGCATACTCGTCCTTGGATTGAAATCAGCTGGGAAAATGAAATATGCAGAAATTCTTGTCTCAAAATGCACAAATTTGAAGTAGACATGTCAACATAAGTCATACTAATAATTGATATTCTTCTCTTTGGTTCAGGTCATCATCCAGATCTTCATCTTGTTGGATGGAACAATGTTACGATTGAGATATGGACACATGCTGTTGGTACGTCTACCTAGTCACTACTTATTGTTTCATTTGCACTCTGTAGTTTCCAAACATTTTTGTGCACCAAGAGGGGGACTATGTCTTAACTTGGTAATGTAGGGCCCCAATCCCCTCTCCTTCCACTGATTCTGGACTTTCGGGATGATCTCATTTTTAAGTGCTATGCAGAGCCAGAAGTCGACAATTTTAAATGCTAAGTAATCAGCTAGATCTTAAGTTATAAAAGCCCTGTGAAAGAGCTAGCACGGTTTACTTCCTTATCCGGCAGTGTTTCATTGGGTTGGAAAAATATTTGAACCTCACTGTTGAGGCTCTTGTCAAACTGCTTGTGGTCTTTACATACTAGTTGCTGTCCAAATTCGTCTACTTAGCCACATCATTTTGCCATGGTGTCATATCGATGTAAACAAAATTATGATTTATTTCTTTTTAATATTAAAATAAATTTAACACATTAAGGTGATGATTGGTAAATTCAAAAGGTTCTTCCTTGGCTCTTCTATCCTATTTTATCTTATTCCAAAAAGTAGCATAGGTAATAAGGATTTTTTTTTTAAAAAAATATATATATATATATATGGAAAAGTTTGATTCTTCATATGGATCTAAAATTCCCCTCTAAACGTGGGCTTAACTGCTTATTTGGTGGTTTTAATAGCACTGCTTGCCGGCATATACTTCTGTACAAAGCTTGCAAAGACTTTGCCCCGTGTGCTTTGTACTTGAACTCCAAATCAATCTTCCTCTGCTTGCTTCCGAGCTTAACATAATTAGATTTTCTAAATCATTTTGTGCTTGTGGATAATTTCTGACTATAAACAATAATCGAACAGGTGGATTGACAGAAAATGACTTCATACTTGCAAATAAGATTGGCGGGCTAAGGCTGCATCACCTTCTGAGACGAAAAGCTGGTGACCCTGTCTAGATAGGCTTGGAGAGTACAATGTCATGACCATAATAATGCTTTAAGTTGCTTTTACAAAATCATTTTGCTGTTTCAATCATCTATGCAGAGAGGAGACTCTTATCTATCTTCTATGGTACATTGGGTTCACATTTAGCAGATGATTTGGTGAAAGGGTCATTATGTGGTTCATCCTCTGCAAGATTTTTGTGGCATTACCATATAATTCCTTGTCTTTCAATTTTAGTTACCGAAGCAGTTGTAAAGGGCAAAGAGTACTGCGGGGTAGTCTGATAATGGTCAGTCCTAAAGTGACAAACATTCAGTGTGGTTCAACCAGTTAGCCCGAAAAAAGCTGAAGGAAATCTTTCAGCGCCAATGGCCAATGAGATCATGCCATGTCATTTTGGGCATAATGTTTGTTGGCCAAACTTCATTGAGCAATGAAAAATGTTCTTACCGGCGGGTAATTGGTTTAATGGATAAAAATTTTAGTTTTTTAATTAAGTTTTAGTTTCAAAATTTGAGAATAAAAAAAACATCAGAAGAGTTCTCCTAAATTAGGTTTGATAAAGTTTAAACTAAATTTGTTAGAGTATGGCTAACACCAGTTGATCCAATACAAAAAAAAAAAAATGTTTTTCTCTCTCTTTATTTATTTATTTATTATTTTTTTTGTTAATGTTTGTGTTTTTAAAAGATTTGGATCATTCACCTTTTGTGAATGCCATTTGTGTCATTCTTGTGCATGGATCATACTGATCTGCTTTACCTCCCTCCTCTCCTCATCCCTTTTTTTTTTTTTTTGGGAAGGGTGGTGGGTTTAATGGGAGTGCCGGAGGGGAGGGGTATTGTGATTTGCTGGTGCAAGAGATGCTTCTGCGCAGATTCAGAGATTTGAATGCTATGAATTTATTCGGCAAGATTGAGTTTGCTCCTTCTGACTTTGGCCTCGCAAAGTTTAACTTGACATGATCATTGTGCGGTTGAGTATCATTTTCAACTGAATCAGCTCCGACTTGAGAGCAATATGCAGTAGTTAATAAAGCAAACACTGAAGTAGTTTAATGGGGAAGTGTGGAAAGATGGATGAGGATAATAGAAAAAAGCTAGAAAAATCACATGCAATGCATGGCCCCTTTTTTGGGGGTGTGGGTAAGTGTTTTTTTTTTTTGGGGGGGGGGGGGTTGATTGACATGGGCAATAACTAAAATCGGGAACCATTTACCATCTTAGTTCCTTGCCAAAATTGTGAGGCTCCCTTTCTTTTCTTGGAGGTCTAGGGGAACATCTGAACGACAATAATCTCATGTTTTGTCATTTTAAGCCTTCTTCTTCTATTTTTATTTATTTATTTATTATTAAAAGGGGATCATGCATTGGAACCCTGTCGAATTATATATATTTATATATATATATATATTTATTGTTCCAGTCTTTATTTAACAGTAAACAAAAATATTATCCTCATAGATAGAATAGTCAGCTAATCAGTTATAACAACTATCACCACCATCGGAGGTCTCGATTTCAAATTTTTTCTATATATCCAAAAAAAAAAAAGAACTAGTCAACTACACCAACATTTGACAAGTAGCGAAGATAAATGCACTAGCAAAATTATAATTTCCATCCATATAAGAAGAAATATATAAATACACCGAAACATTGCACATAAGCTAATACCATGAATTTCATCCATTTATCAAAAACACAACAGACCCAATCCGATACAATTAACTGAGAAACAAATTAATTAGCCCTAAGGATTTGTGTGGATATCTTTTCTCTCCTCAAGTCCATGTATGCTACCATTCGACCAAGCTTTACATCAATCAGAATGGAGAATCCACCATAATCCAGACCACCATAATGCAGCATAACCCATTCACATGGTTAGGAATTTTCGCCGATTCAATCTGCCCGCTTGGAAATCAGTCTGGGGTTATCCAAAACTGTTATACGTTGAGTACCAAAAAGGGAGACCTGTTTGAATGCAAAATTTATTCAATTTGGTCAGTACAGCATGTGGTGACACTTGGCAAGCAATCTGGAGTTAATTTTCCCCAGGGCAACTACATGAAATGCATGAATTTCATCAAAGCACTGACATGAGGAAACCCTCGAATGCTACCGGCAAGGCCTGCTAAAGCAGTGTCAAAATTTACTAGGGTGACTAATTTTTTTTTTTTTTTTTACTTAGACCACCGGTATTCGAGAACCCGATCAATCCGATTTGAGTAGCTGTGGAGTCCAATTTAGGACTGATTCTCTTGGTGCCTATTTTTTTATTCCTAACACTCAAAGTCAAGATTTTAGTTAAAAGAGTGCCCTACCACTAGATTGGTGATTGGTGGATGCCCAATTTCATTTCAAGTGTGGTCCTGTTCAACTTATAACATCTATGGCAATTTACCCTTCTTAGCAAAAAGAATAATTAGTTGGCATTTAACGAGGCTGGAGCTCTCTCTCTCTCTCATCTTAAATTCATGCATACATACATCTATTACACCCACCGGCTTTTGGAATGCTGTAGTTGGTAAAAGGCAGGACCATTTTTACATGTCCTATAATGGAATGCTATCGGCTAATCCCACTATCTCGACCTCAGATCCCCCCCCGCCGGGGGGGGGGGGTGTATCAAGTGACTCGTGCATGAGATTGTCCTCGTCCTATGCTGTCCCAACATGATGATTTCAATGAAGGACAATGTACAACTCCATGGCAACTATAAGTCTAACCGGACCTTGAAATTTGACAAGAACTTGAGGAAAATTCTTGCTTAGAAATCTTTATCCCAAGTCATAGCTATCGTAATCATTTCGTATTTCAACTCAACTAATAACCAAAAATGAAATCAGAGTCAATACTTTGTGGCCCACAAAATCAGGATCTATTATCTATATGGTCCAATTTCTACACAGAACACCAACTCATTAAGAACCACCGCTACTTTTAAAATAATGTCAATGTAGTGTGGAAAAAAATGCCATCAACTCTCACAATCAAAAGCTGGAAATCATGTTTATTTAACTCGTTCACGTGCTTTTTGGGTTTTCTGGTTATGATTATGACCTGATCTAATAAGGAATCAAATAACACAAATAATTACCAACTAGAGAACACAAAAATGTTACCTCACTTCGATGATCTTGGCATGGGTTTCTGCAAAAGAGCAGTCAAATAAACCTCCCCGTTCTTCAACCCACTAGAATCAGTCTTGTTTGCAGTTGCCCATTTCACCTTTTTGTACCCTAATTTTTGAATCAAAGGCCCATAAACCTTCTCAAGATCAGACCCTTTACTAAAAAACCGATCCAACCAAAAATACCCTCCACCCCTCAAGACCCTATCAACATCATAGAACAGAAACTCCATTACTGTAACTGGGATCCAACGGTTTACGGCGCGCCCGCACCGCACTAGATCGACAACCCCGTCGAAAATTGGAAACCTCTGCTGCAAAGGTATGTGCAGGGGAATCAAACCCCTCAATGAAATCATCTCATTATAAGGAGCGCCCAAATTCATAGAAGTAGTAATCACAGTCACATTGTAACCCTTCATGTGAGCTGCAAAAGTACCTGTCCCGCCACCCACATCAATGGCTAAACGAAGAATTGCATTGTGGGTTTTGGAGATCTGAATCAATTGTGAAATGGGTAAGTCCAATTCGGACTTGTAACCTGTAAATCGAGTAGATTCGATCTTGTTGTCAAACCCTAGATAGGTGTTCAGCTTGTTCAAACAGTCAAAATTCTTACACGAGTACTTTTCCCAGTTGATTGTGGAGGAAGGGAGGTTGAGAGCAAAAGGGTTTGAAGGTAAAGAAGATGGGAATTTGTGTGGGGTTGATGAGAAACAACGTCGGCGAGGAAGAGGATGACAACCTCGGAGGATTAAGGATTCGGCGATGTTGTCGGTATCAGGAGGGCAGAGAGAGTAGGGGGTGTAGTTCATGTAAGTATAGAGCAAGTGAGGATAGTGGTGGCAAGAGGAAGGGATAGGGGAGAGATGAGAGAGGAGGAGGAGATCCGAGGGTGGGGTGGTGGGAGTGGCGGGAGTGGTGGAGGAGGGAGGGGAAGAGTGGAGGCGTGTCAGGTGGTTGATGGTGGCGCGTATGGTGTTGAGTTGGTGGAGGAGGTGGGAGGGGACTTGTTGGGAAGTGGGGGCAGGGGTAGGGGATTGGAGGGAGGAGGAGAGGTGGTAGAGGGAGAGGATATTGGTGGCTACCATGGCTAGAAGGAGGAGAAGGTTTAGTCCCATTCCCAATGTGAACCCCATCCTCTCTCTCTCTCTCTCTCTCTGGGGCTTAGGAGGTTGGATTTGAGCTGTTGGACTTGGGAGTTAAGAGTGGTGTGCTTTTGGGGAGTGGGGGAGGGAGGGTGGGAGGGAGAGAGAGAGAGAGAGCGCATTGGATTATTTGCGGGTCCTAGGGAAAGAGCAAAGTCCATGGTCGAACTAATAAGGTCTTAGGAATTTCAAGTGTTGCTGGCTGGTGCTGATAATGACCATACTTTTCATGAACAGGACGATCCAATTATCAAAGTACCCCTTTTATTCCTTTCTTTTTTTTCATTTTACTTTTCGTTTAACTCCTTGACTTTTTTTATCTATTTTTTTCACTTCGATTATTTCACTTTTACAAAACACTCCATCTTTATTTTTTTCATTCAAAACCTAATAATTTTTTCCTTATTTTTTTTAGTCTTTGTATTTTTATTAGCTGATTTCTTTTTTTATTTAAATCTTTCGTTTTTAAGAAAACTCTACCATATATTTTTTTTAACCATATTATATTTTTTTCATTTAAATCATTTCTCTTTATTTAACATCGCTATATTTTTTTTCATTGAGCCTTTACTTTTTATTTTTCACTTAACTCCTTTATATTTTTGAAACTATTTGTCTTTTTTGATCTCATTTCTTTTTTTTTTCACCGTTTCTTCTTTTAGAGAACCCCACTATGAATTTTTTTAATTCAGGTAATTTTTCCCAACTTATTTTTTTCATTTCAACCATTACACTTTTTTTTCCTGGTTTCTTTTTTTTTTTCCACTTAGGTTATTCTTCCTTTGAGAGGATTCCACTATGTGTCTTTTTTTTTTCTATATTATGTTTCTTTTTCGTTTAACTCTTTTTTTTTGACACCGCTATGGTTTTTTTTAATTCCAATTCTTGCCTTTTTTTTCATTTAGATTCTTTATATTTTTGGAATCACACTTTTTTTGTTCAAGTTTCGGCACTTTTTTTCCCTATGATCACGTTGTGGTATTTTTTTTCATTTAATCTTTGCATTTTTTTCGCTTGGATCCCTTATCTATTTTGGACCATACTTTATTTTTTTCATTTAGATCCCAATTTTTTTTTTACCCATGATCACACTTTTTTTATTCAAATCTTTACACATTTTTTGCTTTTTTATTTCCGCTTAAATTCTTCATATTTTTTGGACCACATTTTTTTTTGTTCAAATTCTTTCACATTTTTTACATGTTTCTCCTATATTGTTTTTTTTTTTTTTAATATTTGGATTCTTGCGTTTTTTTTTTTACATGTGACCACACTTTTTTTTAATTCAACTTCTTGCATTTTTTGATCTTTTTTTACTTAGATCCTTCATCTTTTTAGGATCACATTTTTTTTTTTTTTGTTTAGATTCTTGCGCTTTTTTTAACCATTTTTTTTTAACTTATACCCTTCATCTTTTTAGAGTATAGATTTTTTCTCTTTTAATTTTTTGTCCCATGGATTATTGTCCCTTTAATTTTAAAACATAGTTTTTTTTTTTTTACTTTTTTTCCATTCAAGTCTTTATTTTTTTTATTTTTTAACCCAGATTTTTTCCCTCTCGATTCTTTCGACCTTTTCAAATATGAGTTTTTCCCTCTTTTTTTTTACCTCATGGATGGTCATCATTTTATTTTTAAACCATAGTTTTTTATTTTTCCATTCAGCTCTTTACTCTTTTTATTTTTTTTATCATTTTTTTCTCTTAAATCCTTTATTTTTTTTAACATAGGCTTTTTTTTTTCCTTTTTTGGCCTCATAGATAGTAATATCTTTATTTTATCATCTTCTTGCTCTGCATATTACCTTTTTTTTCATTCATTGGTTTTTTTATAATTTTAGTGGTTACGCTTTTTTTTTTTCTCTAATCACTAATACATGTTGTACGTTTTATTTGTTTGGAAAAATAATTTAGTTTAGGTATTAACTTAATTATAAATCTAATAACTATTTATATAGTAAAAAAATACGATCCATATCGTGGGGGCATCCCGTGCATTAGCACGGGCAAATGACTAGTATTCTATTTAAAATGTAACTATTTATTTGTAAAATAAACTTATCATCATATCTTATTATAGTACCTATCTTTTTAATTCTTTCCTTTTAAATTCTCAAAAAATCTTAATATATTTTCATAAATAATTTCTTTTAATCAAAAATCAAATTATAAAATCAGCATTACGGGGTATTTGATGAGGTAATTCAGGGCAAATTATTGAAAAAAAAAATTGATATTTGAAACATGAAAAGTGGTAGCATATAATAACGCTTTGTAAAATATATTGAATTTAAGTATGAAAAAATAAAATTAATTACAAAATAAGAACTCATTGAAAATAAGATTTATAGGCCTTGAATATAAGCTCGGAATGAATATTGAATTATATTTTATATAATTTCAATTGAATAGTTGATTTAAATTTATTTTTAAATGTTTTTTTTTTGCCTACTTACCGGTTGAACCGGCAATCGGGCTTGGCTAGCCTGAGCTTATCCTATTTTTAAGGAATGAGCTCGACTTGTTTTAAGATTGGGCTGAGTAAAAGTCTATTATTTAGGTTTGTTTTAATTGCGAATCGAGTCTAAACACCAGTAGACTCTATCTGTTATAGGCCTGATTCGTTTAAAATTGAATATTATGATATTTTGATGGTCATTTTGATGAATTTAATATATTACTTTTGATATAATTCATTAATATTTCATGATATTATTATTGAGAATTTTCATAATAATGTACCAATTGACAGTTGATCTAATGAAATAAAATACTAAATCTCTTAATCAAATTTCAGATTCAAAATTTAGAAATGGAAAAAACTATATTGAAAAAATCACCCTAAATAGGGCCCTAATAACTACTCGAATCAAATTAGTCAAAGTATGATTTCAGATACTGGTTGTAAGAACAAAAAAAAAATCTTTATAATAATGTGATTCTTAATTTGACATTGTGGCATTTATTTTGTATTTTATTTTAAATGATTAACATATTTTTTATTTAGTATTTATTATATTATAAAATGAGTTAAAAAATATCAAAATGAAATTTATAATTTGAGTTCAAGTGTGATCTGAAATGGATTTGAAACCTTTTTAATTTTTTGGGGCTAAACATAAGTCTCAATTTTTTGATCCTTTTTGAGTTGAACTTAGGATTGTGTCAGTAAAATTGATCGGATCCGAACTTTGTAAAGCAAAGATCAAAAGCTCGATTACAAGTCTGGGCCAAAAAAAAAAAAAAACTTTCCTAGAAGACATATTTTGTGAAAACAAATAGACCCCACCTCTCTCTCTGTTTATTAATTTTTTTTTTGTGTAAAAGGATTTTTTTTATTATTTTTTGATATTTAGGTTTTGTCTAATTAATTTAATTTAAATATTATAGAGCCTATTAATGATTGACTATTTTAAATTTTATTTTTTTATTCTTATAATTTAAATCTAAAAATTATAATTAAGAGAATATAATATTTAACTATTACACTGATAAGAATTTGATACCCCACCTCTCTCTCTCTCTCTCTTTCTTTTTGGTACATAGAGAGGCTCGAACTCGAAACCTTTACAATATTTTTAATGTTTTCCTGATTGACACGTCAACCAGGGTCTAGCTGGATCTCATGCATTTCTAACTAATTTAGATGAAAATATTATGAGAAAAAATAAAGAATCGAGAAAGTTATTTTTTATTTTATTTGAGAATTTAGATACGAAAGAAAATAATAAATTTAATGAAATTTGAGATTCATCTAAATTTAAATTTTTAAAAAAATAAAAAAATAGAGAAAAGATAAGATATTAGAGTTAAATATTTTTTATATTAAAAAAATACCATTTAAAAATTGATTGAAAGTAAAATTTTTTATTTATAATTAATTTTATTTCTTTTTTTTATATAAAACTCTCAAATAAAATAGAGATAAAATTATAATTTTTCTCTTCTTTTCCTTTTTCTTCTAACTAATCTTTTCTTTTCTTTTTAAAACTCCCAAACATGTTGTGTATATAAATATCTATGTGAGGAGCACTCCGATTGATCCGTGATAGAATTAGTATTATATATATATATATATATATATATATATATATATATATAAATGAGATAAAAATGTGTGTTAAAAGAGATTTATCTTTTAAAAATTTAATTCAACTAGAATTAAATTTAATCAAATACTACATGATTACTAATTTTAGATTTGAATATTATGTATAATAAAATCATATACTGATAAAGTTTTGTTCTTTAAATATCTAATTTAACTTGAATTGGATTTAATCGAATTCAATGTGATTATTGAATATCGAAGATTTATAAAAAGAATTACATTAAGAGAATTTTATTTTTTAAAAATTCTATCCAACTTAAATTGGATTAGCCAATATCAATACAAGTACCAATATCGATACTTTATTAAAAAAAAGAAAAAAGGAAAATGTATGTGAGGGGGCTTTCCATAATTGGTATGGAGGGTATTTTGAGGAGAAAAGTAGATCAGGCAACATAAATTTCCATTGGATCTGATATAATAAATATTTAACGTTATCTTCAATATTCAAAAAATCAGATAAAGCATATTATATTGAATATTAAAATTAAGTTATAAATATGTATTTATGTGTGTGTGTGTATATATATATATACACATTTGAATATGTATGTATATATGTTTACCTGTAAATATAAAGTTACTGAATGCCACTCAATTTTAGTTACTTCACTAAAATTAATTATTGCAACAAGAAACACAAAATTGGACTAAAATTTATTTTGATTTTGATTTATTGTACTTGTAACATTTATTCACCAAAATATTTTTTTAAAAAATAATATATAGAGTTGTGGAAATAAAAACTAAACTTTTTATAAAAAAAATTAAAATTTTTATTATGTCAATAATAACTTTAAATCCAAATCCATTGCAATCATGATGAAATGGTAATATGGATAATTAGTTTCAAATTATTCTAATTATAAATTTAAAAGCAAAATATGACTTTTCTTTTTTTTTAAAAAAAATGAAATTTCCAATATGTCGGTTTTTATAAAGCCATTCCTAAAAAAAAGTTTACATATGATGATGTGTGATATTAATTCGATTTAAAATTAATTAAATATAATAAATATATAATTATTATTAAAAGAATTTGTGCTTATGAGATTTTCTCCTTATCCTGTTAAATATTAAAAGATAGTTAAAAATGATTATCAAATTGATAATGGGAAACTATTTTGATGATCTGCATACTCTTAAATAACAATAGTTTGTTGTTATCGATTTGATGATCTGAATACTATTTTAATTAATTTATTTAAGCAAATAAATCTAAAACGAATATTATATTTATTTTTACTTATTAAATAATTTAAATTTAAAATAGATATTACTCTGTTTAAACTCAAAACACTCATTTATAAATTAAGTATAAACATAATTTTAAGGATTATTTATTAAATAAATAAGGTTAAAATATAAAATTTTACCTTTTTATATAAGTAAATACTTTTAAATTAACCCATTTTATTATTATTAGTTTTTGTTTTAGTAATTTTTTAATATTCAAATAAAGAATAAGAAAAAACAAATATTGTTGGATATTTTTATTTTATTTAATTTAACTTGTCAGGTGTGGGCTGGAAGCACCGTCGGGTCCACCGAGGTAATTTACACAAATAATGTTTTTTTATTCAAAATTAAATAAACAGCGTAGTTTTTTTTGTTTCTTAAAATAGAGATGTCACACTCTGTGATCGTGACATCCACGGTTCATTTTTCAAAAAAACCAACTCTCATAGTCAAAAAAAAAAAGAAGAAGAACATCTCATGTCGTAATTACAGATCGTGACATAGGTTGCATGATTTGAGATCGTGACATAGGTTGCAGATCTGAGATCATGACATAGATTACGCAATCTAGGATTGCAACATAACTTGCGTGATCTCAGATCTTGACATTGCACTATTATAACCCGAAAATGATAAATCTATTTCCTTCTCCTTCCGCACTCTCTCTCATTTTCTCTGGTTCTCTCTTCTTTTAATTCGGCCTCCATTCCCTTTGATGACGGAACCCTAAAATTATGATTGCTCGACTTCAATCTTGCGACATCAAAGCTTCATATCACGCATGATTGGACTACCTGAGTATTGCATTGATTTTTCAGTTTTCTTTGGATGCTATATTCGTATTCCGACATTAGGGCATTATCTGAGTATTGTCTTGTCGGAGTGATATATGGTGAGCTAGTGTGCCTTTTATATGTTTCGAGGTCGTTGAGTATTATTATCCTGTGAGAGTTTTACGACAGTTTGGTTATCGATAGGATATTTCTATTCCCATACACACCGATATAAACTTGCATTGAACTGACCGATTTGGGAAAGCTGGTCGCGATTGGACTATAGAGCATGCGACACACTTAGAGTTATGGGATAATCATCGAGCCCATATCATGATCGGAGAGGAGTATTATGATGATGATATGACAACATCTGATTACATGGCTTGGTATCGACGAATCACACACATATTGATTGGTAATCCTGCACATCGATATCAGCAAGGATTTCGGCCTACCGCAGACGACGTGACGTTCATGGTAAGTTAAAAGAATTTTGTTGTTTTATATTACTTTTATTGTTTACAAAATTTTTTGTATTTACAATTTTTTTATGGTACAGTGCTACCGGCTAGAGAATCTCCATTTAGCAGCATTTGATGTTCTCATTGTCCTAGGAATGGATCCTCAAGTTGCTTATATCAGAGATAGCATATGGGACATATTACAGTGCTTTGGACATAGACACCTCAGAGAGATCGTCATTCGACATCTACATAGAGAGATATCGATCTAGATATTCTCTCTACTTCTGGTACTATGGGTGCCTTTGATGAGCATATAGAGACGTCGATATATTCATATCTGACTCCTACGCCTACTTAGACCTTTACACAGACACCTGTTTTTGAGAAACATGACGAAGTATGCCGAGTGAGTCTCCGTGACTTAGTGTTTATCGATGGCAGTGGCGTCGTCGATATTTAGAGGATATTAGGACTATTACGATTTAGTTTCTTGAGAGTGACGAGGGTAGGCAGAGTCTCCTGTTCCCACTAGACGTCGTCGCATAGAAATGCTAGATAACCTCCACATGGTACTTAGTATAGGTTTCTCATATTATATGTATTACATTCTAATTTTGTAATTTAAAATTTAAAATTTAATTTATAATCATTTGTTATTTGTGATTTTTATAACTATTTTATTTCATATTTGTAGTTTGTGGATATTGGTATTTGTTCATAATTATTTTGGAGTATTGATTGATATTTGTGGAATTTGGTGTTTTGTGAAGTTTGATAATTGATATTTGTGGAGTATTGATTGATGTTCATGATTCGTATATTGGTTTATATTGGTTTTTGGAGTTTGATGTTTTATAGTGGATGTGTGGAGTTTGATGATTGATATTTATGGAGTATTGATTCATATTCATGACTGTTATATTGGTTTATATTAGTTTCTGGAGTTTGGTGTTTTTGTAAAGGATGTGTGGAGTTTGACAATTGATATTTGTGAAGTATGGATTGATATTCATGATTGGTACATTGGTTTATATTGATTTTTGGAGTCCGGTGTTTTGTAGAGGATGTGTGAAGTTTGATATTTATTGATGTTGGTGTGTAGGATTCAATGCAAAGAATGTGTGCAACTAGGATGTGGGGGGTGCTAATGCAGGATTCAAGAGTTGGCTCAATGTAGGAAACGCCCGTTGTGGAGGGGGAGTGAAGAAGATGTCGTGACTAGAGATCGCGATATAAGTTATGTAATCTGTAACTGCAACACTTGTTGCGCTTTTGTTGAGCACGACAAGTATGTTGTAATCTCAGATTGAGTAACCCATGTCACGATCTATAATATTGACATGAGGTGTTCTTTTTTTTCTTCTTTTTTTACCATGAGAGTTGTGTAAATAATAGATATCATAATTATAGAACGCGATATCTCTATTTTAAAAATAAAAAAATATTTTATTTAATTAATTTTGAATATGAGAAATGTTATTTCTTTAAATAACCCGGGTCCACCGCTTCCAACCTTAGGCGACCTTTCTTTTTTTTTTTTTTGCGGGGGGATCCTCGCGTCCTCGAAACGCCACTTTACTGCAGCGCAAGGATTTTCAGACTACGCTTTCGAGGAGCAGCAGATTCGCAAAAGCTTCATCAGCCATCACAGTTGCAACGAAGATGGTCTCTCTCTCTCTCTCTCTCTCTCTCTCTCTCTCTCACATGTCGCGTTGTGTATTGAATTTGGAAATTATGGCTTCACTCAAATTGATTCTTTTGATTTGATAAACTTCGTTTTCTTAGGGCATTGGTGTTGTGAGTTTTGAATTAGGTTATGGTGGGTTTCTGACTTTTTTTTTTGATTTGAAGGGTTTCTAGATACAATTTAGGTGATTGAATTTTGGCTTCGTGATGCCCTAGAATTATTGGAGTCATATTCTGATGCTTATTTTAGGAGGGTTTTCTTTGAGTGCTTTAGCCTTTATGTGGGATTCACATCCTGATAACGTATTGCAGATGAGTGTGACGTGAAGAATTTAACTTTGTTTTGCTTTTGATTTGTCTAATTGATATTAGAGGGCTTAATAAATTTCTTTCCGGAGTGAACTACGGGGTGCCAAATATGGCAATTCTTAGACATTAGGTGGAGAAAATTCAATTTCTGTTGTCATTTATGTTCATGGAATGGTGTTTGAATTTTTGCATGTGATTTCTTTGTGTTAATAAAAATTAAGCATTCAATAAACTAGGTTTTCTATCCCTGAGCAACATAGTTAAAAGATGATTAGATTGTGGTAATAGGAGTTTACTAGGGACCTTCTACTCAGCTGTTGTTCTTTTCGAAACTCACAAATGCTTGGAGTAGTATTTTGTTGTTCTATTACATTGATTTTTTGCTTTCTCTCACTTTATATAGAAGCTATCCTTGAATTGAAATTTTTAAAAACAATCATTGTATGATTAATTTAACACTGGAGACCCTCAAAATTGCTGTCTCTTTTGGCCCTTATGTGGGCCAATTAGATTTTGACTTTGGAATTCATTGTTATCCCCATTATTGAGATCATATGAAATGCAAGGAATTTTCTTGTCTCTTCTTTTTCTTTTCACCGAATTTGTTCGAGGAATGTTCAGAACAGCAAGCCTTTTATCATCCTCTAGAAGAGGTATAATTGAGTGCCTGCTTCAATTTTGGCATATGATGTCTTAATTATGGTAGTTTCTGACGTCTTTCTAAGATTTTTAAATTAAAGAAAAGTAAAGAGAGACTCAAAGAATGAGGTTTATAATTTCTGAATTTTATTGAGAGAATTTTTCATATTTAGAACAACAAAGGACACTCCTATTTATAGAGGAGCGGAGACAAGAGAGTGGAAGCAAGAGAGAGAAGGCAGACAGCCCTCTCTGTCTAACGGCTAGTTCTGCACGCTAGCCGTTGGACTCCAACAGCTCTTTTGAGCTGTTGGAGTTTAAATGACAGCCTACATGGGCTGTCTTGAGCCTTTCCTTTTGGGCCTTGTTTCCTTACATTTTTGGGTTTACAAGGGGACAAGTATGGGCTCAAAAAACAGAAGAAAAAGTACAATCCTCATGGGCAAAGAAGGGCCCAAAATAAGGTTCATTGACCTGTCTACAAGGGATCTGGACAGAAGTACTTAAAGCTTCATATTTTCAACACTCCCCCTCAAGTTGGGTGCATATATGTTGATAGAACCCAACTTGCTCATGCATTTGTGAATGTGGTTGGCTGTTCCCCATTTGGTGAGAACATCAGCATCTTGATCATCACTTTTTGTATGAGGTGTGATGATTAGTTTTTCTTCAATCTTTTGTCTTACAAAATGGCAATCCACCTCGATGTGATTTGTTCTTTCGTGGAATACTGGATTTGAATTTATGTGAATTGCGGATTGATTGTCACAATGGAGCTTGATTGGAGTAGGAACAATGAAACCCAGCTCTTCAACTAAATTCTTCAACCAAACTATCTCACTTGTTGCGGCAGCCATAGCTCTATACTCGGCTTCGGCACTAGACCTTGATGCTATATACTGTTTTTTGCTCTTCCAAGTTACAAGGTTACTTCCTACAAACGTGCAATATCTGGTTGTTGATCGCCTATCCTCGGAGTTGCCTGCCCGATCTTCATCACAATACCCCATGATCTCTGAGTTGTTGTTCTTTCTCATCCAAATTCCCATTCCTAGAGAACCTTTCAGATAATGAAGAATCCTTTCGGCAGCCCTTCAATGCTTCTTCTTTGGATTTTGCATGTGTTTGCTAATTTGGCTCACGGCAAATGATATATCCGGTTTGGTTATCGCGAGGTAAATCAACTTCCCCACTAGTCTTTAGTAACTTTGCTCATCCTCAAATGCTTCTTCATCATCTTTGAGTTCGGTGGATGAGCTAATGGGACTACAAGCATGTTTTGCCCCCTATTTCCTGGTTTCTTGCAAAAGATCAAGCACATATTTCATTTGTGATAGAACAAGTCTATTTGGACAATAGGCAAGTTCTATAACTAGGAAGTAGTTTAGTTTTTCCAAGTCTTTAATATCAAACTTGGATTGCAGGAAATTTCTTACTTGGTTAATTAGGCATAAGTTGCTTCCGGTGATGATTATATCATCAACATAGACTAATGCAATAATGTTTTTTTTTTTTTTCATTTAGTTTTTAATGAAAAGAGATGTATCATTATTGCATTTCTTAAAACCATTACTAAGAAAAGGTGAGCTAAGTTTGGCGTACCATGCTCTAGGAGACTGTTTGAGCCCATAAATTGCCTTCTTCAATTTGCACACCATATTTTCTTGTTGAGAAAGCCCCGGAAGCATCTCCATGTAGACCTCTTCTTCTAAGTCCCCAAGAAGGCATTGACCACATCCATTTGAAACATAGGGCAAGAGTGATTGACAATAGGAGACATCAAGACTCGAATTGTGTTCATCTTGGCTACCGGATCCAATGTTTTCTTATAATTTATTCCATAAGCTTAAATAAATCCCTTTGCCATCAGGCTTGCCTTGCATCATTCTATAGAGCCATCACTTTAGTGTTTTATCTTATAAACCCATTTGTAGCCCATTGCTCTTTTTCCTTTAGGAATTGATGTAACCTCCCATGTCTCATTCTTTGTTAATGGGTCCAATTCATCCTTCATAGCCCTAAGCCACTAAAGATGGTATCGAGCTTCTTCAAAGGTCTTTGGCTCCTGCATTTGATCTATGCCTCTCAAGAAAGCTTGGTGGCTAGATGATAGATTAGTGGTGGTATAAATTTCAGAAAGAGGATAAGTTGTAAAGTGAGAGTTATTGTAGAACTTCCATTCTGAAGGAGTTTGTCTTGTCCTAGTTGATCTCCATAGTGGTCCAGGAGAAGGAGGGGAGCCAACAACTTCATCAGAATTCTTAGTTCGATTTTCTTCTCTTGACCCTCTTTCCTCATTACCATTTGAAATTCTCTAATTTTGATCCTCTTCCATTTCTCTTCCTTCCATTTGGTCTTGACTTTGAGCCTCATCTTCTTGGTTAGCTTCTTTACTAATGTTGATGGAAGGAATTTGAGTATCCCAATTGCTTGAGGTAGATGTTTCGTTATAGTGCCTTGAGACTTGGGATCTGCAAAATAAAATTCAATCTCCATAGATATCACATCTTTAGATGTGTATAGTTTGTTAGTTGAAGGATCATAACATTTATATCCCTTTTCAAATGTAGAGTACCCTAGAAAAACACATTTCGTTCCCTTTTTGTCTAGTTTGTCTCTAAAATGTTCAGGTACATGCGCATAACATGTACATCCAAAGACTCTCAAGGGGAAGTATTCGGTTTCTAGTTGAAAAGGACTTCTAAGGGAGATTTACCACTTAGCATATTTGTGGGCATGAGGTTAATGAGATGGGCAGCAGTTTTTATGGCCTCACTCCAAAAATTCTTAGGGCCATTGGCATGGAACATTATGGCTCTAGTCATTTCTACTAATTGTCTATTTTTTCTTTCGACAACTCTATTTTGTTGAGGGGTTTAAATACATGATTTTTGGTGAACAATGTCCTTATCTTCTAAGAATTTTCAAATGAAAAACTTGTGTACTCTCCCCCGTAGTTGGACCTAAGGATTTTAATGTTGGCATTGAATTGTTTGGTCACGTATCT
The DNA here is from genome assembly GCA_037126225.1 of Dillenia turbinata. Classification (NCBI taxonomy): domain Eukaryota; kingdom Viridiplantae; phylum Streptophyta; class Magnoliopsida; order Dilleniales; family Dilleniaceae; genus Dillenia; species Dillenia turbinata. Next base: position 13,363,605 of record JBAMMX010000023.1, on the reverse strand, counting down.
ATAATAACTCCTAAGTGCTTTGAATGCTTCTGATTTTGTGGTCAATAAGTATACCCAAGTGTATCTAGTTTTATTGTCAATAAACGTTGTAAAGTATTTGAATCCATTACGAGACACAACGGGAGAAGTCCATAAATCAGAATGAATTAATTCAAAAGCATTTTCATGCATTGTTTTCGAAATTGAATAATACATTCTCGCTTGTTTTCCAAGTATACAAACTTTGCAATGCCTATTTTCTACTTCTTTTTCGGGAAATAGACGTTTCAAAGCTTGGATTCCAGGATGCCCAAGACGTGCATGCCATAGAGGGAAAACTTGATTTTGGACAGAAAAAACTTGGTTGTCTTGATCCAAGTAATACAAGTTGTTCTTCCCAAATCCCTTGCCAATCAAGCAATTTGACTTGAGATCCTAAAATACAATATGATTAGGATCAAAAACAACTTTGCAGTCTTGGTCCCTAGTGATTTTGCTTATGGACAAAAGATTGGAGTTGAACTTAGGCACATATAAAGCTTTTGTTTTCTTCCCTAAAAGTTCAACTTCTGCCATTTGATCAACCTTTAAATCTTTGTCCGCTAGCAACTATGACAATCTTATGGTCAAGGAGAATAATGAATTTATTAACTTTGTGTTTGTACTTGATCATATGATTATCACATCCAGAATGAATCTATAAGCCAATTTTTGAGATTAGAGGAGTTTAGATGGCTACCAGAATGTAGAGCTATTTGCTTGAGAAGTTTCTGCATTTCCTCCATTTTGCTTTCAAGGGCTGCAACTTGGGAGGCTTGTTGAGTGTAAGCAGGTTGTTCTTGCTCCCTTTTTGTGGATTCTGGTCTCAGATGAGGGTGGAGGAACCAGCATTTTTTCTTTCTATGACCAGTCTTTTTGCAATGAGAGCAAACATCCTTCTTGCAAGTTGTTGAGCCTTGCTGGCCGTATGCTCATCTAAGCAGCCTTGAAGCCTTGTGCCTCAGATTTGGTTTTGGTTGTTTCTTCCAACCTCATGTTGGTTTCCCCCCTTTGGATCATGAATTGAATTTCTTGGAATGAAGGGAGGAAGTACCTTCATTCTAAGAATTTCTTGTCGGATAGAGGCATATTCTTCTCGAAGACCCATGAGAAGCCCAAACTTCATATCTTCATTATTTCTTTGAAGAAGAGTTTTGGGATTTGTGGTTGGAGGTCTCACCAAGTTGAGCTCATTCCACAAATCTCTATATTCGCCAAAGTACTCTAGGAGAGTCCTTCCTTCTTTCTTAATTTTGGAGATCTTCCTTTTCAATTCAAAGATTCTGCCTCTGTTGGTTTCTTGCCCGTATAATGCATGCATTTGGTCCCACAAAGCGTTTGCATTTGGTATACATGAGACCATAGCTTTGTGGGTTTTGTCAAGAGACATTTGGAGCAGCACCACCACTTGATCATCTCGTTTTTTTCCAACTCCAAAACGAAATATCAGCAGCATCAGGAGGCTCTTCTAGAATATGGTTTTCAAGATTGAAAAAGTTGAGTGACCTTTTGATAGTATCTTGCCAAGCATTGAAATTAGTGGCATCAAGAAGAATGGAGGTGAACATAGATGTGCTTATGTGTGGAGGAGGATCACCTAGGCCGGATGAAGAAGGTATAGAGACCTACTCTGATACCATGATGTTTTTCTAAGATTTTTAAATTAAAGAAAAGTAAAGAGAGACTCAAAGAATGAGGTTCATAATTTCTGAATTTTATTGAGAGAATTTTTGATACTTGAACAACAAAGGACACTCCTATTTATAGAGGAGAGGAGACAAGAGAGAGGAAGCAAGAGAGAGAGAGGGCAGACAGCCCTCTCTGTCTAACGGCTAGTTCTGCACACTAGATGTTGGACTCCAACAGCTCTTTGGGCTGTTGGGGTTTAAATGACAGCCTACATGGGCTGTCTTGAGCCTTTCCTTTTGGTCCTTTTTTCTTGCATTTTTGGGTTTACAAGGGGACAAATATGGGCCTAAAAAACAGAAGACAAAGTACAATCCTCATGGGCAAAGAAGGGCCCAAAATTAGGGTCATTGACCTGTCTACAAGGGATCTGTACGGAAGGACTTTGAGCTTCATATTTTCAACAGTTTCCTGATGCTAGTTTTCTCGAAATGGAAGTTCTTGCTTCACTTTTTAGTTATTTATTTTTTTACTGCTTGGAGTCTGTTACATATTGAAAGCTTAAGTGAGATATCGCATGTCATTCAAATGAAATTTTGAAATATTAAATGACCGACTTGTAAAATTTAATACCTAAAATCCCATCAGTTCATTAGCTTTGTGTGTGTGTGCGCGCGCGCGTGTGTGGAATGAATCATTCAGTGTTGGATGCCTTCATTCTTGGCTTGGAGGGATATTTCTAAACTGAAATGTTCTCTCCAACAATAGCTGGCGTTTAACATACTAGAAGGAAGTTCACATGTTTATGGTGCATTTGTCTGTGGAATTGAATTCTGATTATGTTGTTCTGCAGGCTGATCCTGAATTGGAGGCTATAAGACAAAGAAGAATGCAGGAGCTTATGGCTCAACGTGGCATTGTATGGTAGCCTTTAAATATTGTTTTGTTGCATTAGAGTGTTTCATGGCTTTATGAGTAATTTTATACTTATCTAATAGAAATTTCCCTTGTACAGGGGAGTCAGCAAAACTCTGAACAACAGAAGGCTCAGGAAGAGGCCAAAAGGTTAGTACTGTTTTTATAGCAGTACGTGTCTCATTTCGTAGGCAGTGATTGTATTTTGGTCATTTTTCATTTCTTTCTTTCTTTCTTCTGAATTCGATGGATTGACTTGACTGAATTGTTGGTTAATTGATCCAGGGAGGCAGAGGAGCAAAGACAAATGATGCTTAGTCAGATTTTGTCATCTGAAGCACGGGAGAGGCGTAAGTTACACTTCAACATCCATTCCAACTCTAATTTATCAGTAGAAACAATTTTTCTTTTTGGAAAATAAATAATACATATGTGGTCTTCAACAATTTGGAAAATATATTCCTTGATTCTCCTTTTATTAATATGTTATTAGATTTTTGGCCCGTATGTCATGGGCTGTGGATAAATATTAAAACTGCCTATCAAGTATGTGTATGAGTTGGGTGGCAGCCAAACCATCCAACCTAACATATGTTGGTTTCACTTTTAGCAGTGTGGTCAAACACAATTGAAGTCCCTCAAGGAGTAGTATAGGAAAACATCGTATTGGATAGGATAATTTTTTCTTTTCTTTTTTTTTTTTTCTTCTCTATGCTTTCACTCATCAGGAGCATTAGGAGTATTTCATCAATGTGTCTTTGGAGAAGTTGGTATTTACTTTGTCATCTATTAATTTTTTTTTCTTATTGTTTTAATTTTGTTTTCCTTCTTGTATGGGGATGCTTCATCCTTCCTCTCTTCCAATAAATTTTTGTCTTTTATTTAAGAAGAAAAGGCACTTCAGGTGATCACAAGGCACTTTGGGTGCTTAGGAAGCCACTTTAGTTCCTAGGTCTCAGGTGCCTCGGTGCCCACATGTTAAGGCAGGCACCTTGTTCAAATCGCTCGATGAAGCATTTGATTGGTGGTACTGCTCTCCTCCTTTGGTGCTTTAATTATTCTTTCTTTGGTCTGGGCATGTTATTTTTTGATCTTTTGTATTTTTGTTTGTCTGTTTGTTCTTTTTGTTGTTCTTCTTTTCCTACTTAAGCTTCATTTTTCCATACTTTTCCTCTTCTCTGTCTCTCCATGTGTTGTATGCTTGTAATTTAAGTTGATAAAGACGTAGAGGTTTATATTTTTTTTCCCTTTTTTTTTAAATATTTAATTTTATTTTTTAATTATTTTTTTTTATTTAAAAAAATTTTTTTTTAATAAAAAACCATTAATTTTAAAAAAAAAAAAAAATAAAAAAATAAAAATATAACATGTTTTTACAATGTTTTGGTACTTCAAAATGGAAGCCATATTGGTTTCAACATCATCCATGACTCCTTGGATGCCCTATGTGAATTTTCTCTTATTTTAAAATGCTAGAGATATGTCAGATACTTGAGGAATATTTTATGTGGCTCTTGTTCAGAGAATTACTGTAATTTACCACACAAACAAAATTCTTATTTTTCATGGTTCACCTAATATGTTAATTAGCAAATTATCTTTTGTCATTGTAACCAAAAAAATTGATCCCAATTTAACTCCCTCAAAGACATTGAAATTCGAAAGTGTAGTTTGACATGTCTTCTGTGTTCACGTTATGGGGCGCCCTTATGTTGCATAAGCTAGAATTAACAAGAAGATTTGCAATGCACATATTAATGTGATCTTTAGGAATGATGCCAACAAGTGTTTCTCTATGAAACTTCCAGACTCATTGTGCAGCTTTTAAATATGTTGTTTCAAATTGTTTTGTTATTTAGGATGTTTATGTGAACTAATTATTTGCTAGAATTGCATATATTTAGTTTTGTAACCATCCCTTGTTGTATCCTATCTCTCCAAAATTTGTAATGTTATATGTTGTGTCTGGGTCCTATTGAAATCCCTTTTTCACGAGCTTGGTTGTTTTATAAAACTGATCAAAACCACAATTGAAACAGATTCAACTCAATTTGCAAATGATATCTAGCTTAGCTAGTAGAAAATGTACTTTTCTCCAAGCAACGTTCAAGATTTAAACCTTGGTAATTGTTTAAGGGGGTTTCGAGCTTACATAGGATTTTCCTAGTACACATGCCTGATGGGCTTGATGGTGCATACTTTAATGTCTGTGGCTAATATTCCTTCCATCACTAAAGGAAAAGGGATTCAAAGCAAAATATTGTTGGGTTGCTTTGCTGGTTACCATAATTCATACACGATCATGTTATTTGAGCATCATGTGATGTATAGAAGCAAATAATTTATAGGTATTATAACAACACATCTTGGACACCCAATGTCAAACACTGGAAGAATGACCCAAGATTTAGGGGCTTCTGTGCAATTTGATTAAGTGAATATTTTGTTCATCAGGATAGATGAATATTGCAATGAACACACGCTGTTCATTTGTAGGGCAAACTGGGGATCGTTACTTAGATTATATGTTCTTGTCTGGACCATAATCTATGCCCTGCTTCTTTTGTTGTTTCCTATCCTTTTTCTTCTTTCAGTTATATCTTTTACTGATCCTGTGGTAGTGATGGCTAGACTATCTAGATTATAGAGGCTTTAATGGCACTGAACTTCAGTTGTTTACCTTTGTAAAACTTTAACTTTTTGCATGCCTTTGGACTTGTCTGAGCCTTTAGTAGCAAAGGGGTGAGAGCAGTATGCACCAATCATCTTGAGATTTACTATGCCGCTGTTGCATTGAGATCATAGTACATCTATATGATACAATGTACTCGTTGATTGTCCATCTTGATACCAAATAGTTAAGTTTTATGATAAAAAGCCTTGTTACTTGGAATCTGTGAGGTGATTGAATGATGTCCTTAGCCATCAGGTGGAGTCCACAAAGAACAGTGCTGATAGGAGCTCAAAACAGAGGTTTGTTCTATGTCCTCAATTTGGTAGGATATTTTAAGTAAAACCATATAGTACTTTTCTCCTTGGGACAATATATAAATGAAAAATCAAGGCACCCAAGATTGGACTAAATGGTGTGTGGCTGGCCAAGATATTAGGCGGATGACCAAATAGACTGTTAAAAGCTTTAAATGACAGTTGTTTTAAAGGAATATGCCCATGGTATGGTGGATTAGGTGAGGTTGGGATGATCTATTACTTTCTAATGTCAAATTTACTGCCAGTGTTCTGGTGGAGGAACAAATTTTGGAAGTAGCAGCTTGATCAATAAGGGACAGTTGAGGATCATTTTGAGTGAAATTGTTGGTTCAAGAAGCTATTTCTTTTTAATATGTTTATCAATAATTTAGCATGTGTTGCTGCGAGTAAAAATTTAACATTTTTTTTTTAATATAGGCAATGGTAATGCTAATTTAAACATATTGAACTCCTTAAATATTTTGCTTTTTTTTTTTGCCAATATGCTAAGCCCATCCATATTTTTACTATATTTTCAATGATCAACAAACCTCTCTCCGTATATTCAACCCTAACCCTTCCCTCTTTCCTATTCTTCATGCAGGCTCTGGCTCTCTCTTTCTCTGTTCTCTCCTCTCCTCCTCCCTGTCCCTGTCTCTCGCTCTTTCTTAAGACACATTCACTATCTTCTCTCTTTTCCTCTCCTTTTCTCTCTTCCCCATTCTCTCTCAATCTTGTTTGTCTGGTTTCTCTCTTTGAGATCAAGATTGACGATCGACGATCGAGTGAGAAGATGCTGGAGAACATTTTTATTAGAGACGATGAAGGATGGCTAGTTGGAGTGGGGTAGAAATTTTGGGATTATCAAGTTGCAAAGAAATTTTAGAAGGAAAAGGTTGATCAGCTTGTTATTGGTGAATTAATGTCGATGAGAAAATGAACATTTGTGAGATCTTTCTCTATTATATTGGAGGAAAGTGAATCAAAGTAAATCTAGACAAATCTAATTAAATAAAAAAAATTTGTACACAATTCACAAATCAGCACAGGGTGTTGTCTGAGAGCGTAGTCATAGACATCGATAGGTTTTGTGTAGAAGAGGAGAAATGTACAAAATATGAGGTAAAAGAAACAAAAAGGGCTGCGTTTGGGGGAATTTAAGTCCGGGCTCAATTTATTTTGATTTTTCTCTCTCTCTCTCTTTTTTTTTTTTTATTTTATATGTAATATTTTTGAGCTCAAGGAAAAGATTTTTCCTAAGAATGTAGGTTTTGTATGCAAAATTAGAAGTTTTTGATAAAATGAATCTAAATTATCATTAAGTTGGTAACCTTTTGCATTAAAAAGTCATACCTAGTCCCAGTGTTGAGCTAACCAAACTGTCTTTTACTCCATTTCGAAACAGTTTCAAACAACTCCTCCATGCTACTGGTGTCAATCATTCAACACGTTTCCAACATATTTGATATCTATGGTATTGATATATATTATTTTACATAAAGTTGAGTGGGATTGATTTTGGACGTTGACTTTGTAGTTGTCATTAGCCTTTTGAATGTATGAATCTTGTGAATTTATATATACAATTACAAAAGGAATCACTTCCATCTCCAAATCCTTGTGTCTATGTTAACATTTGCACCTGCATAGGACCAGTGAAATTATTGGGACATTATCCTGATACTATTAGCAATGATTGTGCTGTTCAATAGCATTTTCTCCGGGTTCTACATATATAACAATTATTCCTTGTGTTCTTATTTTTCCAATTACATCCCTCATGCATATTTTCCATTTTGTTTTTCTAGTTGCTCGAATTGCACTGGTGAAGCCCGAGAAGGCAAGAGGAGTGGAGGATGTTATATTGAGAGCTGCTCGAATGGGTCAGATAGCCGAGAAGGTAAACTGGAAGTTCTATGTGTAGGTTTTGTATAGCGCATAAGCACCTGTTTGGTACCTTAAGATTCTTTTTTCTCAAGCCCCTCTTGTCCCACCTGGATCACAATCCACTTATTTTGAACAAAGGAGAATGCTTCTTTCAAATAACTATTAAAAATTGCAAACCAAAATAAAACAGACTTCTGCACTAATTTAGCAATTTTTTTGCAGGTTTCAGAACCGACTCTCATTAAACTGCTGGAGGACATAAATACTCGAACAACTCAGCAGACGAAAGTCACAGTAAGTGATGCCATCCATTAATTTGCTTCATCTATCCATCTGCATATCATGTTCCTACATTGTATCTTGTTCCCCGGCATTCATAACATGTTTGCATTAATGTCAGATTCAAAGGCGGCGGAGTGTTCTTGATGATGATGATTAGCTGTGACTGATCCGGAAACCATTTTTCACTGAAGGTCGTGTGAAGCTTGTCTAGCAGTATGCAGCTGTACCATGTTTTGGTGCATTTTTCATCTAGTGGTATATTTACTAGTTGTGCTCATGCATTTCAGCTACTAGTTTTCCAACACATCTCTCGTGTGTGTGTGTGTGTGAGAGCTTTTAAGTATTGAGAGAGCGGGCTAAGTGAACTCTCTTTTCCTAATTTGGCATTGTTGCTTACTCATAACACTCTCTTGTCCAATATATCTTCTAGTCTCTGTTCCTTATTATTCTGATCTATTGTCGAGAAATTACTTGCGAAAAAAATCTTTTGGTTGAATGCACTAAAAATTAAAAGAGAAGGGCGTTATAATGTTATTACTAATGATGATATTATTAATAAATTAATGACATTCCATTATCAGTTTCTCATCAATTTTATTCATTCATATATGATTCAAATGCTTAAATAATGTTCAATATCATTACTTTATCTTATTTATAATCATTGTTCTGAATAAAAATACGCATAGACTGCAACTTCAGATTTAGCTTTTTATATCATAGATTTGTTGTGCATTAAGCCAAATGACTTCTCTTTCCCAACTGGGTATCATTATTAGTTCGAGAGAGAATGGAAATAATACATTTAACATTCATGATTCATGATTATATGTAGGTGTGTTTGTGCCCTTTGAGTAGTGATCTTGACACCTTAATGGATGAGTATTTGAATTTCTATTACTTATGATTAATTGGCGCCCGCTTTCAATTACACTTGATGGTAGTCAGGTAGTCATCATTTTTAATTTTTAATCTCTTCATATACTCTTGTGACATTGTCTTTTAAAGAAAGACCAAATCCCTAAATTATCTCATAAATTTTAAACTTATTTTTAAATAATCTTGTAATTTTTTTTTTATTGTAGTCGACTCTTTTGACCCCCGTCTCATCAACCCGTCTCCACTTTTTCAATTTCTATTAATTTCTATTGTTATTGATATTATTAGTATTATATATTAATTTTGTTTGTTATTATTTGTCATTATTCTTCTATTTATGATTTATGTAATTAATTAAATACTTCTTTTTTTGATTTGGTTCTATAAGTGACTTTCACCCTCCTGTTTACATTAGTAATATTAATAACATTATTATTCTTAATATTAGTATTATTACTACTATCAGTAACCCTACCATCATTATCATTCCGATTAGTATTAATATAATATATATTATTATGAATTTAAAATTATTAAAATTTAAAATCATTTTAATTCATAGTGGTATAGTTGTAATATAAAATCTATTGCTTTATTTTTTTTATTATATATATATATATATAGGTATATGTTTTTTTTTTATCATTTTATATTATTATTTGAAGAATTTCGTCACGGTTGGTCCCAAATCGGAATAAAGGAGTAGGGTTGTGGTAAGTTGACAGTCTGCGTAAAAACCTTTTGTCAAATTAAAATGGGAGACATATAGGAAAACGTATGAGACGTTTTCTCCTCAGCGACGTGCTATATCAGATCCTGGATGTAGTGGCAATTACCAAGGGACTTTAGGGTGCGGACAAATAAAATAATCCATGAGAATAGGATTCATTTAACCACTTAAAACATAGGATCTCTAACAAAAAAGTTAGGAGAAATATGTGAAATAACGAATAGAAGAAAAATTAAGATCACGTGTCTCTAAACATCCAAATGGGTGGGAGAAAAGGCTAGAGTAATAGAGTTTTATGGTCATAAGCTCTGATACACATGTAAAAATAGAACTAAAAATGTGGTAGGAGTAATTATATATAAAGACCTATTAGGAGATGTAGTAGAGATAAGAAAGAAGAGAGATAAAATTATATTCGTTAAGTTAGTAAATGGAGAAAACGTAATTAATATAGTTAGTGTGTACGCGTCTCAAATAGATGTAGATGCAATTATTAAGAAATAATTTTGGGATGATATAGACGAATTTATACAAATCATACCAAGTAGAGATAAGTTATTTATTAGAGGAGATCTAAATGGACATGTATGAGAAAAAAATGAGGGATTTGAAACCCTACATGGAAATTTTGGTTTTGGCTGTGGGAACGAAGCGGAAAGTATCATTCTAGAGTTCGCAGTAGCATTTGATTTGATACTAATAAAAACGTTCTTTAAGAAAAAAGAGACACATAGTTACCTATAGAAGTGAGTCAAATATTAGTTAGATAGATTTCTTTCTCACTAGAAGAGATGATAGAACGACCTATAAGGATTGTAAGGTTATATTTGGGGAAAGTGTAACGATTCAACACAGACTTTTAGTTTTAGACGTATGAGTGCCTAAACAACAAAAACAATATCAACCATATATGGAGCCAAGAATTAAGTGGTGGAATTTAAAAGGGAAAAATATGATGACTTTTAAGGATAAAGTAATTGAAGTAACAAATTGGTCAGTTAGTGATAATTCAGAAACAATGTGGAAAGATATGCCTAATAATATTAAAAGCATAGTTAGGGAGATTCTTGGTGTATCTAAGGGCGGGGCTCCAAGGGGCAAATAGTCATAGTGGTGGAATGAAGAAATATAAACTGTCATCCAAATCAAAAGAGTGTTATAGGAACCTTAAAAGTGATAGTAGTAGCGAAACGTATGAAAAATACAAAAATGTAAAAAAAGAAGTAAAAAAAATTATCTATGAGTCAGAGTAAAGTGTATAACGAATTGTACAAGAAATTGGAGACTCAAGACGGGAAAATAAAGATCTATAGAATTGCCAGATTAAGGGAGAGAAAGGGAAAAAATTTAAATGAGATTAGATTTATTAAAAGTGAAACAAATAGTATACTTATAAGAAATGAGAATATTAAAAAGCGATAGAGGGAATATTTTAATAACCTGTTTAATATTGAGAGTACAATAAATATTGAAAATATAAAGACATCTATAAAAGAGAGTAATAGAGATTTTAAACGTAAAATTCATTCCCATAAAGTAAAGGAGGCTTTAAGAAGAATGAAAAATAATAAAACTATAGGATATGATGACATCCCTATTGAGGTGTGGAAATGTTTGAGTGAATTTGGAGTAATGATGTTAACAACTTTTTTTAACAAAATTTGACAAACAAAGAAAATGTCCAATACATGGAGAGAAAGCACACTTGTCCCGCTGTATAAGAATAAATCAGACATACAACATTACTCTAACTATAGAATAATTAAATTCATGAGCCATACAATGATGTTATGGGAGAGAGTGATAGAGCATAGATTGAGACGGGAGATAAGTGTGACTCAGAACCAATTTGGATTTATGTCAGGTCAATTCACCACTGAAACAATTCACCTGCTAAGACAGTTGATGGAGATATTTAGAGTGTAAAAGAGAAACCTACATATGGTATTCATTGACCTCGAGAAAGTATATGATAGGATACCAAGAGACGTGTTATGGTGGGCGTTGATGAAAAAAGATATCTCTTTGAAATATATTAATCTTATTATGGATATATATGAAGGAGTTGTGACCAATGTAATGATTTACAGGGGGCTGAGCGATAGCTTCCCTATTAACATTGGGTTTTGTCAAGGATCGGCATTGAGTCTCATACTATTTGCAATAGTGATAGATGAAATCACAAAAAATATTCAAGATTAAATACCATAGTGTATGCTCTTGACATAGTTTTAGTTGATGAAACTAAAGAGGGTATTAGTATTAAATTAGACTTATGGAGAGATGTTAGAATTTAAAGAATTTAGATTGAGTAGATATAAAATTGAGTATATGAGATGTAAGTTTAGTGACAATCATCAGGATAATAAAGAAACGATTATGTTAGAAAGAAGAAAAGTTTTAAAGAGCGAACGATTTAGATATTTTGGTTTCATCGTCCAGAACGATGACAATATAGATGAGAATGTAAATAATAGAATTCAAGCGGGTTGGATGAAGTGGAAGAAGTCATCCGGAGTTCTCTGTGATCGCACGATGCCATTACAAACTCTATAGAACCGCAGTAAGACCTGTTTTATTATACGGTATTGAGTGTTGGGTCATTAAACAGCAACAAGAGCAAAAAATGACTATAACTGAAATGAGAATATTTAGGTAGATGTGTGGCAAAATTAGAAAGGATAGAATTAGAAACGATGATATACGTAATAAATTGGGAGTTAACTCAATTGTATATAAACTGCGAGAATACCATCTAAAATTATTTGGACATGTGCAACGAAGGTCTAAGGACGCACCAGTTAGGAAGGTAGAGAATTTAAATATATGAGATTTAATAAAACGTAGAGGTAAACCGTTGAAAATTTGGATGCAATGCATTCGTAAAGATATGATAGTTATGAATTTAGTTGAGGAGATGATTTTTAATAGGAATGAGTGGCGTAGGAGAATCCGCACAAACTAAATCAATTTTTTTTCGTCGATTTTAGATATTTGTTTCTTATATGACTGATATCAAATTTTGGGATAGAAGATTTAGGTTGTTGTTGTAGTCAACTCTTTTGACATGAGCAATGTTAAGGTTTAGCATTTGATCTTTGAGCACAAAAATTTCTCAATGTAAACATTTTTTGCTTCTGAAACATTATCCATTGTCGAAATGTCTCAATACGTTAATTTAATTAATATTTATATAAAAATTTTTATATTTTTATAATTAATAAATTATGTACTTATTTAATTAGAATTTTTATTTTTATGTTATTGTATTAATAATTACATATTTGGTCATTTTAGATTCTTATTATAAAAAGATAATTATTCTATTAATTTCATAAAATAATTAAGATTTATATAAAAATCTTTATATTTTTATATTTACATATTTTTTCATATTTTTGTTAATACAAAATATTGTTGTCTCAATTCATATTCATTTCTGTTTTTCTATTTTCGTTGCCATGCAAGCTAGCATATGATCCTTCGATTTTTGTTGTGAAAATTTTATTTGAACTTCTAAATTTTGCACATGACTCTTAGGGGGAAGTTTGAAATTTCTCGTAGTAAATACTATTTTTTTGATGTACTATTTTGGGTTTCAACTCCCCCTTCCTACTATGGTGATTTTTTTCTATTATTTTTCTATTTTTTTTTTTTTACTAATTTTGATTACTCCCATCGAAATTTTCACATGAATGTTAGATGTCTGAACAAGTCTTTTCCTTTTCTCTTCCTCTTGTTTCCTTTTTCTCTTTGGAGTCTTTTTTTTGACTTTATGGAGAGGGAAGAGAGACACAAGGTGAGATGGGCTTGAGCATGACTTCCAAGGGGATGGAACTCTTAACTCCTTCCACTTATTGGGTTGATTGATTTCTATTTTTAAGTCTTTTCTAAGGGAAAATAACCGTAATAAAAGTCCAGGGACCTATTTGAAATAATGTCTAAAATTGAGAGGTTCATTAATCGTTGTAATTTTCTTTGTGGCTGGTTAGTAAAATCTCTATTATTTTGTTAATGCAATTATTGAATATATGATATAAAATAGAGTAAAGGGCATAGAAGTATTCATATAGTCAACTCCACTATGAATAAATATTTGATTATTATTGTGGTATTTTATACTTTAAACTTGTTCTCGTGGCATCCTTATTGGTGACATTGTAGCATGTTTAATGGTAAAATGACTAGAATTATAAATAATAATGTAAGCTTCGAATTCAATGAATTTTTCTTTTTATTAACAACTAAATCTGATACAACGGACAGTTGATTTAGTGATATGAAGTGTTAAATTCTTTTAATCAAGTTTTAATTTCAAATTTTAAGATTAGAAAAGATAATATTGAGAGAGTCGTCCCCTTAAAAAGAGTTTTTGTAATTGTTTAAATCAGATTAATTGAAATATGATTCTGAATACCGATAATAAGAAAAAAAAAAATTGACATAAAGGTTTACTCCTCCTCATGAGATTATCCCTAAATATTTTCCAAAACAATCCATTATTTCGTTGCAGTGTCTTTTCTCTTTCAAATTGATTACGAGTCATCATGCAATCACGAGTTATCATGAAATGAACTGTAACCCAGAGGTTGGTAGGTGCACAATCTCTTTCAATTGTATCAAAGGCCATGTTCTCTCGTGCCTTACATCTTAAACAAAGGGACCAACGTTTTTTTTTTTTTTTTTTTGAAAAAGAAAAATCCATTGTAAAAGTAATTAAGTTTTTGGATAAAAGTTCATGTTCTCTTGTGCTCTAATTATTTTTTTTTTTAAAGAAAATTTAACTTGTATTTGTAAAATTTTATATTTTGTATATAAAATTTTAAATAAAAATATTTTTCTTTCTTAAACACAAGCAAAAGGAGCGAACATAACCCTTGTTATTTTTTAATAATATAATTATGAGATCTAACAACAAAACAACAATATTTGTGTAACCCATGATACCACATAACAACTCTGTACGAGAGATACTTGAAAGATCAAATGACTTTTTTTTTTTTTATTATTATATCGAAATTTGAATTTGAGATTATCAGATTGGGGAAGAGGAATTGTGACTATTAGACTGTCCTCTTAGATACAACAACAATGACTAGATTAAATGGAATAAATACTTACATGATTATATAGGTAGATGCCTATAGAAGGCTCATGATTTAAGATTATACAATGAAGATATTCTTTTGTAGTACAATCGCAAAATAAATCAAAAATATTATTAAAATTTGAATTTGTACTCTTAAAAAAAATAATTTGATGCATTAATTGCAAAATTGTGATTATTTGTGCCTATTTAGAAATATTTTGACCAATTCATTAGATTATATTAAAATCATTTCTATCATTAATTGATTAAAATATGTAATAGGTCATGGACTTCAAGGTAGCCATTTGATCTCTCTCTCTCTCTCTCTCTCTCTCTCTCTCTCTGGTTACATTGATTATAAAGAAAATAAAGAGCCAAATAACAGGTCCAACTATCTTCTTAGCACAGGAAAACCATTTTTGTCTTCATACAGCAACTGTAACATGTTCGAAAGGAGGTTTCGGGAGTATGTGAACTCCAGGAGACTTGAGTATCCCAAGTTTGCCAAGAGATCTGCGCTTTTGTTACCCTTCCTTAAGGTGTGAGTGATAGAATCAGGTTCTGCCCAAGTTCTAAGTGAATTGCATTCCTTGATGAGGGGGTGAAGGGGGTGGGTTTGAGGGACTCCTTTGTTGAGGAAGTAGACCAAAGTTTCAGAGTCCGACTCTATAGATAAGTGTTTAATGTTTCGACTTTTGGCTAGTTTAAGGCTTTCCATGATACCCCATAATTCTGTACTCAGGCTATTGCCAATATTCATAGTGTATCCAATAATCCACTTACCAATGGAGACCCTTATTAAACCTCCCGCACTAGCACTGCCTGTATTTCTTCTGATCGATCCATCTGCATTGAGTTTGAAAGTACCAACTGGGAGGGGTCTCCAGTTAACAGTTGCTATCTGTTTTTGTAGACTGCTAAGGCTAGAATTGGATGAAAGGATGAAATCTTTAGCAAGTCACAAGGCTTGCCATGCAGTGGCTCTTGAGTTGATGGGTTTGTTATCGAAGATGTATCTACACCTAGACTTCCATATAGTCCATACTTTAACTGGGACAATAGTGTGCCATCTATGGTGCTTGGGAAGGATAGAGCCAGTGCAGTTCATCTTTAGCTAGTCTAAGGTGTCCGCCTTATTGAAATAAGGGGACAGAGAGTGTTTAAGGAGATTAGTTGCCAAACTTCCTTGGCCCAGCTGCAGTCCCTAACATGTGAGGGTAGTTTCATTTTCGTTGTTGCATATGGGGCAGAGGGGATTTTGTGAAATTCCTCTTCTTGCTCTCTCTGTGTTTACGAGGATTCGGTCCTGCCCTGAGAGCCAGATGAAAAATCTAACTCTCTCAGGAGCAAGAGTTTTCCAAACCCATCTCCATGAGTGCTCTTGGTGGAGGGACCTGTTGCCACTATTATGAAGGAATTTATAAACTGTTGTAACATAGAAGTTTCTATCTACAGATGGGCTCCAACAAAAGGTATCAATCTCATCTATGCTTGTAGGAATTATGATGGCTCTGATTTCTTCTATTTTCTAATCGGGTAGAACTCTCTTAAGTTTATCAAGGTCCCACTCTCTACTTTTAGTGATGAAAGAGGAGACTTTAAGGTCCTTCGTGATCTGGTCGCAAGGATGGTTGCATAGTTCAGAAGCATATCCTTCTCTACCCAAGTGTCTTGCCAAAAGTTTGTCTTCTGTCCATTACCAATTCTCCTTCTAATTCCTTTGACAAGACACTTCTTACTTCTAAGGATACCTTTCTAGATTGCAAGCTTACAACTTTCTTCCCCTGTCTAAGAAAGCACTCTTTTTATAAATATTTGCTATAAAAGATTTGGCACCAAATGACATTGTCATTGTTAAGAATTCTCCACCCTAGCTTGGCCATGTGGGCAATGTTATTCCATCTTGTGCTACTAATACCCAAACCACCATCATTTCTTCTCCTGCAAATACGATCCCAACTCACAGGATAAAACTTTTTCTTCTCTGGGAGATCTCCCAAAGGAAGTCCCTATTAATTTTTTTCAATCTTTTACATGTGCTCTCTGAAATCCATGAAGTTTGCATTGTGTAAATAGGGATTGCAGACATGATAGATTTAATCAAACTTGCTCTTCCTGCTAAGCTTAGAAGTTTCATTTTCCAGCTGCTCAGCTTGGTCTGGATTTTTTCTTTGAGAAAACTTTATGTGGTTCTTCCTATTCTGCCATGAATTATAGGCACTCTTAGGCATGTTCCTATGTCAGAAGTTAGACTGAAATTACTAGTTGCAGCTAAGGAGGATTTGAGAGCAAACATGGCCTTTAGGGATAGCCACAATTTGGACTTTGTAGGGTTAATTTGCAATCCGCTTTCCTCACTAAACTCCTTAAGACAATTGAAAATGCAGCTCATGTTTTGATTGTCAACTTCTGCAAAGATTAAAATGTCATCTGTAAAAAAGAGGTAGGAGATAAGAGGTCCTCTTCTAGATGATCTGATGGGGGTTCCATTCCTTTTTTTTTTATCTTATCTTTGATCTTGTAAGAGAGTTTCTTCATGATAAGGATGAATAAGTAAGGGGAAAGGGGGTCTCATTGTCTCAAATCTTGGCCAGGTTTGAAGTATGGAAGAGTACCACCATTCCACAAAATGGAGATTTCAGTGCTTGAAATAGCTTACATGATCAACCTTACTAGAGGGATAGGCACGTTAAAGTCAAGGAGGGTCCTCCCTAGGAAGCTCTTATCTAAGTTGTCAAAAGACTTTATGAGATCAATTTTCAGCACCATTTTGTGACTCTTGCTTCTGGAATTTGTGATGGAGTAAATTACCCTTGAGTGGTAAGCACATTGGCCATGGTACCCCTCTTAGGGAGGAAGCTACTTTGGTGTTCTCCTTTGAGATTTTGCATATAAGGCCTTAGTCTTTCTACTATGGTTTTAGTAAGAATCTTATATGATATATTAAGAAGGCTAATTGATCAGAAATCAGTTGCGCACACAGAAGATTTTATCTTGGAGATGAGGACCATGTGAGTTCTTGAAAATTTAGACTGGAAGTACCCATTTTTGAAAGCTGCAGCCACAAAATTATAGGTTGCTTCTCTAACTATTTCCTATCTCTTTTGGTAGAATATGGCTTGAACTCCATCAGGGCCAAGAACCTTTAATCCTTTCATGCTTTGCACCACTAATTTTACTTCTTCCTTTGTGATTTCTCTGGTGAGGAAAGCATGTTCAGAGTCAGGAATTTTAGCTTGATATCTGGAGGATTCTGAGGGGGAGGAATTACTTCTCTACTTTCAAAGAGATTTATGAAGTAATTTAGAACATATCTCTAAGTTCCTCTTGATCTTGGGTCCAAACTTTATTAACTTTAAGGCTGTTGATTCTCATTGCATTTCTTCTAACCTTGATTATTATATGGAAGAATTTGGTATTCTTGTCTCCCTCATTGCACCATTAAATTCTAAATTTTTGGTACCAATGTATCTCTTCTTGGCCAAGTATAGTTTGGTATTCATCGAGTAGCACTCGTTCTAGTTCTTAAAGGAAGTTTGAATGTCCATAGTGGGCTGAGCTGTAGATGCCCTTTATTCAAACTTCATTGGTTCTCTTTCTTTTAAAGATATTCCTAAAAATTTCTTAGTTCCAAATCGCTGCTTTGTTGGTGGAGGCTTAAAGGAGGTCATAAAGGGACACCAGGCTGTATCGAAAGCTTCTTTAAAATAAGGATGTGAGAGCCACACGGCCTCAAATCTGAAGGGTTGAGCTTTAGGATTAGGGGCTTTGGTTATCGTTGTCTGCAACATAACTAGGTTGTGGTCACCAAATCTGGCAATAACCTAGACCCATCACCAAGGGCCTCTCCTCTATTCCTCTCAATAACTAGAAAACTCGCTATTGGAGAGGGTGCCAATGACTAGTAATACTAACCATTGGACACCAATCCAATGGCTAGTTTGGGGGAGCTTAGGCTCTCCCTTTTCTTAAAAAGTTGTTGTCTCTATTATATATAAATACTCTCCCCCTCTTTCATGTTTTGAAAGGGATTTTGACCCACATTTATAAGACATAAAGTTTCCATCTTTGTAAAGAGTGTGAAAGAATTAAAGTTGAGTGATATTTAGTATATGATGAGTGTAAGAATGGAGGGTAAACTACCATTAACCCCTTCTCTCTCAAAATCTCTCACCACACATTGTGTTGGGCATTGACCCATGTTATTCGGTCTCCCGGGGTCCCAAACCTCCAACCCTTTTGGGTTTGGGGTGGGTTTTTTTTTTTGGGGGCACATTTTGTTATGTTTCCTCTCTCATACTGGTGCTGGCATCGGGTCTTATTTTTTTTACATGGTATTAGAGCAGGCATGTGGTCCAGACATCAGTACGGTTTTTTGATCCCGCTCTCATAGAGGTAGGAAGTTTTGTCACGCCCCGAACCGAGATCGTGAACAGCCGCCCATTGTCCTGGATGCCGGCTGTATTTTTACAGAAAATCGGATAGAACCTCCCCATAAATTGGAGGTCTCCCATGTATAAATAAACCTGTTTAATTTAAAATCATCCTGTAAATAAAATAAGAGGGTCATCCCGACCTCACAACAACCCACCAATCACAGCAGACGTCCAGGACAATACCAGACTAAGTAAATTACTAGCAATCCTAACCACAGACCTCTACTGTCATGCCCAATTAGAGTATGAGCAGCCGTCACATTGAGCGGTCCTAAGTTTTTATATAATATACAATAATTTTTTCAAATATCATTCAAATACGTACAATTGCCTCAATACAAATGAAATGTGAGAGTTTCGCAAATAAATATACATAAATTATACAGTCATCCCAAATTAAGTACACGTCCAATTACGGACCTCAATAAGACTTCGTAGGGTCGAAAATAAAATACGTAATTCATCTTTCAAATTAAACTTAAGATCTCACCTTCCTGAACACCAAGTACACCCGAACTCTATAATTTGAAGTGTCGCTCCAACACAACAATCCTGTCTGAGGGAGGGAAAGAAGAGGGGTGAGTATCTATGGGAGGATACTCAGTGAGTGAGAGGATTAATCTCAAGTATTAATAGTGTAGGTAAATATTGGAGTGTCAAATAATATCATTCATAACCAATAATTCATATTTTACAGTAAATCATGATATGTTCAATAAAATGAACTCTTTTAATCATTCACACGATATCATACATATATGCATTCATTTAAAATCAAGTAGATCATAGAGCAAGCCGAAAGGATCCTGGCAAATGTCAACCATGACCAAGAACAGACGCATCAGGGGTTTTGTTATGCAAAGTGTTTCAAAAGTAGCTCTCCACCCCGACGTTGGCACGTACAAGTAACTTCCAGTGCTAGACCGCCTATACTGATGGACCTCCCCTTTCGGTTCAACTGGGCCCATACGGAACATCACAATCATGTACAAACAACTCCCGGTGCTAAACCGCCTATACTGACGGACCTCCCCAATACATGGTTCAACCGGACCCATACATATCACAATCACGACGTTTGCGGATACCTCTGGCCAAAGCGTATCCGGGCAACCCGTGCCTCTACAAACGCCCTTCGTAGCTACGGAATCATCAATGTCATCATCATAGTATCACAAGGGCACAACGTCCCACAGGTAAGAATCAAATGATCACATAACTAGTGGGCATCCAACCCACATAGTTCATCAAAACATTTCAAATCCGCGTGCCAATACATTTCATCAAATCATTTCAAAACAGCATACGAATGCAACGGTAGAAAAGGAAACTTATCAAATTTTTAAGTAATGGCACAATTTTTGTTTCATTTCAAGTATGGATGCATAGTCATAGAAAACATAAGTTTACGACACTTCAATAATCACAAAACAGATTTGAGATTTAATATCACACGTCGATTTAATGCATATCAAAGCATGTTTTGTTTAAAAACACGATAAAATCAGGTTTCACCATTTCATGCAAGAGATTAGGGTCTCATTCACAGTATGGGGGAGGGCAGCGCACTCCCCAATAATACCACGAAGCGAAGAAAAAGTGTTCCCCTCAATCAAGACATCAAACACTTACGAATGTATAAAATCAACAAGTTTCAAACATGCGCAGTTATATGAAATATGCTATAACTTCTAATACACCTTTACAAATCAGGGGTTTCTTATTTCATTTTTAAAGTTAAGGATGTCTAGTGTCTAAGGCAGAAAACCTCATGTCATTCGGAGCTGTGTAGAGAAAGTTATGCTAAAGGACTACATGCTGTTCAATTGGCTAAAATGCATGTTTTTCACTTTCAAATTTCCAATGTCAAGTCAAGTCTTTTAGGCTACTACCTTAACTCTTTATATTTTGTTCATGTTTACAACATGTCCACAAGACTCAAGTGGTGGTACTCAACCAATCCTGCACAAAGCTCACACTAATTCAATCTCTCGCCGCACATAAGAGCCAGCATATACACCAACACACTCTTATTCAAAATTCTTTATCAATTTCTTCTCTTCAATACACCAATACAAACTATACATTTATCATATAAATACAAACACATGCTTTTGCTCATTCTTTACAATTACACATTTTCATATCATTTTAACACACCAATATCACTATATATGCATACACTTTTTTTACCTAAAAAAAACAACATTTAAGCCTCCATTTTGCTTACTAGATTTATTCCCAATCTCTCCAATGGATTCGGTCAAGACATTTTTACATCCACATGTTCGCTAACCTTTATCCAAAATTCAGCATACATATATACATAATTTCTCACACTCATGGCCTCAATTTCACATACACATAGTCAATAACACACCACAAAATTCTGCACACTTTCTTATTCCATTTTCCTTACATTTCACTACATATTTCATATGAAAATGACTTCCTTTTTAATTTTCATTTGTGTAGAAAATTCAGCACTCATTCATTCCTCATTTCATTCACTAATATACATATATATACACCATACTTCAATGCCAAAATCCAGCACACACACAAGTACATCAAATCCACATTTTAACACTCAAAATCACATTAAAACCCATCAAATTTCATACCCAAAGTTCTAAATTTTCCTGTACATGTTTCCTTAGGGTTTCTCCCCTCAATATGTGTTCATTTAAGAGTTAAATCAAACATTTCATATACTGAAATTTCCTGCACACTATAACATCCATTTACTTGATTTTCACACCCAAATTAAGCAAAAATCAACACATTTACACAATCACCTTTCTAGATTCTCATTTCATCAATTTCCAAATATTTTTAGGTATTATCAATTTTCTCAAATTTTATACAAATCCAAATTCTTCGATTTATAAATATATTCTAATGTCATCAATTTCATTCCATTTATAAATAATTAATCAAATCAAAATCAAGTCTGATTCAATCCTAAAACCAATCAAAATTGGAACTAAGCTTAAAATAAATCAGTTTCCTACGAATTGGAAAAATCTTTGAAAAATCATACTCTTTTCGATTCTCATCCGATTTCTTCAAACCATATGTCATTTTCAACGTATTGAAATCTATTTTCATAATATAGAAGTTGTATTTTGATTGCCTATATGCAAGACAACTTATAATGAGAAAGACCGCATCGAACCTTAAACTCAAATCCCAATTTCTCACTATTTTCATGCATACATTAAATTAAACTTCAAGAGAACTATTCTAATTAACTCAACATGATTCTATCATCCGGAACAACCCAATTCGTATAAAATCCTCTATTTAACCTAAACAATTACGTATAATGTCAGATAACGCATTCAAATCTAATCTAATATACATCCTAACATATACAATGCATTCTTACTCTAATTTACCCTAAATTCATCCAATGTATCGAAAGAATTTGTATTTTACCTCACCTAGGGTTTCTCGGTTTGCAGACCTAGCTTCTAGTCGCCAGTGGATTCAAGCTCAAACCTGTAACGATTTCAATTTGCAGCAATCGTTAGAATTTAACCTAACTACTAAGAATATTCAAACCCTAGAATCAAAATTAGAAAACCTATGCTTACCTCTACAGAACTGCGATATAGGGTTTCCAAAATTTTACTGTCTTCGGCCTAGGGTTTCGAACAGAGGCTGTCACAATAGGGTTGCAGGAAGACCTCTAGGGAGAGAGAGCAGAGCTCGTGAGTGTGCGAGCAAAAGAGGGAGAGAGCATGACCTCTATCGCTCGCAGAAGAAAAGAGGGAGAAGAGAGAGACGCTCTCTGTCCGCACGGGTAAGGGAGGTGGCGATAGAGGTTGATGGTGGCGGAGCGGCGGTGGAAAGAGGCGGAACAAGTGAGATCGAGCAGGAGGGAGAGATCAAGAGGGTGAGACACAGCGAGAGGTAGAGAGAGAGAGCAGAAAGAGAGAGAACCGAGAAGGAGGTAGAGATAGTGAGTGATCGGAAATGGTGGTGGTGGTGTTGACGGTGGAGCTCAGTGGCGGAGGGAGGCGGTGGAGAGGGAGAATGGAGGCGGAGGGAGTGATCGGGAGAAAGAGAGAGAGACGGGAGGGAGAGAGAGTAGAGTGAGAGAGGAATTAGGGAAAAGAATTAGGGCTTTATGCCCTAATTCGAAAATTGGGGGAGGGGGCCAAAACGCTGCATTTTGGCTCCTCTTTCCTTTTTTTTTTTTTAATTCATTAATTAATTATATATATTTATATATACACACACCCACTTTATATTTTTTTTTTCCAAGGTTCCAATTTTAACAAAATGAGATATACTTCAAATCGGTAATATGGATACTTTAAATATACCAAAAATTTAAATTAAATATCCCAAAATCGAAAATATATATATATTAACGGAGGAAATATTTTTATTAATTTCAAGTACATGAGTACAATACGGATACCGTAGTGTCGGTGTTACAAGTTTAGAGCAACTGGAGGAATCCAGAATTATGAGCAAGGGAGATGAAGACCTTCTCTTCAAATTTTGGCACCAAGGAATCCTTTCACTAAGTTTGAGGGGGAGTATTGGAAATCAGAGTTATATTGCCAAGATGTTGTTCATATATAAGATGCCTAATCACAGCCCAAGTGTTGGAGATCCTATATTCAACCAAATCAAACTAGCTTAAGCTCTTTAAGGTCCAGAAAGAAACTTAATTGGGGAACAAATCTAGCCCACAAGAGAGATCAAGTGAAGGCCCAAGAAGAAGCAGCAATCTGGTTTAGAAATGGCCAGAATATAGGCCTAGGGAAACTTTGGATTTTGGCCCAATCTGGCCAGAACTCAGACCCATCATCCAAGCGAGCAACAAGCCAACCCAACAACTAGCTGCTGGGCCCAAGGCATGGCCTTCCTCTCCTCTCTCCTTCTCAACGGCTAGAAAACTAGTGGTTGGAAAAGCACGAAGTCCCTTCTTTGTAAAGAGTATGAGAGGATTAAAGCTGAGTCATATTTAGTATAGAATGAGTAGAAGAATAGAGGATAAAATGATATTTACTATTTCTCTCTCAAGATCTCTCACCAAACATTGTATCAGGCATTGACCCATGTTTTTCTTGGACCAATCGTCTCTCGCATTCCTATGGTGTTGGGATAGTGTTCTTACCATGTTGGATTTAACTCACTCCCCAGATTTGTAATATATTTTTTATATTTAAAAAGAGAATGCATTTTCTTTACTCTTTGCTACTTTTGCTATTACCTTTCTTGTCCCGCACCAGTGTCAGCATCGAGGTTTTTTTTTTAACATGGTATTAGAGCAAGCATTCGGTCCAGACATTAGTGCAGCCTTTTGATCCCATCCTCATAAAGGTAGGAAGTTTGGAGTAAGAGAAGGAATCCAGAATTATAAGCAAGGAAGATAAACACCTTCTCTTCAAGCTTTGGCTCCAAGGAATCATTTTGCCAAACTTGAGGGAGAGTGTTGGAAATCAGAGCTATATCAATAAGGTACTATCGAGACACAAGAGATCCAATCTTAACCCAAATGCAGGAGATTTTGTGTTTATCTTGATTAACCTACTTCAAGGTCTAGACAGAAGCTCAATTGGAGGCCAAATTTAACATACAATTGAGTACAAGTGAAGGCCTAAGAAGAAGTAGCAATCTGGTTTAAAAGTGATCAGAATTTAGGTCCAAGGAAGCTCTAGGTTCTAGCCCAATTTAGCCAGAACCCATGCCTATCATCTAGGCCCAATAGCAAGCTAGCCCAATGGCTAGTGGGGCCCAAAGCATGGCCCACGAGGAAAGGATCATCCCATCCTCTCTCACTCTCAATGGCTAGAAAACTAACCGTTGGAGAGGGTGCCAATGACTAGTAAATCTAGTCGTTGGGCACCAGTCTAACGGCTAGTTTAAGCTCCCCACTTTTCATTCAAAGCTTGCTACCTCCTTTGTCAATAAATACTCTCCCCCCTCTTATGTTTTATAAGGGCTCTTTACCTGCATTTGTAAGGCTTGAAGTTCCTTTTTTTTTTTGGTCCTTGGCTTGGCTACTACCTGGTATTCAGAGTTTTGTTCCAACTAATTCGAATCGACCTGCTGTCGGGCTCATGAATGGAGGGAGATCTCTCAACGTGATTATTTTTATGCCGTCACGGGAACTCAAACTCGAGTCCATGGGGACGGAGTGCAGAGCCCTTCCCACTGCACCCAACCCACATTGGTGCTTGAAGTCCTTTCTTTGTAAAGAGTGAAAAAGGATTAAAGTTGAGTGATATTTAGAGTAGGATGGGTGGAATAATAGATGGTAAAATGACAACCCTTTAGCTCTTAAAATCTCTAACCACACACTGTATTGGGCGCTGACCCATGTTTTTCTGGAGCAATTGTCTCCAGGTCCCTCAACTTCTCTTAACACCTAAGCTGTAGGACTAGTGTCCTTACTATGTTGGACTTGAATTCCTCACCATTTTTGTAATATGTTTTTCATATATAAAAAAGAATACTTTCTCTTTATTCTTTGTTGCTTTCACTATTATCTTTCTTGTCCTGCACCAGTGCCAATATCGGGGTCTTATTTTTTCTACAAGACCATTTGTAACCAACCCAATAACGTTGGCTTGGTTAAACTGAGCCTTGGTAAGGAGAAGAACATCATTAACAAACAATAGGTGTGATATCACTAGTCCATCTCCTACACTGTCACTGAACCAAAGGACTCATTTAGTTATCACTAGTCCTCTTTTGCCCAAAACTTTTTTAGTCATAGATATTTTATCTATTTAGCTCAAAACTCATTTAGTTATCTAACTTTTTTTTTTGGGTTTTATAAATAAAATGAAAGGGACAAAAATTTGAATTTAAAATTTTATGTCAAGCACCAGATCCAAAGATGTTAATGATCTTATTTCTTTTGACTTGATCATAATAATCAAGGCTGTAATTATTGGATTTGGAAAGCGGTGATTTCATGTGAAATCATTATTACAATTAATCTAAATATTAAGTGGCTTTGTTTTATTTTTCATATTTAAAAATAGTGTTACTCAACTGCAATAAAAAATCATAAAAATAATATAATCTTTCATATTAAATTAAAATCCTCTCATAAAAACTTCTATAATTATTATTTATTAAATTTATTTTAATTGAAAAGTTAAAAGAAAATTGCACAAAAAGAACTTAAAAGAAATATACCTTTCTTTCTAAAAAAGAATCTAAAATTTAATTTGAAATAATTATATCAAAAACTCTTATAAAAACTTGCCCTAGTGTATATAACAGTCAATTATTGTAAATTGTTAGTATGACTAATAGAAAAGAACTCAAAAAGATAGAATGCAAGATCCACAAAGTTACAAATAAGTAAAGAATCAAATTGAATAAATAATATTTCATATTAAGAAAAGATTGGTATCTTTTAATCTTAAAACATGAATAGATAATTTTTTTTTTTAAAATTAAGTAAAAAAAATTTAAAATATGTTGATTTGAACTTTTGTGCAGAATTAGTCATTTAATTTTTTTGACTTATTTGGTCATTATTCACCATATTTATAATAACAGGGTTGGTCAGTATTACCATTTTTGCATATTCCTAATTATGTAAATTTTCCAACTATATAATAAACACTTTGGTATAATCAAAAGGAGGTGGGGAATAATTGTCCAGTACAAATGAGTCCTTTACTTTGGATATGGATTTCGACCAAAACTCATCATTTTATTTGAATTTTATAAATTCCTTATTTTGGAAGTTTTATTCTAAAAACTTCATTACCATTCCATTAATTCAAATAACTCTATAGGTTTTGTTCCGATTTTTGAATTTCATTTCCTTCCACCAAACACCCTCTAAGTGATATTTAGTGTAAGATAAGTAGGGATGAGCAATATTCGGTAAAAATTAAAAAACTATTTTCTCTGTACTTTTTATATATATATATTTTGAGTGATTTATTAGGTATTTAGTTTGATTTTAAGTAAAATTAAATTTTAATTTGGTTTATTTGTGCGGTCATCAGTTTTAAAAATTTTTATTTCGATCAAATCGAATTAACTAAATTAATTAAAAATATTATATATATATTTTAAATAATATATATAATATTATTATAATATTGTAATTAAAATTTAAAAGAGAAAAAATATCATAATTAATAAAAAAATTTTAAAAGAGAAAAAAACCTAAAAAAGGAGAGTATATATTAATGAAAAATTTTCAATTCCCACATTTCATTTTGATTGGACTTTTTTATTTCTAATGTGATTATTTTAAAAGAGAAAAAATCTAAAATGAAGAGTGCAAAAATAATAAAAATTTTTTAATTTCCACATTTTGATTTGATCTTTATATTTCCAATATGACAATTTTAAAAGAGAAAAAGTTTAAAAAGGAGAGTGCATAATTAATGAAAAGTTTTCAATTTCCACATTTTGATTTAACTTTTCTATTTCCAACATAATTATTTTAAAAAAGAAAAAATCAAAAAAGGAGAGTGTAAAAATAATAATTTTTTTTTAATTTCTACCTTTTGATTTGACATTTATATTTTATTTTGGAATTTGTTTTATTGAAAGTTAATATAATGTTAGTTATATTTTTTGTTTTATGAACTACTAATAGAATAGTAGATTTAGTTTAAAATTTTCATATTTTGTTATTTTGTTTGGCATTTACAAAATTATATTGGTGAATTAAAATTATAAGTAAAATTTGAATTTTAAGATTATATTTTATAATCACAAGTTCATATAAATAATATATAGTAAAAGATTTCAATAATTTGATTAATTTGGATAATTAAACTGAATTAATTGCTTAATTCGGTTAAATAATCGATTTATTTTTAGTTTATTCGATTATGTTATAATTATGAAAATTGTATAATCGAATTAAATCAGTTATTCTAATTTTAATTATTTAGTTACGATTTAATCAAATGCTCACTCTTAAAGATAAGTGAAAAAAAAAAAAAAGATGTTAAAATATCCACTTTTGACTTGATCATAATAATCAAAGCTGTAATTTGTGGGTTTGAAAAGCATTAAATATTTCATATGAGCAATAAAATATATCTTAACATTATTACAAGTAATCTTCATATTAAGGGGCTTCGTTTAATTTTATTGTATTTAAAAGTAGTATTACTCGATAATAATAATAATCTGAGTTTTAATTTTAATAATTGAGATTAACATTTAAGAGACAAATATAAAAAAGTTTAAAAAGATATTGATTTAATTTGTGCGGATTCTTCTACATCACTCATTCCTATTCAAAAACATCTTTTCATCTAAACGTTTAACTATTAAGTCTTTACGAATAATTTACATTTAAATTTTTAACTATTTACCTCTATATTTTACTAATTTTTCTATATTTAAGTTCTCGTCCTCCTAATTGGTATATTTTTGGGTTTTCTTTGCACATGTACAAATTATCTCAGGCGTTCTCGTATACTATTTACAATTGAACTAATTCACAATTTATTATAAATCTCTTCGTTTCTATTTCTATCTTTTCTAATTTTGTCATATATACAGCTAAACATTTTCATTTCTATTACAATCATTTTTTGTTTTTTATTATTGTTCAATAGCTCAACATTCAGTGTCATACAATAATGCAGGTCTTACCGTAATTCTATAGAACTTTCTCTTCAAATGCAGTGGTATCATGCGATCGCAAAGAATTCCGGATGTCTTTCTCTATTTCATCCAATCTGTTTAAATCCTATAATTTACATTTCCATCTATATTGTCATTATTTTGAATGTCGGAACCAAAATATCTAAAACATTCACTTTTTGGTACATTTTGTTTTTTTAATCTAATCGTTTTTTTATCATCCTGATGATTATCGTTAAATCTATATATCATATATTCAGTTTTTAACCTAATCAATCTAATTCCTATGGATTCCAGTATGACCTTTCATAACTCTAATTTAGTAGTAATATCTTTTTTAATTTTATCAACCAATATTATATCATCTGTAAAAATCATACACCATGATATTTATTACTCAACTGTAATAAAAAATCATAAAAAATATAATCTTTCGTATTAAATTAAAATCATCTCATAGAAACTTCTATAATTACTATTTATTAAAATTATTTTAACTGAAACGTTAAAAGAATATCACACAAAAAGAACTTATTCTTATTTTTAAAGTTTAGCTAAAGTAGTAAGAAATATACCTTTCTCTCTATAAAAGAGTCTAAAATTTAATTTGAAATAATCATATCATAACCACTTTTATAAAAACTTGCCCTAGTGTATATAATAGTCATTTAATCTTTTTAAAAATTATTGTAAAATTTGTAAATTATTGTATATAATAGTCAATTAAAAACTTGCCCTTTCAAAAGATAGAAAGCAAGATCCACAAAGTTACCAATAAATAAAGAATCAAATTGAATAAATAATATTTCATATTAAGAAAAGATTAGAATCTTTTTATCTTGAAAACATGAATCAATTGATAAGAATATATTTAAAATTAAGTAAAAAAAATTTTAAAATATGTTGAGTTATAAGTTTTGGATAACGAGACGATCAATATTATAAGTTTTGGATATTACTAATTATGTAAATTTTCCACGTGTATCATAAACACTTTGCTATAATCCAAAGGAGGCCGGGAATGATCGTCCGGCACAAATGAATCAGTTACCTTTGGAAATAGTCCAAATACGATGCAATTTGAGGATCGGCAACAGTAGAAGTGCATATGCCCAATCAAAAAAAAAAAGCATAAATCACAAAATTAGCCAAACACAACCTTAAATTACACAAACGATCCTTAAAAGCGAGTTAAACGGTCTCTCTTCTCTCTCTCTCTCTCTCTCTCTTCAACAGCAGCAGTCAAATGCAACGACACCAACAAGAACAAGACAACACTGCACTTCTCCAATTCGCCCTCTCTTGGCGCGGAATTACCTGGTCAGTGGTCAGAAAATCTCTCTCTCTCTCTCTCTCTCTACACAAATTGTGATCATGGTGGTTTTTCAATTTAATCTATAATCATTTGCCCCCGATTTTTGAAGAAGATCCCAGAAACCCAAAAATGGAAAAAGAACCTCTTCTTCCCTATCAAAATCCATGGAAAAAACAAGGGCAATTATCATCTCCGCAGCCAGTACCTCAAGTTCTCTGTCCATTACCAGAAGACGAGCAACTCTCAATTCCTCTCACTCCTTCCCAACTCAAAGACCGTTTAATCTTCGGCCCTTCTTCTCCTTCTTCTGCTTCTTCTTCTAATCTCGAAACCCTAACCCTAACTCTCAATAATTCTAATCCGCCTATTCAACAAAGCCCACTTGCCACTTCATCAAATTCACAGGACCTAATCCAAGAACAGCAACAGCAACAACCCCAATCATGGTTGATCGATCCCAATTCTTTATGGAGTAAGAGCAATTTGCACAGATCAAAAACTGCTCCTGCTATGGCAGTAATAAACGACCTTGTTAAAAACCCAGTTGAGAAAAAGCCCCAATTGGCTTCCAATTCTATTGTTAGACAAGCATTTGTGCTTCTTGTATTGTATTTGTCACTTGGGGTTATGATTTATTCCTTTTATAGGGATGATTTTGTTGCCGCTGAGACACACCCAGTCGTGGATGCTTTGTATTTCTGCATTGTGACTATGTGTACTATTGGTTACGGGGATATTACCCCAAATAGTACCCCAACTAAGCTGTTTTCCATTCTTTTTGTATTGGTCGGTTTTGGGTTTATTGATATTTTGCTTAGTGGGATGGTTAGCTATGTGTTGGATTTGCAAGAGGGATATTTGTTAAGGAGCGTTAAGGGTAATGGTGAGGAGAGCGATAAAGGGAAGTCATATATAATCGACGTGAAAAAAGGGAGGATGAGGATTAGGATGAAGGTGGCATTGGCTTTGTTGGTTGTGGTTTTCTGTATTGGGATTGGAGTTGGTGTAATGCATTTTGTTGAGAGGCTTGGATGGTTGGATTCATTGTATCTTTCCGTTATGTCAGTTACAACAGTTGGATATGGTGATCGGGCATTCAAGTCATTGCCTGGGAGAATTTTTGCGTCGGTTTGGTTGCTTGTCTCGACATTGGCTGTTGCAAGAGCTTTTCTTTACTTGGCTGAGGCTAGAGTTGATAAGAGGCATAGGAGGATTGCAAAGTGGGTGCTTGGGCAGGATTTGACTGTTTCTCAGTTTCTTGCTGCTGATATTGATAACAATGGTTTTGTGAGGTATTGACATTTTTGTTCTGCTCTGGGTTTTGGACTGTTAGCTTTAAATCACTTTGAAGCATGAATGATGACACTTTTATAACATGTTGTTACCCAATGATGTAAATACCCCTGCCCATTAAGTTTAATAGTGTCTATGTTTATTGTACAATTGTGGCCTCATTATCATAAGGAATTGATAGGTAAGATAATAGAAGAGAGGTGTTTGATCACTAAAAGAATGTTGATCCTCACACACTGCCATGTGCATTGTTACATGGACTGAGCCGAGTTCGAGTCGCTTGCGAGCTGCTCGGTCAACAGCTCGACTTGACTCAAGTTTGACCGAGTTCGAGTTGAATTCGTCATGTATCGAGTAGATTTCGAGTAGTATAATTTTAGACTCGAAAACTCAACGAGTAGTTTGATTACATATCTTAATATATATTATATATATTTATATATAATTATAATATAAAAAATAAAATAAAATAAATATATTAATATATTATTTAATAATCAAGTTTTCGAGTTGGTTTCGAGCATTTTGTTATATAGTCGAGTCGAGTTCGAGCCCCTGTTATAAACTACTCATCGAGTTCGGGTCGAGTAAAAAAAATCGACTTCGAGTTCGAGCATAGGGATATTGGGGATCGACTCGGCTCGAATACACCCCTATGCATAAGCTTGTGAAGGAGTGTGGGTACGCTTGGCCTTGCTATTTTCTATTGGACAAAGGCATGAAATGATTTAAATTTGCATTAGAGTCAGGCTGGTATATTAAGAAGTTGGCCATAGATTTTAAATAGAAATTGTAATGAGATTTAATATATTTCTTTTATGCATATTGATTGTTTCAATGCTGTGTTTAAGGTGGCTACTGTTTTGTTGTGATGTGTGCTTATTGACTGATATATAACATTGATTATAATAGTTAAATTTCTTGTTTGCAAAGGATCTCAATATGGATTTTTGGCTATTTTTGTTTTCCCGCTTCAATTTGATGGTTGTTTTCATGGTAGTCTAATAGTGAGTTGTGAAGGTTGAATATTATTTGTCACATAGATTAAGCAAAGGAAGATATGTTTGAGGGATGCAAACATTTTTTGCATGAGAAAAGAAGATGTTGAATATTGTGACTGAATTGCAGTCTAGTCAAATCTTTTCAAGGAATAAGAAAACTGGAGATCCAAATATTTTGAATTCTCTTTAGGGGCTTGGGCTGTGTTAATTTGTTATGCATCAACTTTTGGTATTTTTGATCCATGCTGCATGTGTTAGGCATGGTGTTGGGTGCAAGAACATTCAAAGCATCCAGTCCCACTGAATCTTATGTTGTGAAGCATCCTCAAGTCCATGATTAGGTGTTAAGTGCAGCCACATTAGTATGGCTGGGTATACTACAGATTATATAAAGCATAGGTTGTATTGGTGATAAGCCTTGAATAACCCTCTTTGATACATTAATATGGATACACTATCATATTCGACATGATATGGATAGGAAGGGGATATTATATTCTGTATTTATTTTCAAATTTTTATTACTAATAACTCAGTTTGAAATGATGTTAGTTTTTATTTATAAAGTTCTCAATCAGAAAAGGAAAAAAAAAATCCATAGTAGAAAAGAAAAGAAAAAGGAATGTGGAGAAGAAGGAAAGAAGAGAAGAGTAGAAAATAGCGTTACTTTTTTAGCAACAAACATTCATCTTCACTTTCCTCTTTCTTCCTTCTTCCTTTTCAACAACAAATGGAGCTTCCTTTCTAGCTTTCTCTCTTAGCAAATGTGAAGAGTTGAAAGAAATTGAAGAGTTTCTCTCTTCATCTCTGTCTCTCTCTCTCTCCCCCCCTTTTGTGCTTGCCTTTAGAGAGGATGAAGAAATCGAAGCCTTAAATTGATTTTGGGTTTCAATTAAGAGAAACATACATCTCTTTTTATATTTTCTAAAATAATTGTTTGAACCCCTTTTCAAATTAATCCCAACTGTATCCCATACCTATCCCACATATCTGATGTGTATCCTGATCGTATCCTATTTGTACTTTTGCATTTCAAAAGTTATGAAATATTTGGGTTCACCACATGCATATCCAATACGTAACCTTGCACATGCTGGATACATGTCCAACACTGGTATATGGGGTCTTGTGGATCATCTTTGCTTCTTAGATGACTTTCCACCCCATTTTACCCTTTCCACTTTTTTTATCTTGCATCCTATGGTAGAGTATGCCAAATTGTCTCTTCTATATCTTTATAAGGTGAGATCCTTTTCTTTCAATTGGACAAAAAAAGAATATGCTTCATGAAAAGTATAATTCTTTTCACATACCATCAAATTGCTATAAGACACCATCAAACAAAGTCAGTGAAGTGGGCACCTTGGCTGTTGGTTAATCATTGAGGTGTTTTTTTTGGGGGGGGGGATTGGTTGGGTTTAGAGATGTCAATTGAGCAAGATTGGATATTCTGCTTGGATGGGGCAAGTTTGTATGCCATTCGTATCCCATGTATCCTAAGTGTGTTCTGGTCGTATCTTAATTGTTTTTGCCTTTTGAAAATTAAAATATATGCCACATGGCGTATGCAACACATATCCTCAACTATCTTGGATACGTGTCTGATGGGATTCCTAGATGGCTTTGCATTCTATTTTACCCTTTCCACTGTTGTATGTTGCTCCCTTTAGTAGAATTTGCAAAATTGTCTTTCCCATCTCTTTGTAAGGTGAGATCCTTTTTTGTCCAACAGACAAAAAATCAAAATGCATCGTGAAACATAATTCTTTTCACATACCTATCAAATGTTTGCCACAAGACACCATCAAACAAAGTCAGTGAAGTGCACAACTTGAGCATTGGTTAGTCATAATGTTTTTTTTTTGTTGGTTTGGGGAGGGGGAGGGACTGGTTGAGTCTACAGATGTCAATGGGGCGAGTTTGGATAATCCACCAGGATGGGGCATGTAAACAAAAGGAATGAACAGGGAAAGAGGCAGGTACCACTCTCCCAATCCTTCTCTCTTCTTTTCTCAGACTCTGAACTACATCTATCTTCTCCCTCTCTCACTCTCTCTGTGCTACAATCCTGTTTCTCTTATGGCTTTCTCTTATTTCCTCTTTCATCTATATTTTCCTCTCTCTTCACAAGATATGAATCTTTAAGGCCTAGTTTTTGAATCATGCTTTGAGTTGAACCTAAAATCCAGCATCAGAATTCATGTGCATGGTCTTGGAATCAAGATTAGAATACCCATCTTTGTTGACTTGTGTTTCATTTTGGGTGGGGTTGAAGGCAGAGGATGGGGACCATTTTCTGGTTGCAGCGACAGATGGGGACAAATTTCTCCCCAAAATTTGGAAAATGGGTGGGTTGTGGAAGCAATTTTACCTTAGTTGTGAGGCCAAACTAGCCAAAATCTGGCTCCAAACATGCTCCATTTAGATCCCTAGTGGAGCCACAAGCTACCAGTTTGGAGCCATTGGCGAAAGGTTTCCCAATTGCTTTCAGGGATTGGCTTGAGTCTTGTTACAAAAAGGAACTTCCCACATGGCTATGCCTTGTTCATCTTGCTACCAGTGCAAAAGATAGGCAGAGATCCAAACCACAAAAAAGGGATAGGCGCAAACACCATTTCCATGTTATTCGGTCAAATATGAGCATAGGTGCTCTTTTTAGCTCTCAATCGAGTAGATGTGTAGAGCATTCTTCGCAATGGAGGATGGGCTAGAAAACTGTCCAGAAAAAAAGGAACAAATGAGGAAAGATGATAAATGAAACATCCCTTGCTCATCAAACAAGGCCAGAGGTTGGTTGAATCCATGTGTTCTTGGACACTCCCCAAGCAAGTAAAGTAACAACTATGATTATTTTTGGAGATGGTCTCATATCTTTTATGTGCCAATCCTCAACATGAGAAGGGTTCTTGATGTTGTGGGAAATGATCATTTGGAGATGAGTGAAAACGAGGTTGGAGTTTTAAGTATTGCCATGTGCACTGGCAATGCATGAGTAAATGATTAACTCACACAAACCCTTTAAGGGACACCAGTTCACCAACACTTCTATCCTTTACAAGAGCATAAAGGGCAGACTTGGCACAATGGTGGAGTCTCTCCATTGTGTCTTGGAAGTTCGGGGTTCGAATCAACCTCCTTGTAAAAAAAGCAAGGAGAAGGCTGCCTAGGTATTTCATTCCCCAGAGTCCACAATGTGGGAGATTCGGCACTGGGTACGCCCTATTGCCAGTGCAGATGCATGCTTGGCTACTTTATGCGGCCATACTCATTGGATAATTTACATCCAGGTTTTTGACAACCTATCTCGACATTTCATTAAATCTCTTACATTTTCATGTCTCGCTCCTAACTGTTTGGGTTTTCGTTGAACACATGCAAACCATCTTAAATGATATTCTCTCATTTTATTCATAATTGAATGCACTCTCAACTTAGTACATATCTTTTCATTTCTAATTTTATCTTTTCTAGTTTTATCATACATTTATTTGAGTATCCTTATTTTAGTTACAATCATTTTGTACTCTTATTGTTATTTAATGGTCCAACACTTGGTGTTATACAATACTACAAATCTAATTGCGGTTCTATAAAATTTCACCTTTAACCGCACTGTTTTCGTTTGATCCAAAGAATTCTAGATGCACTTCTCTATTTTATCCAATCCGCTTGTATCTTATGATTTTCATCTCCATTTATGTTGCCATCGTTTTGAATGATGGATCCAATATATCTAAAACATTCACTCTTTGGTATATCTTCTCATTTTAATTTAATCGTTTTTTTCATCATTCTGATAACTGCATCAACATATATCTCATGTATTTAGTTTTTGACTGACTCAATCTAAATTCTCTGGATTCTAGCTGCTCTTAAAATTTTCAATTTATCACTAATACCCTCTTTAGTTTTAACAACCAGTGTTATATCATTTGCAAAAAGCATACATCATGGTACTTTATTTTGGATATTCTTTGTTATTTCATCCGTCACTATTGCAAAAAGGAGAAAATTTAATGCCGAATCTTAGTGAAACTCAATGTTAATTAGAAAGCTATCATTTAAACCCTCGCAGGTTATTAC
Source organism: Dillenia turbinata (assembly GCA_037126225.1). Taxonomy (NCBI): domain Eukaryota; kingdom Viridiplantae; phylum Streptophyta; class Magnoliopsida; order Dilleniales; family Dilleniaceae; genus Dillenia; species Dillenia turbinata. The sequence continues at coordinate 13,327,478 of JBAMMX010000023.1, read as the reverse complement.
ATTGGTCCTTTTCTTAATGTGATATGTGATGATTTTGTGTTTGGAATGTACAAGGTGTAATCATTTATCCAAACTCTTTTAGATGCTCTAATGGGTAATTGAACTAATGCAGTCGGTGTCATCGGCTATCCATTTACACTCTTGATTGTTCTCAGCAACTTTCTGTGCATTATCACCCTTCATGCAGAAATGGTATGAGCTTTCCTTTTCCCATGGAAAACTTGTACAGCAGCAAGGCCTAGTATTTAAACACCATTTATTATGGTATTCTCTTCGATGTTGATTTTGATTGCTGTTTACTGGCGCAGTTGTCAGCCATAAGTTCTTGGCTGTTTTCTGAAATTTAAGTAGTACCTTATATTTTGACTTACTGTAATGACCTGAATTTATATGCTTCATTATCAGTCTCAATCACTATGGTTTCATCTGGGTAGGGATAAGATATTTCCAAATTGCTAACTAAAACTTTCATCCATGTAGCAAATCGGAATTTGTCATATACAAGCTGAAGGAAATGGGGAAGGTATCAGAAAAGGATATCCTGCAGATCTGCCAAAAGTTTGATAAACTAGATACCGGAAATTGCGGAAAGATTACACTTGCTGATCTTATGCAAGGTCAACATTGATAGATGCATCAAGATGGAGGTCCCCTGAATGAATGGATCTACTCCATGAATACATTAGCTTGAGCTGGATTACTGAAAAGGGGTTGATGCAGTGACGAGGGCCACTTCCATGTCGAGTCAGGTGATGTCCTCAAAATGCCTCAACTGTTTGTTCTACTCACGGCTGTGAAGCATATGACAAGCCATCTTTGCATTAGTGAAGCACTGGAGCATGTCCCGATGCTTGATAGCAGGCCAACAAAATGGTGGCATAATCAAGGTCGAAGTCTGCTGTAAATATCGGTAGTGGCTATTCATCAAAATGTAGATAGTGATGCGCCTTATTGAGGGCATCAATGATTCATCCATTTTGTTGATTCCTGCTAAGCTCATTGGTATTCTTTTGGAAAGAAAAATGCAGGCCTCTGTAGAGACCTGTAAATTTTTATATATTGCATTTATGAACGACAACTCTCTCTCTCTCTCTTTCTCTCTCTCTCTAAATTGAGGCAAAATGGTGCTTGCTATTAGGGCATCTACGGTGCGATATTTTCTGAACATTTTCAAACTTTCAGAAATGACTGAAAGTTTGAGAATTGCGTGCCCCACGTGAAGCTAGAACTCTATTTAATGTATTATTCAAAATTCATAGGCCTATTTTATGACTTGCGACTGCCAAGTTCCTTATTGCAGCATCATTTCAAATTCTCCCTATAATATAATTTAACCCAAGAGACTGACCTACACGACAAAGGTGGGATGCAGACCTTTGGAATGGCATCATATTCCTGGTTGTATTTTATTCCCATGATGCTCCTAGGTGATCAGAGTTGTTGAGCGAGAGAGAGCGAGCGAGCAATGCAGAGTATCTATTCAAATGTAAGCCTTGGACATGTTATCAAATACTAAAATATTGGATCAATGGACATTCAGTCCAGTGGAATGAGACGTATATTAGGTCCTTTAATTAAGTCATGATTTTGAAATTTTGGGAATGAAAATAATTACGCTTGGAAAATCGTCCCCAAAACAGGCCCCACAGATTCTCGAACCAGATTAGTTGAAGTATGATTTTGGATACTATGGTGGAAAAAAAATACTAAAATACTGGCGTAAATTTTTTTGCTTCTGTTGATAATTTACACATAGAGAAGAAGCAAAGACCTGTTTGAGCATCAAGGGAAACAAGAAATGAACATACAATAGTAACATGGGATTTATTAGTCAACTCTCTCTCTCTCTCTTCTTGTTTGAATCATAGAAAAACACCCCTTTGAACTCTTCTGATGTACCATATGGTTCACAAAAACATGTGTATGACTTGAACAAAAAGTCTTCCAAGATTATTATTAATGTTGTTCCTGTCCTAGAAAGGCATCTTTCCATTGACAAAGAAAAAACCTGGTTTCCCTGAAAGGTAAAATCTATGACCAATTCAAATGACCACTTGTATTAGCAATAATTCTGGTGTAGGGCATAACATGTCTCTCTCTCTCTCTCTCTCTCTCCCCAACCATATCCACACACACCGACTGCTTTGGCTGCAGAATCAAACTTCACACCCCTTTGAATTCTAACCTAGTAAATAGTCGTAGTCCAAAAGACCCGGTGAGGCCAAAAGTAAAGGTAATGCCCTTTTCTTTCTCTTTCTTTTACTCTCCTTTTGATCAGTTAATGAGAATTAGGTGAGGGCATTTGAAGTTATGGTTGAATCAGTCAAGTCTACACCATGCTTCCACAGAATCATTCTGGAAGTAGAGCTTTCACATGAAGCTCAACAGGATGGGGAAAAAAAAAAGAAGGAGATAGTTTTAAAATATTGCATCATTTTAAATTCAGATTTTTATAGAAAGATTACTGGGGTTTTTCAAATAATAAATATAAAAATTGGGGTTTTTCAAATAACAAATACAAAAAGAAGATTGACCATTAGGAACATTCCAAATGGGGTAGATGGTGAATGAATTGGTGAATAGGGAATATTGACTTTGGAGTTTTTCAAGTCAATTGCCAAATTATCAAAAGGGTATTAATTAAATTGTTGGGTAGACTGTCCATTTGTGATATGATAATGAGTTGTTTCTGCTCCAACAAAAAATAATAAATAAATTAAATCGAGGGAAATCTACCAAATCTATAAAGAAATCCAAATTTGTTCCATTAGATAGGCAATTTCCTTACCATTCTCCTTTTTGCCAATTGGGATCCTCCCTTTTTTCTAATGGGACCTGAGTTCAGATGACAATTGCTCTTTTAGTACCATCTCTCATCCATTTTATGGACCACACGCTCTATTTGGCGCCACCAGAGAGTGCAAATTTAGGAACAAGAACGCACATTGAAGTTGGAGAAATATCACAGAACCTTCACAACATTTCATTAGCCATTTGTAATTTACCAACTGAATACTAAATTCTTTTAATCAAAATTTTAAATTTAAGTTTTGAAAATAGAAAAATAGATACAAGAAAACCTATCCCTTAATTGACTCTACAACTACTCAAACTAGATTAGTCGGATTTCCAAATATGAATAATATTAAGTCTTGAGAATAGTAAAATAGGTGTTTAGAGAGCCAGTTCCTTAATTGGCTCCACAACTACTTAAACCGGATTAGTCGGGTTTCTAAATACCAGTGATAAACAGAAAAAATATCATGTAATTTTGTTAATTTCTCAATTTTGTCACAGTTTTCTTATATATTCATAAATTTATTTTTACTGTTCCTGATTTGTATAAAAAGAATTTTCTTTAAAAATTTCAGTATGGGACTTCTAATTTATTTAGTAAAATTATATTTTTATTTTTCTTTAAAAAGTTACAATGCTGAAAAATTAAGAGAGGTAGCTGGCGAGAAGAAACAATAGATCATGGGAAAATGATCACATTATAGTTGACTATTCACCATAAATGAGAGAAAAAAAATCTTTTAGATGTTATATTAGAAAAATTAGAAGTCATAATCTACTTTATAGAGAGAGAGAGAGAGAGAGCTCCAATAGTGGCTTAGCTATCTATGACTTGGTCAATGTATGACTCTGGGTGAAGCTTGAATTGATTGGTGTAGTTTCAAACCACCAACCTTTCGTTGGTCATGGCCATGGCCATTTTTTTTCTTTCACTAGCTTCCATTCGGGATTTCATTTTAATTAATTCAGATTGATTTATTATTAGATTTTTTATGAAAAAAGACTCCCAATATCGATTTTTATATTTTCATGACGATTCGAATCTCCAATTATAATTAAGTGATTAAAATTTTCTTTCAATTACACCCGTCATGGGAGCACAAGAAAAGTGTTGTGGGGCTCGCTTGACCATTTGCACTCTTCAAAGGATAAAATATTGATGACAAGAATAACTCAGGAAAAGGGCATTTTAAAAATTTTGTAATTAGAGATTTATGCAAAGATCTAATGCACTTTGCTTTCGTATGAACAAGTCTTAGCCTCCACTTAACTACTCCTGCCTTCCAACAGTCTCCTGTTTCTCACGCAGTCCAATTAATGAATAATTAAAGAGATTTTTTGGATCTAAAATTTTAAAGGTATTTTTGCAATCCTAAAATATAATTTTCTTTTCCAGAACAGATCAACCATTTTTTGATGACGTATTCAAATGTATGAGTGATTGTTTTGAACTCTGATCGTAATTCATACCGTCTCAAATAAACTTATGTGAGGGTTTTTAAGTTAAATAAATAAAAATAAAGTTTAGTAAATAAAATTATTCATGAGTTTACTCTAAAAAATTTTAATATAAATGGTTTTAAATATTATTAAAATTCTTTACTATCACACAATTTGTTTTGTTTCATTGTAATTAGTTTTTCCAAATTCTGGGTGCAGTTTGAGAAGTTTAATTTAACTTAATTTATTTACGTATATTTTTATTTTATCTTATTTTATTTTTTCAAGGAAGTAAAAGATTTTCTTTTAAGAATACTAGGTTTTCGTGCTAAAAATCAATTCTTTTATTAAAAATTGAAATTATTATTACATTAATATTTTTTTTAAAAATATTAAAATGAGTCTAATTTTAATCTTGTGAAGTCGATAATTGTGACACAAATGCGTAATCATCCTCTTCTTACTTAATAATTTAATATGTGGTGTCAACGTCGCAGAGATTCTTTTTTAGGCATAGACCACCGAACAAAACCTGCTCTCTTTCTATTCAGAAAGGGACTTCCAATAATAATACCAACAATCCATACTTTATATCACATATAATGGATGCAACCCCAGCTAGGTCAATAATCTCATGCTCTCTCTCTCTCTCTCTTTTTTTATTTATACGGAACGATTTTTAGACTATCTGGTATCTGAGATTTCACTTAAAATAATCTGAATCGATCCGTCTGAAATCTTCTTATAGAGATTAGGAGTCTTCTCAATATAATCTGTTATATATTCAAGTCACGAGTCAAATTCATGTCCTTGATGATTAAGAGGCTGAGTGACCTATCCACTCGATCGATTCGACCGACTGCCCGCGGGTGATCTCTCTCTTTCTCTCTCTCAAAGTCGTCTCCCCGAAGCAACCTCCAACTGGTTCATAAAGCTGAAGAAGGGTATGAGTCCACTCCAACTATTGTTTCTCTCCAATCACCAAACAGTCATACAATCAAGCTCCCACTGCCCAAACATTAATGAAAATAAGATATAAATATAAATCCATCCATATACGTACCATATCTACTTATATTCAGATGCGTATGTGTGTGTACATGCTACACCATAAAGTTAAGCAAGGGGTCAAGAGATGGAGGGCAAACTATAATTGTCCCTCAAATTTTAACTAAAAATTTATATGATTAATTTTAAAAGTTATCATTTTTAATATTTATTCTTTAAAAATTATAACTTTGCTTCTTAAAATTATAAGATCCGATGCATAAAAATTTCTCAAAGTTAATGTTTTCCGTTTTTGAAAATTTTTTTAAATGTTTTTCATTTTTGAAATAATTTAATATGCTAAATTAATTAATATTTGTATAAAAGTCTTTATATTTTATATATATATTAAAACATTTTTTTATTTTTAATTAATTATTTACTTATTTAATTATAAGTTTTATTTTTATGTTTTCGTCGTATGATTAATAATTAAATATTTAATTGTTTTATATTTTTATTATAAAAGATAACTATTCTATTATTTTTATAAAGTAATTAATATTTATATAAAAATTTTTATATTTTTATATTTATGTTATTTTTCATTTTTCATACTTTTATAGAGTGTCATTTTTCTATATTATTTTATATCGATATTTGTTTCTCAATTTTAGTTTCTATGGAACCGAGAATATAAGTATAAATACTAAATTTCTCATCTCATAGCTTTGTTATTGAACATGAAGACAAGGTCAAATCTGGGGTACACGGTTGGTGTATACATAAAATATATTTTGAGAAAATTAAACTACAGACAGTCAACCGGGAAAAGATAAAATTTTTAATATACAAATTATTAATAAATAATAACTTTAATTTTTTTAATAAAGGAATTTGACTTCTACTTATAAGATTCTAAATTATCAACAATATTATTTTTTTAATTTAATTCAAAAAATCACAATTAAAACAAAATAACATAAACCATATTGAACGAAACTGAATTTTTCCAAACAAGCCCATAAATAAATAACTCTTGCATACCAATAATAAGATTCCATGCATGTTACATAAGTGTCGCGAAAACAACAAAAATATATGTATCGACAAAAATTCGAATACTAGATCTCGAGAAAAATATTTGAACAAAATTTTTTTACCACTCAGATATTTCTAGAAGAACTATAATATATATATATATATATATATATATATATATATATATATTTATATAGGGTCTTTTGCTTTTGCTTGGAATCACATATTGTTAACTAAAACATCATACCCAGAGAAGAAAGATGGATCAACAAGAGTTACATATACCAAGATTAAGCTAATGAATTTCAGCTCAAGTGATACCACTCCCCTTCTTCTTATAATAGGTTCGGAATCGAGCCTCACTGTCTAAAATATATATATACACACACAGCAAGATCAATTTAACAATTTCAAAACCATATATAGTCCAAATATTGTATTTTTTATTATTTTTTGTAAATTCAACGCAGCTATCATCATTAAAATGCTATAAGTCTACTCTATATTGTCGTTTTTTAGCTCAAAATTTGTCCCATTCTCTTTTTGCTAATCTTGTCATTTAAAATGTTTAATCTTAATTTATTTAGTTTAACCTAATCACAACTTGGTCACACCACTTGTTATGTGTTATTTTGCTAGAAGACTAAGATGAATAATGAATAATTGAACTATCCTCTTTTCATCTTTATTTAGCAAGTGGAAGTGAGAAGTAAGAGATTTTTTTAATAAAAAGATAAAAAATAAAAAACTCTTATCTTTGTATTTCGTTATCAACAGACCTGTAAACCTATAATTTTCTTTGTATATACTTTTATGATCGATTTTAGTTCTCAATAACAATCATTATAATTCATTAATTCTCACAATATATCAAAAATCATGTTTATTGTTAAGAAAATTTTCCATTAAAGTAATTTTCTTTTTAATCAACTAACACCTTCCAAGGACATATTTAACCCTTGGGTTGAATGAGTTGCGTAATAGCAAACGTGGGTCATGTTTGAGTGAGAAGTAGGGCACAAAAATAGGGCATAGGGCATAGTCTCCTTTATGGAAAAAAGTGAGCTTGGGCAAAAGTCAAAAGAATTATAACCCCTCAAGTATATATAAAAATTATGTCATGTCTTCTTCCCATTTCCTCTTTTCTAATCTGTTCCCTCTTTAAATATGATAAAGAGTTAGGTTTGAAGTTTACATCATCCAATCAAGGACGGGTTGTAGCATAAAAAGATAAAAAGTTTCCCTTTGTGGGACTCGACTAAAGAGTGTCTTATCTGATTCTCTCTCTCCCTTTTTCTGATTTATATGATTGATATCCGAAATCATATTCTAATTAATTCAATCGATTATCTATAGAAATTTTATTTAGAGAACGACTCTTTCAATATAAATTTTTTTTTTTTATTTTAAGTTTCGAACTTAAAATTTGATTAAGATATCTAATATTTCATTTCATTAGACCGATTGTCTCCTGATTTATCCTTTGATTCTCTCTCTACCTTATAGTTAAAAATCTACCTTATAGTTAAAAATTTCTTATTTTAATAACTAATTTTTTTAATATTAATCCAATTTCATTCACTTGGTTATAGAATTAGTATCTCAAAATCTATTTCATTGGATTGACATTTTTGGTTCTATTCACAAGAAGAAAATTAAATTAAGTTGAAATTAGGTGAGTTTTTAAAAATATTAAGGAGTTTCTTAAAAACATTATTAAGATTCTTTATAATACTATTTATTTTTTAAATACATGATTTATACCTCCTCTCACTTTATACGTTGTACTTCGCTTCATAACGCAAGTATTTAGCTTGACCCGAATACTACAATAATTTAAATCTCTCTTTTATAGAAAAATGTCTTTATTCCCAAACCATTTTATTTCCAATTAAAAAATTTTTACTATTCTTAGAAAAATATTATAAACAGAAACATACAAAAAAAAGAGATAAGTTGCGGTAAATTGAGTAAAAAGCTAAATTTTCCCGTACACTTGAATGATATATATATACATACTAGGTGTGGTCTCACCGGTCTACGTGAAAAAATTTCTCTAATTTTTTATCATTTTTATTTAAACTAAAACGTATAAACTTAATTAATTATGTTTAGATTGATTAAAATATTAAATGATTAAAACATGTTAGGATATAATATTTTTAAAAAAAACAAAATAAAAATGAATTAAAAAAATCAAAAAACAAAATAAAAAAATTTTCAACATAGGAGGGGCGGTTTCACCGCCAGTGGAACCGCCCTCCAATGTTGATTTGTTTTTTTGTTTCTTTTGGTTTTTTATTATTTTTTTTTTTTACATTTTTTTTGTTTTTTTAATATTTTTACCACTATCATTATATTAATAATCACTAAATTTAATTTAGATCGAAAAAAACAAAAAGGAAAAAAAAACCAAAAAGACACAATCTACCACATATTTGTGCGGGAGAAAGAAAGAACAAAAGAACAAAAAAAGAAAAAAAAACAAAAGAACAAAAAAAGGAAAAACAAAAGAATAGAAAAACAAAAGAAAAGAAATAGTAGGCCCAAAAACATCTAATAAAAAAACAAAATAATATAAAAAGAACAAAAAATAAAATAAATAAGAAGAAAAAAATAAAAAGTTCAACATAGGAGGGCAGTGAAACCGCCCCTCCTATGTTGATTTGTTTTTTTTTATTTTTTTTTTTAAATTTTTTGCATTTTCATTTTTTTAAATTTTTTATTTTTTTTATTCTTTTATATTTTTATCATTACCATTATATTAGTTACTAAATTTAATTCTAATTGAAAAAAACAAAAGAAAAAAAAAACAAAAAGACGCGGTCTACCGCATATTTTTGTTGCGGTTGTTGATTTTTTTTTGTCTTTTTTGTTTCTTTTTCTTGTTTTTTTTGCTTTTTTAATTCTTTTGTGTTTTTATTTTTTTATTTTTTTTGTTCTTTTGTTTTTTCTTTTTAATTCTTTTGTGTTTTGCTCACTACCATTATATTATATTATATTAGTTACTAAATTTAATTTCGATTGAAAAAAACAAAAGAAAAAAAAAAACAAAAAGGCACAGTTTACCAAACAAAAGAATAAAAAAAATCAAAAAGAACAAAAAAAGGAAAAAAAAATAACAAAAGAACAAAAGAATAAAAAAACAAAAAAAAATAAAATAATAGGCACAAAAAAAAACTAATCAAAAAACAAGAATAAAAAAACAAAAGAATAAAAAATAAAATAAAAAAAGAATAAAAAGAATAAAGAAAACAAAATATAAAAACAAAATAAAAACGAATAAAAAACAAAAAAAAAAAAAACAAAACAAGAAAAAGGTTCAACATAGGAGGGGCGGATCCACCGCACCGGCGGTGGAACCGCCCCTCCTATATTGAACCTTTTTTTTGTTTTTTTTTTTGGAGTTTTTTCTGGTTTTTTTTGTTTTTGTTTTTAATTCCTTTGTTACAAGGTGCGACTGATATCCAAAAAATTTTATAATTTTATAATATTTTTATTTATACCCAATGATTTATATAATTCATTATTAAGTATAATTATTTTTATACAATATACTAATTAAATAATATTTATAATTCTTATAAAAAATCTATAATTGATAGTAAAAGTATCTTAATCATTTTTTTATAAACTAATTTTGTCTTTTTAGTAAATTTAATTTCTTTCTTATCTATAAATTGAATAATATATATATACGTATACATATACATATATATATATATATATAATATATATAACTTTGGAAAATTTTTAAATTATTGACATTTGAACACGTTCTTATAAATTTATTATATTTCTTAATTTTTAAATTATTGTCATTGAAAAATTTTAGCATGATTTAATTTTTTATTGGAAAGTAAATAGTTGTTATTTCTTTTTAGTACACAAAAGATGGTCAAATTTATAATTATTAAGAGAAAGTGAATAGTGTTAGTTGAATTATAACTTATTAACAAATATATGTAATTATAGTATTACACAATGAAAGTGAACTTTCTTATAAAATTATTAAATAATTTATAATTATTATTAAGATTCAAAATTATTTTGTTTAAAAAAACTATTTGATATATTTCTGACTATATATATTTATGTATTGATTAAAAATTTTTAAGATTTTGCAACTTATTTGGAAAGAGTTGACTATTTTTTATTACTATTGTTATAGAACATAATTTCAGTTATTATTAATTAAAAAAATTATTGATATAATTTTTTTAATCAAATAAAACTATAAGATAATAAATTTTATATTTTTGTTTATAATTATTGTCTACATCTCTAATAGTATCCCTCTCTCTCTCTCATCTAACTTTGGTGGCCACGTGTCATATTCCAAGAAGAACACATGGCTGAAATATGAAAGAAGTCTTCTAATTTTTTTTATATATATGTAAAAAAAAATGAAAACAGTGAAATCCAAAAAAGAAGTGAAAAAAAGAATTAGAGAGAAGAGAAGAGATGAATTAATAAGGGAAAAAAAGAAGAGTGAATGGTAAAAAAGAAGTAAAAAAGAAAAAGAAGAAAAAAAAAAAGAAGTAAAAAAAAGGAGCATTGGAAATAGTAAAACCACAAAAAAAGTAAAAAAAAAAAAAGAAAAGAAGGAAAAAAAAAAGAAAAGTGAAGGGTGGGAAAAAAAAAAAAGAAGAAACTCAAAAAAAGAGTAAAAAAAAAATAATGGTGAAGGGTTAAAAAAAGAAGGAAAAAAATGAGGGTGAAGAGTGAAAAAAAAAAAAAGAGAAGTAAAAAAAAAAGTGAATGGTAAAAAAAAAGAAGTAAAAATAAAAAACAAAACCCAAAAAAAAAAAGAAAGATGGAAACAATAGCAACTCCTTCCACTTCCCTCCCTCCTTTTATGTTTTTATAGTATATATATATCTTTCAAAAGAGATTAAAATATGTTAACTCTCGTTTCGATTATCCCCATTTGCAAAAGTTTCATAAAATATGTTAACTAATTTTGAGATAATCTTTCGTAATAAAATCTGACTTCCTCCTCTCATTAGGTTAGAGATTTGAATTTCTTTCTAGCATTTGCACAACAACGAAAGAGTAGAATGATTGAATATGATGAAATGAAATTTTTGAAAGATTGTTTTTGGTATTGAAAATTATTGAGAAAGTATATCATAAAATTATCAAATTCTTTGATGTTGAATGATCAGGCATCCTATCCCTTAATCAGAAATCTTAAATTCGAGGTTTGAAAATAGAAAAAAAAATAAATTTGGAGAACCAATATATTAATGAGTTTTATAATACTCAGATCAGATTAATTAGACGAAATCCAAATACTGATGGATAGAAAAAAAAAAAGGGTATATCATAAAATTCAATCATAGTTTTGTGGACTAGATAACATTGATGGTGTACCACCATGTAATAACTTCTGTTGAAAGAGGGTGGTGCCGTCTATTAATTATTTATTATTGATGCCACCTCATATTATAAATTTCTATTAATTGCCTCCCCTTTTTTTTTCAAAATTTTATTTGAAGCAACGTTTCTCCGACGTAGAAGCAACGTGTTATTGGCTTTAAACTGTTGTACCAAATTGATATAACTGAATTCATTTACCTCTTTAGAACGCTGCCTTTTGTTTTGTCAGTGTGATAAATTCTCTCTATCCTGTCTTCTCACAAGTTTTATATTGATTGCTCCATATTATAGCAAGAAATAATTTAGGTGAGTTCAATTTTGTTTTGTTATGATAAGGTATGGGGTGGAATTATATCATAAGGTTGAGTGATTAATATGATATGAGCGCTCAAAAGAGTGATAATGGCTCTTCACTGACAACTCAGTAAACAATAACAATCTGAATCTTAATCCAAAAGTTTGAAATCGATAGTCTGAGAGACAAATATAAAATTAAAAAGAATATATATATTTAATTTTTAAAAAAATTAAAAAAATTATATATATATTTCTTTTTTAAAATTGGTCTTGAACATGCTCGAAGTGTATGGTAGGAGAATATTCTCACAAGTTATGATTTTTAATATTATTGTGCTCTTGATATTTTATTTAATTTGATTATTTCATTAAATAACTAATTTATATGTATGCTTTTAAAATAGAATGAGGAAATTTCACCAAATTTCTATAGTTGTCTATTTTGGAAACTTAAAATTTGACTCTCTATCTTCAAAAAAAAATAAAAAAACTCTATTTTTCTTTTTTTCCCCCTTTTTTTTTTTTTTTATTTTTTTAAAAAATTTTTTTTTTTTTTAATTTTTTTTTTTTTTTTATTAATTTTTTTTTTTTTTTTTTTTTTTTTTAAAAAAAAAAAAAAAAAATTTTTAAAAAAAATAAAAAAAAAAAAAATTTTTTTTTTTTTTTAAAAAAAAATTTTTTAAATCATTTGCAAATAAAAATTGTTTATAATAGTAGGCTTTTGATAAAAGTGATAAATTATTTTTTAAATAATAAATATAACTAAAATAAAAATGAATAAAAGCGCTTTAATCTTCTAAAAAATGCTAGAATAATATCAGTTTGCACCCTTTTTAAAAAAGATAAAAATCCATATAGGAAGGATAAAAAAAGGGAGGCAGCCAAGCAATTTAGTGCATGCATTCATACTAGTGCCGAAAGGGTATTTTTGGGATTGTAGGGGACCATGCTCTTGTTTCTTGAAGGAAGCAACAAGCATCTTTAGGGTAGTTTAGTTGGAGTAAAAAATAAAAAATAAAAAAGGAGAGAGGAAAAGTAAAAAGGAAAAGAAATAGGAGTTTAAAAAGTAAAAAGGAAAAGAAATAGGAGTTTTCACTTGTTTGATAAAAGAGGTAAAAATGGAGGGAGAGTAAAAATATGGTGTAATCCTTTTTTCTTTCTCTTAAAAAATCATTTTCGTTCTAAAATGGACAAAAATGTATTCATTTTTAATATTTACTAAATTGTCTATTATTTTTTATTGTTATAATTATATTTAATATAAAATAATAAAATTTAATTTTTTCATCAATTTTATTAGTCAAATTATTTTTTCTAATTTATTATTTTTACTCTTTTTATTTTTTTACATTAATATTCTAATTTATTTAATATAAAATAAAAATAAAAATAATTTATAAAAAATAAGAAAAATATATTAAATAACAATTTTTTTAAAAAAATATATTTTTAGAAAAATATTTTAAATTAAAAAATAAAAAAAATTATATAATAATAAATATTAAAATTATTATTTTATAAGGATAGAATAGTAAATTATGTGTTATTTCTCTTCACTTTTCACTCTAACAAAAAATAAAAAAGTACCACTTATTTTTCCTTCCACCCCTGCCAAACAAAAACGAAAAAATATATTTAATTTCATCAGGTGAAGTAAATCTCCTCCTTTCCTCCTCTTCCCCCTCTGCAAATCAAACTTGCCCTTAGTGAATAGAATTTATATTTCATAATTCTGAAAAGAATTTATAAACTAATTTTATTTTCTTTTTTTAAAAAAAACGGAAAACTCCATTATCTTTTGGGGGGGGAAAAAAAAAAAAAAATGCTAATAAACTTTTGTTCAAGTGGTAGTTTTATCCTCCTCTTATAAAAAATTTAGATTTGAGTTCCGATCTCAATGTATTAAAATAAACTCATAACACACAAAATTATGGGCTCATTCACCCTAATTATTATTTGAATTTTTTATTCCATTTTTATGTCACTCGGTGAGCTCTCTCTCTCTCTCTTCCCTTTTGTGACATGACAACATTGAGATTTTTGCTAAACCATGAAGTTGGGTCGATGTCTTTTCAAGGGCATGACCTCCCCCAATGAAACAATGTCAAAAGGATTTATCAGATAACCTAAACTAAGTGCTCTGTGCGCAAATTATTGGTCGATTTCATGACTGAAACAGCCAACCTTTGTGGGAAAAAGTTGCTTCATTCAGACAAAAGGTCCCCTCCGAAAAGAACATCAATAATTCCTTAAAAAAAAATTAAAGGAAAAAATTTGTTTCTCACAATTGAAATGGGTAAAATGCAAAGCAACAAGAAGTAATAATAGATAGTTATTATAGACCTAAAATACGAAATTCGGAGACTAGTACTACAATGGCTCAAACCTTTTTATCTACACCAATATCATATAAATTTAGTGACAGAATATAAAACTTTTTTAATTAAAATCTCAAATTTAAATATTAAAAATAAAAAAATAGATTTTAAGAGAATCAATTTTTAAATAAATCTCATAGTGTTCGAATCAGATTAACCAGATAATCGAAAATTGATTGGTTAAAACTAAAAAAAAAAAAAAAAAAAAAAAAAATCTTGTTACCCACCAAATGTTCAGTCTAACATTGGATTAACTAGATGTTTAAAAAGTAATACATAAATTCAAACATTCTCTACTATTAATAGTTAATTTTTAAAATAAAAAATAATTTTGTTTTACCGTATCATCAAACTCAGTTCAACTCACTCCCGGCCTACTCTTCTCATGCCATATGTAGGGTGAAGTATCTATCTTATTAGGATTAATTAAATATTTAGGATATAATACATAAATTTAAAAATATTTTAATTTAATTATTAAAATAGTGATATCAAAAACGGGTGCACCGGTGCAACATCGTCAGACGTATAGTAGTGTGCCACGTGTGTTCCGTTCAAATCAATAAGTCTCTCTTTTTGCATGTGGTTACGGTGACACGCCGTGATTTGTGTAATAGCCTTCTCGATTCTTTAAACCACAAATCACGCTGTCTCACACGTGGTTGCACGCCATTAAAAAATTTGAGTTTTCAATTTTACTGAAAATATTATTAATTTTCTTCTCGAATTTATATTATTATATATTTTAAAAAAATAATTACAGATTCAAATGGTAAATATGATAACTCAATTACTATCATTCTCTCTCTTTCTCTTGTATATATAAAAAAATTTAGACTGTCTATCAAGATATTATTAGAACGAGAAATATGAATTAAAAAATATCATTAATATCTCGATTCAAATAATTGATATTAACAAAAAGCGATAAGGATGATAGAACAACCGGCAGTTTTATCTCCTCCTAATTTCACAATAGATTTACTTAATAAAGGACTAATCTTTGTTTGGAACAACAACCATAAAGAAAAGTTTTATTTATTTTTAAATAAATTTCATTTCTCACCAAACCCTTATGATCCCAAAAACATTGCGGGTCCAATAAATGTAAACATGACTCGACTATACAACGTTGTCCTTGCATTATTAATTTCCACACTTAAGATGTTTTAATTCATCCCCATAAAAAATAATAATTAAAAAAAGAGCCTTAGATTATATTAGAAAGAGAGAGATCCTAAGTAGTATAATTTATAAATTTTAATTTTTTATTAATACAATAAATTATATAAAATTAGATTTGTTTATTTTTAATTATTAAATTCGTAAAATAAAAAAAAGTTTTTTTTTTTTTTTAAAGAAATTATGGAAGCAACATTTGGAATGTAAAACTTTTGACTCGGGAATATGTAGTCGCGGGTTAGGGGTACGAAATGTTTGACTCCAAAAATGTCAGATAGTCAAAGAAAGCTCCACATCAGCGAGAGAGTAATGAAGGGGATCCCACGTGCCAACTCAGAAGTCGGCATTCGGTCAAATGCCGGTGGTAAGTGTGGACACGTGTAAGCCTGATATTTCCAAAATTCTTCCGACGCAAAATATTTTTAAATTTTTTTTGGCAAAAAAAAAAATAAAAAACTAGAGCTAAAATGTTTGACCGCCTTCCTTCGAGCCATCCTTTTCCCTTTCGTAAAAGGAGTCTCGTGACAATTGCCCCTTGTTTGGATTCCCACGTTGACTTATCTCCTTCTCTTGACCACCACCCCCTATCCACGTTCACATATGTATACAAAATGGACTTCTGTGCTCATTGATATTCACGAGTTTTATTACATATAAATAAAAAATAATAATTATTGAATAAAAATTTAACTATTACGGATTTATAAACATTAATACATACAAAAATTATAAAAACTCCCCAGAGCTTTAGTCTTACATTATTTTTTTTATTACATCAAGATTTAAATCAGAAATCACTAGATTAGGAGAAAGAGTTTTGACCACTAGTCTTTCCCCTTAAATACGCTTGAACCTTACACGATACTTGGTATGTCCATCTATAAGCTTCGTGTTGGAGAAGTGAGCACGAGTAACTGTAATTTAAAATATATATTATATTTTATTCTGTATAATTTTTCAAGCAGACGAAATTGCATTCATGGATATCAAAATTAGTCCCGATTTGATCCTGGCACATGTGAGACTCTCCTATCATTATTTTATTGTTCTCTTTTTATATAATTATTACATATTTTTTTGTGTACAATAATTAATAAATAAGAGTGTACAGTTTGATATTAGAAATCTTGAATTAAGTGATGGTAAGCCTGGATCAAATCGAATAATTCATGTGCAAATATAAAAATCAAGTACTCTTTTAAGGAGAGGAACAGTCTCAAACATGTTCCTCCTTAAAAGTTTCATATGCCATCTAATCACCTCGGATTTGATTATTAATGAATGTGAAAAAGGATGGATCAAGCTAATTGAGTTGAGTTAGGCAATGGTCTTGTTCTAAGCTTGAGTTTAACAAAAGAGTGAACTTTTTGTCATATTCAAAGAAAACTAGTCATTATTTATTTATTTATTTACTTTTTTACTAAATAAACTCAACTATTGTCAGTCCCAAATCTGAGTAGAGGGTTTATTACCAAAAAAATAAAATAAAATAAAGGAGGAGGGTTTATAGTAGGTTAACAGTCAACGTAAAACCATCGTCAAAATAAAAAATGAGAGACTTTTTTGCAACGTAAACATGAGAAAAATCTTTCTTTAAATTCACGTATCTTGGAAGACAAGTCTAACAATGACATTCATAATATATATATAATATTTATATTTATATTTATATATATTATAAATAAATATGAGTTGTACGTGTTCTACATTTTGTGATATGACAAATTATGGTAATTAATTTATTTTTCCTATAATGCGATATAGGAAAAAGAATATCAAAAAGAAGAAAATTTAATACTGATTTTTGGCATTTACCCATTTTTTGAATGCAATACAACTTGAATTATATTGTCAATTTCTTGCTTATGGGATTATAATTTGATTAGTACTATTATTATTTTTTTAAAAAAAAATTGAATATCATAATATAACTCCTAACCAAAAAAAAAAACATATTTTAAGTTGACCAACAAAATTTAAGGCTGATATTAATGCAATGGCTTTTCAAAGTGGATAACTACTCTAAAGGACAACTAGTGAGAAAGTCATGCATGGACCATTATTTTGGATGCAATAGAACGAGTTCACATATACATTACCCATTTAAAAATATTTGAGAAATATGAAATAGAATTGTATGTATAGCTAGATTGCTTGTGTTTCAAAAATTGCTCCAAAAAATAACAATAATGCATAGTTATTATTTTTGAGGGATCTTAAATTTTGACCTAGAAGATGGTCTTTATTTTATATATATATATATAATCCGATTCGAATATTGTTGAATCTAATTTGGGAAAACTCTCTCAATATATATATATATATATATTTTTTTTTTTAAGTTTCGAATTCAATATTTGATTTAAAGAGTTAACGTCCTTACCTATTAAGGCCAACTGTCTATTGCTAAAGAAGTTGTTTGTAAATACAATCTACCGCGATATTTATAAGTACAGAAGTCTTTACTGGGAATTGAATATAGAAATTAAAATCCTAAAAGAGAAGGGAAAAAGTTCAGTTAGAGTGAAGTTGAATGCAAATTGGAATTTGTCACGTTTTGGGCCAGCTTGATGATTTCTAGCATGGAATTTTGAGACAGAAAAGGGGTTGGCTTAGTCTAGTCAAGAAGTTCAGCTTGGGATGATTCTTATCAGACAAGTGAGTACACAACCCCACAAAAAAAAAATGAAAAAGGCTAACAATTGGAAAAAAAATGCCTTTTGACTGTAGGATTGGCTACAAATCAGTTTCCTCTAATCTCTTGAAATCTAACCATGTGGATTGTAAAAAATCCAACAAAATTTGCTCACCTATTGTGGCTTTTTTCCAACCCTTATTTTCTTTCCTCATGTTTCAGGTGGTAGGCCACCCAAAGAAAAATAAATAAATATGAAGTGGGGGCATAGCTCAATTATTTAACTTGTGTCGAATAACTCTGAGTAATTTTATTTGAATTAAGAAAAAAAAAAGTAAATATAAATATAGTCGAAAATGTATTTAATAAAATTGTGTAATCTTAACTTTTAATTTAATTAATTAATTTTTTAATGAATATATAAAATAATCCTATCCATAAATTGCACCCCGTTAGAGAGTCAAACATACCCATCAAAATAATGTCACCCTACTCTAGAAAAAGGCACTTTTTGCTCCTTTGATTGGAAGGTGCGTTGTCAACCTTCAACATTAAGTGGGGATAGCAACTCTCTCTCTCACAATAAAACAAAACAGACCCCAACAAAAGCTTTCTATCAAAGCCTTCTCCCCCCTTCTTTTTTCTTCATCAATATCTTCATCTTCTTCCCTTCTTTCTTCTTCATCTTTTTCTTCTTCATGTCTAGTGAACCAAAGGATCTTTACAACCATGACCCATTTCAATACGATAGATATGGTCTTGGAACAACTAGTTTTTCATTTTCTAGCAACACTTCTTCCATGTATGAACACAAGTCTCCTTTGGTGGTTGATCCTTCCTCTCAAACCCTACATGGTTTTACCCCTCCTTCGTATATGAGCTTCACTGAGTGTTTACATGGACCTGTCGAGTATAATACGCTCGCTTCTGCCTTTGGCATGTCACCTTCATCATCCGAAGTCTTCTCATGTATTGAAGGAGACAACAAGACCCTTGAAACCACTAGAGGTCATGATCCCATAATTGGAAGTACTAGTGAAGTCCCGGTGTCTACAAACTCTTCAGAGTCTTCATTTTCTACAGAGGCTGGCAATGAAGAGTACTCAAGCAAGAGCAAGAAGGAGAGTGAAACAAAGGGTTGTGAAGATGGTGATGATCACCCTAATAAGAAAGTGTAAGTATCGGCAAATTCAATTATCATGTGCTTTTGTTGTTTTGGCTTGAATTATGTGAAGTGTGAGATTTTTAAGGATGTTTGAAAAGTTTTTGTGATTATTAATAGTGGGGTTATGTTGATATAGGAATAAACAAAAGAAGAAAGTTGAAAAACGGCAAAGAGAACCAAGGTTTGCCTTCATGACTAAGAGTGAGGTTGATCATCTAGAAGATGGATATAGATGGAGAAAGTATGGACAAAAGGCTGTCAAGAATAGCCCTTTTCCAAGGTTTCCTCTCTCTCTCTCTCTCTCACATATATGAACATAAATATTCAAAACTTTGGCCTCTTAATTTTATAAATGCACGTGTTGACTTAGAAGAGATACAAAATGGAGAGAACAAAAACAAGATTTGGAATTCTACATCAAACTATTTCAACACCCATAACTTCCTTTCGATTTCTTTATGACAGACCAGGCAAAAGCATTATATAATTTTCACTTAATTTCCTCTCCAATGTTTATGAAACTCTAGAATGATATTCTTTTTTTCTTTTTTTCTTTTTTTTTTTGGCATTTTTGTAGAAGCTATTATAGGTGCACGACACAAAAGTGCACGGTGAAAAAGAGAGTGGAGAGATCATTCCAAGATTCTTCAACAGTGATAACAACATATGAAGGACAACACAATCATCCGGTGCCGGTCACACTTAGAGGAAATGCCACTGCAATGTTGTCCAATCCTATGCTTGCTGCTACGCCTTTGGCTGCACCACCACAAAGGTTTCCCCCGGAGCTTTTGGCTCATATGATGCCTCCAATGAATACTCAACATGCTAGTGGTGGCACAAGCTCTAATTTTTTTGCTCCTCAACCTACGATTCATTTTCAACAACAGCAGCAATATCTCAATGATCATGGTCTCCTTCAAGATCTATTTCCTTCGCTCTTTTTCAAGCAAGAGCCATGAGTTCTCTCTCTCACTCCCTCCTCTAACCCATCTTTAAGGAGGTTAAACTTTTTACTAATAGTCTATAGTAAGTTATGGTTCTCTTTCTCTCTCTCTCTCTCTCTCTCGTTGTAAAGTAGTTAATTATAGCTTATTTATTATCTATATCTAACTTAGAAGAGAAGGAATGTTTTTGCACTCTTTTTCTTTTGTAGTCGCATTAGTATATTTCCCAGCTTTTTTATTAAGCGAGAATGTTGTTCACTTCAACGAAATATGTATTGGGTTGAATTTATAACATTAAATTTGCACGAGTATAAAATGAGAGATGATGGCCTTTCATGAGTTTGGAGTTATGATCTACTAAGGTAGAAGTGGAGTTTGTGTGGTGGAAGGAAGCTCATTTGTGAAGTACTTTCATGGTGTTCATCGTGCTTTTTCTTTTTCTTTTTTTTTTTTTTTTAAGATTTGTTCTAATTTTTGATGCTCCTAGTTGAGTTTAGGTTGAGATGAGAGGCAAAGAAAAGCAATCATCTACTATATCTAGCTTGGCTTTTGTCAAATTTAACGGCTTTCATCAAATTAAATAAAAATGAACTTTAAGCATTGGTGCATAATATGATCTTTCAAAAATTGTTATCTTGAGTGAAGCTCAAGGAACTCTCAAGCCAAGAGTGATATGTTTCTTTTGTGTTTGCGTGTGTGTATATGTGAGAGAGAGAGAGAGAGAGAGAGAGAGAGAAGATAAATTCACCTAGTTGAAGGGTTTTTTTCCACTGATGCAATCGATGTGTTCATTTCCATTCTTAAGAATAATTCAACAATGCATAAACATTGTCAATTAAGCCTCCTATGCCGCTGTCATTCCCATGACATGGTTTCCCTTAGTTGTAGTTAATCTAGGTCTATTATATTGTTGATCTCAACTGATCAGTTTAACCGAGACTACTACGATGGATGTAATGAACTCACACATAAAGGAGTTTATATGCGAGTTAGTATCTCATATCAGATGAAGCCTCTTTTTTTTTTTTTTTTCCTTTTCATGACATCCTCCTTATAAACAAAAAAAAAAAAAAAAATAAAAATTAGGGAAAATAAAAAAAAAAAAAATTGTAAATATTACTAATTTATGCCCTCCCCTTCTTAACTTCATAATGGTGGGGAGGTTTTGGGGGTTTTTGGGGGGGGGGCAAGGACTACTGATGGAGTAATGAACTCAAATAAAGGGGTTTTTTTGGGGGTTTGGTTTTTTTTTGGGGGGGGTTTTTTTTTTTTTCCTCTTGTTTGTCGATTAATTTAGTTCAAACAACTATAAACTCAATTTAGAGACTGACTCTCTCGATAACTATTTTTCTACTCCCAAAACTCGAACACAATATTTTGGTTAAGGGAATTTGGTACTCTGTCATGAGACTCACATATCATTGTTATCGGATGAAGCCTATAAAAATGATATATGCATGCACACACAAATTTATATGTAATTAGCCAAATTCTTAATAATTGAAGTTTTTAAGTGAATTTAATATTTAAATGATATCAAAAGTTCGTAAATATACTAGATTGCCTCTAATTAAAAATTAAAAATTAAGGGCACGTTGGTTGTGGATATTGAGCAATTCAAAACAAAACAAAATAATAATAATAATAATAATAATAATAATAATAATAATAATAATAATAATAATAATAATAATAATAAAAGAAATAACAAAATCCTTTTTCACTAGAAAAATGTATCAAATATTTCTAGTGGCGAAAAATTATGTGAAAAATAATTTATGACAATTGTTCTAACTATTTATACTATCTCGATATGAAATTTGTTTTGTGAAATGATTCCACTCCTTATGTCGTTCATAATTGGAAATAAGAGTGAAATATTTGTACCAAAAAAAAAAGAGTGAAATATCAAATTAATTTGTAATATATTCGATTATACTAAATACATAGGTTTTGAATAATATAAAAATTTATTTAATAATAATTTTTAGTACTTACTATTTTATGATTTTTTTTTCTTTGTAAACAATTAAAAATGTTTACAGAAACATATACTAACATTTTGTCAACATTCTCTCATCAGAAGAATTCAAATTTGCAACAAAAAAATTAACTTCCGATAATATATTAATACATGATTTTTATTTTTTAATTTATTTTTGGATTCCCATGAGTTTCCATTTGCAACAATTTATTTTTTAATTCAAACAATAACTTTCTCTTGGCGCCTTTTTTTTCCTTTTTTTTTTTATTTTTCACTAGCCAGTATTCGAATTGCATGGGTTTGATACTTTCTCTTACTATTGAGACTTGGTGTTTTTACATTTAGGATTAGTTTTGTGGGGGGTGAAAAGTGGAAGGAAAAGGGAGGGGAAGTAAAAGTTGAAGAAAATGAGAGATTTTACTTAAAGAGGTAAAAGTGGAGAGAAAGTAAAAGTGGGTGTAATCCATTTTTCTTCCTCTTAAAAAATTATTTTTGTCCTAAAGTGAACGAAAATGGAAATAAATGAAATTTTTGAACGATTTTATTCTTATTCCTTTTTAATATTTACGAAATTATCTATTATTTTTTACTATTATAATTTTATTTAATATAAAATAATAAAATTTAATTTATTTAATCAATTTTATTGGATAAATTATTTTTTCTGATTTTACTTTTCTTTTACTCTTTATTTTTTTACATTAATATTCTAATTTTATTTAATATAAAATAACAATAAAAATAATTTATAAAAAATAAGAAAAATATATTAAATAACTATTTTTTAGAAAAATATATATTTTTAGAAAAATATTTTAAAATAAAAAAATAAAAAAATCATATAGTAATAAATATTAAAAATATTATTTTATAATGATAGAATAGTAAATTAAGTGTTATTTCCTTCCACTTTTTATTCCAACTAAATATAAAAAGATACCACACATTTCCTTCCCTTCCATCCCTACCAAACAAAAATAAATAAAATACATTTATTTTTATCAAATACAGTAAATCTCTTCCTTTTTCTCTCCCTTCCTCTCCTCCTCCCCCTTTGTGAACCAAACTTACCTTAAGCCCACCTTTAGACATTATGAGAGGGTCAAAATTCTGGCGGGCGAACCCAAATTAGGCAGCTTAACTTCTATCATTCCATCAAGCAAAGTCGGGTCAAGTTTTAGAATTAGGTTTTCAAAAATGGGCTTGGCCCAGTTATGATCCAATTGGATATTGGATGTAGTTCTATAATTCCTCCGGTAATTTTCTCTAATTTTTTTTTTTTTTGTATCTATAATTATATTTTGACTAATCTTATCTAAACTATTATCAAACTCCTTTTAGATTGAGCTCTTCCAACATAATTCTTTCTATTCTCAATATTCAAACCTAAATTTTGATTAAAAAACCTAACACCCTTCCTATTGGATCAACTGTGTCATAATTTTCTTTAAGTGTTATAATTTACTAATTTAATTAATTGATATATAATTAAATATTGAAATTAAAATAATTTATGTGTAGTACTTTTTAAAAAAAAAAAATTGGTTGGAGCTAATGGTTTTATTAATGTAGCTAAAAACCCTAGCTACAGGGTGTGTTAATGGAAACCTCTACTTAGCTCAGCTTAGATTGTAATGTAATTATTGATTAAATGACCCAACTCTGCTTGAATACGATTTAGTCGGATTCAACATAATTACTGGTTTTCAGTGATTTATAAAAAAAAATTATTGATTAAATATTTTATATTATATATAAAAAGTTAAATGTAGTATATTACAATGATTTTAAAATAAAAGCTGAGTCATTTAATTATGATAGATGGAGTATATTCAGTATTAGTGTTTTATGGTAAAAAAATAAAATCCCGATGAAAATTCAAAAAAGGAAAGGAGCAATGTAAAAAGATTTAGATTGTCATTTTATGGAGTTGGGTGTGGATACGTCCCTTAAGGACAGTTCAAATGGTACAATCTTTCATTTTTATCATTTTTTTCCTAACTTAATTTTATTTAATTATATCTATTTGTAAAAAAAAAAAGAGTTGGGTGAAGATTATATATATATATATATATATATATATATATATATATATATGTATATATATATATATATAATAGAGGAACTTTGGGCTGCACGGGCATTAAAAGAAAATCGTGACACTAAACGTGTGTGTGTGTGTGTTTTTTTTTTTTTTTATATATATAAAAATACTTGTAGCCTTACTATATTTAAACAGGGATATAGATGCTTGAAAAATGTTGCTCACTATGGCAATTGAGAAGTCCACCCAAAATAGAAAAAGCAAAAGATGTCATTGACAAGTCCTACCATCGTCAATAGAAATTCAGTACAATTGTCAAAATCAAATATTATTTGCTTGGAAATGGTATTTTCAATCAAATAATATTTGATTTTGATTACAAATTTATGCTTATATGTGTTTTGTGGCACCCATTACATTCTTTTAATAAAAATCTTAAATTTAAATTTTGAGAGAAAAAAAAAACACTAAGAGAGTCAATTTTAAAATGGATTTTATAATCATTCAAACTAAATTAATAGAATTTTTGGATATCGATTGTCAAGTGTGAAAAAAAATATATTATTTTATATGGTAATTGATAAAGTAAGAAGCATATATGGATATGCATAAAGGGGGGTTTTGAAAAAAAAAAAAAAAAAAATTTTTTTTGAAAAAAGGGTTTTTTTTTTTTAAAGGGTTAATATTTTTTTTTTTAAAAAAAAAAAAAAAAACCAAACAAAAAAGAAAAAAAAAAAAAAAAGAAAAAGGGGGAGGAGAAAAAAAAAAAAAAAAAAAAAAAAAAAAGAAGAAAAAAAAAAAAAAAAAAAAAAAAAATGATTTTAAAAAAAAAAATAAAAAAATTAAAAAAAAAAAAAAAAAAAAAAAAAAAAAGAAAAAAAAAAAAAAAAAAAAAAAAGGAAAATTTAATTAAAAAATACATAACAGTAATCAAATGACCATATCATGAAATTTTTAGCATATCTCTGTGAAATTTCTCTTTGCGTCTTTAGTAGATATCATTGGGGGCCTAATGAGTATCATATTTGATTCGGAAGTACCCTTTTCCTATGTTTGGGAATTTTTTTGATGCATCAAAGAATTCTTTACCAAGTAGAGAGAGATCAACAGATAGTTGGTATAGTGAGAAGAATATTAGTTATATTAATCAAAATTTGAATTCGAATATCAAAATAGTTGGAATATGATTTTAAATGTTTTAGATATCAATTGGTCGGAAAGATTTCTATGGAAAGAGAGAGAGAGAAGGCTATCTTTTGACCTGGTTACACAGGGGCAAGAAAAAGTCGCTTAGGAGTGATCGTCCCATGGTTTTTTACGCTAGTTTTTTTTTCTTCGTTCAGATTCCTTTTTTCATCTAAATCAATTTTTTTTACCCTTTTTTATTTCGGATCTTTCATTTTTTTAATTTTTTTATCTGGTTTTATTTTTCATTTAGGTTTTTCATTTTTTTGGACATAGATTTTTTTCCTTTTATTTTTTTGACCCCATCTTTTATTTTTATTTTTTTAGTTTTATTTTTCACTTAGGTTCTTCTTTTTTTGAATATAAGTTTTCCACCTTTTGTTTTTTGGCCCCACTTGCTGACCAAAGTCTCTAGCCTTTTATTTTATTTTATTTTTTCATTTGGATCTTTTTTTTTTCTTCAAGTCCTTTCACTTTCCTTGACCTTTTTTTTTTATTCGGATCATTCATCTTTTTATTTTTTTTACCTAATTTTGTTTTTTGTTTGAATCCTTCATTTTTTTTTGTTTTTTTGCTTTTATTTTTTTGTCTCACTTGCTAACTATTGTTTTTTATTTTTTCCGTTCATCTCCCTTCTCTTTTTTTGACATTTTTTCTCCCTTCTCTTTCTCTATATTTTTTTTCCAAGTATAAAATAAAAAGAGTATTGGGTGTAGTCGTCCCATATTTTTTGAACCCTATTTTTTTTTATTTAGGTCATTTTTCATTCAAATTCTTCCTCTTTTTTGACCCTATTTTTTTATTCAAATCTTTTCTCATTTTACTTTTTTATCCGATTTTATTTTTTGCTTGGGTTTTTCTTTTTTTTTTGGATATAAATTTTTCCCTTTTGTTTCATTTGGACCCACTTGCTGAACATAGTTTTTTTTTTGGTTCATGTTTTTCATTTTTTCTTGAACCTTTTTTTTTGTTCAGATCTTTCTTCTTTTTATTTTTTTACCTTTTTTTTTTTCACTTAAGTCTTTTGGTTTTTCTGATATAGTTTTTTTCGCTTTTGTATTTTTTTTGCTGCATTTGTCCATGATGTGTTCGGATGATCATTCCTTTACTTTTAAACCATAATTTTTTTTTTCATTCAGATCCTTCCTCTTTTTTTACCCATTTTTTTCATTCAAACCCTTCTTTTTTTATTTTTTTATCATTTTTTTAAGTCTTTCGTTTTTTTGATATAAGTTATTTTTCTTTTTTATTCCACTTGTCCATTCAGCTCTTTGCTCATTTTTGGACCCAATTTTTTTTTTGCTTGAAATTTTTCATCTTTTTTGAATATAGATTTTTTTCCTTTTGGTTTTTTTACTCTACGAATTATCATCTCTTTATTTTTAAATCACAATTTTTTTTTATTTAGGACCTTACTCTTTTTATTTTTTATCCCTTTTTTCCTCTTAAATACTTTGTTTTTTGTTGACATAGATTTTTCTCATTTTGTTTTTTTTTTTGCCCCACAGATCATTGTTCCTTTATTTCTATTATTTTTTTACTCCACTTATCACATTTGTTCTTTTCTAGAATTCCAATAGTTAACATCTTTTTTTTTTCTATCACTACTATATATCGTATTTTTTATCGATTTAGACAATAATCCAGTTTAAATATTTAGATAATTATAGATATAATAAGTGTTTGTATAAATAAAAAAACAATTCACATTTTGTGAGCACCTCATGTTAACTCTAAGTATAAAAGAAAAAGGCTAACGGTATCAACTTAGTACTTGTTCACCATGTTCACATATCGTTTTATTTTTAAAATTTAGATATCTCTTTAAAATTTTGGATCTAAATATGTTTAGGTAATATAAGTTTCAAAAATAAGATTGATTCGAGTCATTTTACTCTCAAAATTTAAAAATTCCTAAATATATTAAAAGAAATTTTAAAATTATCGAAATAATTTATTACAGTCGAAATCTTAATATTTTAAATTATACTATCTATAATTTGATAACATATTATGAACCTAATAATTATAATTATTTTTAATTGTTTCTGGTTCCAGCAAAAGTGCCCCGTAGGTATTTGGTGGTTGAATTGAATCAATCCCTGTATGTAAACAATTGCTGAAAATGACAAATAAAATGGAATATGCATATATTATGTAGTTGGGAATTTGGAAATATCCCAAATGCTATTAACAAAAAATACAATGATGAAATGAATATTACAATCTTAGTTGGCATGAGAACTCCTTGCATCATCTTTTGACTTTTACATCCAAAAACTAATGCTCTCCCCTTACTGTCACCAACAAAATGCAGTCCATTTTAATTAAGTTAATATAAAGTTTTTCATGTAAAAATTATTTATATTTCTTTTTATAAAAAAATAATTGATAGTTGAAAAATTACAATTAATTAAAAAATATTATATTTAAAGTAAAAATAAATTCATAAATTTTTTTTGTAATGGACTAATAGGTATCCGGAGTCATGTTCTGACAATTTGATCAAGCTACTGTCAGACACTTTTTTAGAGGAGTTTTTCCAATATAATTGTTTTCATTTCTAAAATTCAAATCCGATTTTTGATTAAGAGATTTAACACTGACAAATATTTGTTGATAAAATAAATTCAATAAAAGTAATGATTCAAGAATGGAGAGTCGTGTATAAGAATGTTAAATCATTTAATCAAGTTTTGAATTAGAAATTTTAAAATAAAAAGGATTAAGTTAGAAGATCTCTTTTTAAATTAAATCTGGTAATATTTAGATCGAATTAGTAAAGTATAACTCCTATTAGTTTATTATATAAAAAATAATAATGATTCATTGAGATCCGGCGGAAAAAGAAAACGAACGCGTTTCCAAATGCTTGCAAACAAGAAAATGATAGTCATACTATTGACCTTTGAATTGCCAATTATCAGAGGAGATAGAGAATGGTTAATGTAAATACTACAGCTCAGCATTTGATGAGTTTAATTTATTTATAAAATTTTTTTTTTTTTTTTATATTTTTTTAATTTAATAAAAAAAATAAAAAAAAAAAAAAAAAAAGGTTTGGGAAAAACAAACAAAAGGGGGGGGGTTGGGGTTGGGGGGGGGGGGGGGGATTGCAGTAACTAATTCGGTGAATAAAAATTATATATATGGAAAAAAAATATCAATAATTTATTATTAAATTTAACTAATTCAGTTAATAAAAATTCTTAAAATAACGTAAAAATTCTTGACTTATCTGTTCAAATATGGGAAGGGTGAGCTACGTGTGATTTAATGTAGCTTACCTTCAAAATATTGCATTACTCCATTATCATTTATCCTCAATGTTCCTCATAGCTTATAAAAAGTATGGATATGATTTTTTTTCCTTTTTTTTGTGAGATAATATTAGTGAATTTGAAGGGCATCAAGATGTATGAAGTATTTTTTTAGATAAATTATTGGTATTCAGTAATTATATTAAATTTAGATAAATCTGATTTGACTCAAATTGGATTTCTTTTATTTGTTTGGTAAAGAGGTCAAACTAGTTTTAAAGGGTAAGATTAATATTAATATTTTCATTTTTATTTGGTTTCGTGAATAAAATGCTTAGAAGTTTCCTTTTTTTTCTCTTTTTTTTTGGGTTTGAAGATACTTCAGTTAGAAGCAAGAAATGCTCTTCCTACCACAGAATTTTAGTAAGTGAATAGGTAATATTTATGATGTCATAAATACCAAATGATCACGAAATTTAGGTTCATTAATGATTAATCCCTTCAATTTACTTCAATAATTGCTTAATCCAAAAGTCATCTCAGCACCGCAGGCACGGTTCATACATACACCATAGGAATAGATCATGCGCCATCATTTAGATCATGCTGGGTTTTCGATCTAAATTCCCCCGTTCCTGCACGTCCATTTGTCCTACTTTCTGAATCTCCACCGTCCATTCTCTTCCACTCTACCTCGTAAGGAAAGAAAACTAATGAGCACCTAATCATTTTCCTCTCTCTCTCTCTCTCTCTCTCTCTAAACTTGTGAAGACAACAAAAGAGTAACAACCGCTTCTATCTCTCTCTCTCTCTCTCTGGACTTGTAAAACAACTGACCCAATCGCTCTCTTGAAAGCAAAGTGCAGACAACCATCAACGGTTGGTATCAAGAAAGCAGAGTGAGAGAGACTTCCCCTCCTACATTTTCTCTTTTCTTCAAGCAATTGAAACTCAGGTAGGTCTTCTTCTTCAGATCTCTCTCTCTCTAAATTCATTGGCTTAGGGTTTTGTTATCGTATTTATGACGACGACGACCCCTAGAAGGTCGTGTTAATCTCTCTAGAACCCTCTCTCTCTCTCTCTCTCTCTTAGAAGGTACTCTCTTTCTCTCTCTGTTTCTCTCTTCCAGATTTGCTAATTTTGTTGTTCGGTTCGTCAATTTGAATGAAGATCATGTTTGATTGATTTACTTTCACTTGAAATTTCGATTGCCAGTGTTTGAATCGATTTGAAGGAGCGAAATGGGAGTGGAATCTGTTCCAATAACCCCTGGACAGGTTTGATCTTCTTTGAATCACTATTTGTTTGATTATTTTCTTGTCTATACTGATCAAATGTAAATAAGAGTATGCCAAGTCGATTGGTTTTGGCATTGTTAGCAGTGTTGCTTACTGATTAGCTCGAGCTTTGGATCTGCTAATAGTTGGTTGATTCAGTAAGCATTGCGATGGAATTATCCAAACAGCTTTGGATATACAAAGTTCTGATTTATTTGTGTTCGGCCGTATGAATATCATACAACTCAAACCAAACCTTGACTCTGAAACTAGTTGGGGCCCGTCATATGAATCTGCTAAAACAGGGAAATTCAAAGAACTAAGGTTGGTGGCATACTGTGTGCCCGGGTTGATTTGAAATGTTTTAACCACTAAAAAAAGAGTGTGCAACTTGGTATTAATTGCCTTATTTGTAGGTGCTAATGCATTGTAATTGAGGCATTTTGGAACTTGACGTGATTTTCTGTTGGGATCTGGTGATAGTTGCTGGTGTGTAACGTAAGGATACCAAGAAAGTTGGTATTTTTAGCATCACGTGCCAGTTGCAGTGCATCGATTGCAGTGGGAAGTTTTGAAATATTCTATGACCGTCAAGGCACCTAACATTGGTGATGCACACTTTATATGCTGTGAATGAGCTATGAAAAGATGCAGGCAGTGATGAGCATGTGCATGTTAGTTGAAGTTGCATAATGAACTACAAAGAAACCCTAAAAGATAGATGTATTGTAGATGGTATTGATACCCTGAATTCGATCCTAGGTTGAATATACCAATGAAAAATTTATTTGAAGCTGGACCCTTATGATGTGGGTGATGAGCTGCTGGGGGAATGATATGATGTCAAACTCTGTTTTTTCTGTTTAAAGATAAATATGATATTAGAGATGAAAGAGAGGATAAAAAGACATAATACAGAATAGATGTCCTTTAGAAACAAAAGAAAGATAGGTGTGAAGAAAAGAATGATGCACCAAATTTGAAAATCAATGGTTTGTAGTCTGTCTCAAATGAAGAATCTTCGTTGAATCCTTGCAACAGACTTTCACAAAGAAACGAGGGAAGTATCATATTTTGTGCGAGAAGCATGCGATGAACACAAACTGATAAGCACAAGATGAAC
Source organism: Dillenia turbinata (assembly GCA_037126225.1). Classification (NCBI taxonomy): domain Eukaryota; kingdom Viridiplantae; phylum Streptophyta; class Magnoliopsida; order Dilleniales; family Dilleniaceae; genus Dillenia; species Dillenia turbinata. The sequence continues at coordinate 13,296,355 of JBAMMX010000023.1, read as the reverse complement.
ACAACACTGTACATATGTCAACTCGATATATTCCAATAAACTGGAAATCTCATGGTTAGGACATAGCACATAAATGGTTATCTTTTTGATAGAAAGGAAATGCAATAGATGCAATAAAAAATTTACAAAAGTTGAAGGATGAGAAATGCTTATAAATGAGTGAAAGCACTTAAATTAATACTGTTTCATGTGTATAAATTACAATTGTAGATTCTATGACATATGAAATGATGGACAAAGCTGTGTCTGTATTTGACAATGTCTTGAAGATGATATTTGTTCAGCACTTGCTTAATCTTTGTTGGTTGCAATGCTATGTCAAATCTTAAGTTGTCTTTTGCACACTGGACAATTGCAGGACACTTTGAAGAGACTTATTGGACAATTGTGACTCAAGTTACATTGTTATTTAATACTATTGGGATGCTTTATAATTTTTGATACCAAGAAGTTTGTATTGTTCAAGAGTAGTTCATCCAACTAGTGACATTTGAATTATATAAATTGCTTATTTGTGACATTTGAAATATTTATATGTAAGGGTCATTAATATAATTCGAATTTTATAATTACATGCATAAAAGTAATATTAATTACTGTTTTGGCAAGCTATGCAAGCTATGTCTTGAATTTTTTTTCCTTTTGTTAAGTTAAAAGTGTGGCCGCGACTCAAACCTTGGTGGGCTGTGGGCAAGGGGGGATGATTTGAAGCCAAGTGGTTCATGTTCATGTTCTTTTTATAGTTTATATTTTGTTTTTATTTTGGCATCACCATATTTAAGTGTTATGACTGCGCTCCACATTGAAGATTTAGGCACCCTATTATTCTGAGAAGCCTATTGCTTATTAGATTTCTTGAAAACCTATTATAAATGGCCTAAGATAATGGGTAATTCAAGAACAAACAAGTCGTACACTACCTATTTTGATGTTAGAAATGTATGGTCTCAGGTTGGATTAAAGCTTGGGTGACATTCTTAGTGATCATAACGTAACTAAAGTGCATTCTTCTATGACAACTATTACTAAGTTGTTAGTCAAACTGTGATGGCTTGGAAGTAGGAAAAACTAGGGATACATTGTCGTCCTTTGACTCAGGTAATTCAAGCCTTGGAGATAATTTTATTGGGTTATGGGGTTCATTTGTCACTCGAGGACAGGCCTTTGCACAATAGCAAGGTTTTTTGTGATGTGAAGGTCTTAGGTTTAAATCTTAATCATTGGATCAGCTTTTTTATTATAACTACTGGTAAAACCACATAATCCTCCTTCAAAGCTGCAATGGTGGGAGTCTATACAATTGGTTGCCCTACTCTGGGTTTATTTATCTGGTCTTGTATTTTTCAAGTGGGACATATTCCTTGATCTTGTGAAGACTGAAATGCAAATGCTGTTCTAACATATTTATAAGATTTCTACTATTTGAAGTTCAATTGAGGTTTAATCAAGGTATATTGATATGCGGAAGCCAACTTGGACAATCTGTTTGGATTGTGAATGAAATTCAGCATAGGTACTTGATTTTAACAGTTGGGATCAGTGTTTTCCATTAAAGTTGTTTAATAACTGAACAGTGGTCTATCTTTTGATTATGCTACTTACTTTTTGGATCGATTTTCTTGCATTGGGCATATCAATGTTGAAATTGGAAGGTCTATTTTGGGCCTCTTAAGTGTTAAATTGAGTTGGTATATTCTCTTCTAATTGTGAATTGAATTAACATATGTTGTTGATATTTACATTTGAAATGAATTTTCTATTTCTAGTATTTAAGGTCCATTTATGTCCATTCTTTGGTCGTGCGGTTAAACTATTGTCATAAATTGCTACCTCTTTTTCCTACTATTGCCATTTATTTTTACTTCGTTGCTGATAGGCTCACTTCTCATGGGAATTCTTGCTTATGATCACACTCGTCATGTCTCAGGTTTCTTTTTTGCTTGGAATTGCCCCAGTTTTTGTTGCATGGATATACTCCGAGTTTCTAGACTATAAAAGGACTTCATCACATTCTAAAGTGTAAGTTTCTTTTCTTCAAATTATGTACTTCTTGAATAGGAACTTATCATCTATGCGTTCTTCCGTTCAAGTTTTCTTTCGCTTATTATAAGTTGTTGGACCTATCAGCATGTCAATTCTAGTTCACACCTCTATTTTTGAGTTGACTTTTTATTTTTTCCTTTCTATTTATCGCTATTATTTATATATGAAGGTGTATTTTCAGAAGTTAGATTATAGCATATTTTCTGGTAGGAAAGCCCTATGCCATCCCCCCCCAAAAAAACCTGCAAGTGTGGTGCAGAGGGCATGGTGTGTTAAAGGACGATGATTAACCTCTATTGGTCCCACCACAAAATGGTCCTCTTGTGTCACAACCATGGAGTTTAAAAAGGGCTGTAATTGTTGTTTGCATGCACTAATGGGCTATGGTAATGACAGCCCGCGGCATGGCGGTTCTGATCTTGGCATCTCTGCATATGGTAATGACACCATCACAAACCAAAAAGTCCACTAAAGGCATAATGGGTGATTTTTGTTACCTTGCAGCTGTTACACCTGGCGTTCTTACGGCTGCATCTGGGGCCGTAATATTTTTCTTTTGTCAAAATCAGTAATAGTAAAGAACATCCTTCTTTATCTTCTTTTGTCTATTACCAAGCCCATATAGTGCACTAGAACATGTATATGCATGAAAAAAGTTTGATCTCAAACAAAGACTTGTTAGCCTGGAGTTGGCCAACTCTTTATTAGCTCAAAAGAACCATCTGGTTTAATTGAAATATTTTTTTTTTCCTTTTTTTTTTTTTTAAATCTTGTGAACACCATTTGCAAGATTGGATTTCCTTTAAGTTAAAAGCTTTTGTTTGCTCTCTTTTACTTGATGGGACTAATACTAATGATTTTTTTCTGGGTAAGGAGACCTAAGAACTAATAAAGTTTTGTTCTAAAACATGTCATGAATGGAGAAACAAGTAATCATCTCTTTCATAGATTGTTCAGTGGTGCGGTCATTGTGGCATAGACTTTTTGAAATATTTAGGGACTTTTTATATAATTTATTTAAATATTTTGCCATCCTTGAAGATGCAAAAGTACTTTGGAATTGTATAGGTGAGATGGTTTTATGGAGTACTAGTTATTACCTTACGCTAATGCGTGGGGTGTCCACAAGATGTGAACTGAATTTTTTTACTATATAAACATTTATTAGATTTATAATTAATTAAATATTTAAACTAAATTATTACCCAAACTAGTAAAAAATATTGTATATATAAGCGACAGATAAAAAAGAGTAACCATTGGTATTCTAAAAAAGACCAACAAATGAGATAAAAAAGGGTAATAAGTGGAGCAAAAAAGTAATAGAAATAAAGCGATGACTATCCATGGGGCTTCAAAGAAAAATGATAGGGGAAAAATCTATGTTAAAAAAAACGAAGGACTCGAGGAAAAAAAGTTAAAAAAAAAAAAGAGCAAGGACCTGAATGGAAAAAAAATTGTGGTTTAAAAATAAAGGGATAAACATCCGTGGGGCAAAAAAGGGAAAAAAATCTATATTCAAAGAAGATGAAAGACTAAAGTGAAAAAAAAGGGTTAAATAAAAGGGCCTGAATGGACAAATGAGGCAAAAAAGGGGAAAAATCTATGTTTAAAAAAGATGATCGACCTAAGGGAAAAAATTGGGTCAAAAAAAGAGTGAAGACCTGAATGAAAAGAAATAAAAAACTGTAATCTAAAAATAAAAAGACGACCATCCATGAGGAAAAAAAAAAAACGAAAAGGAAAAAGCCTGTCTCAAAAAATGAAAGACTTAAGAGGGAAAAAATGCTGAGTTAAAAAATAAAAAGAGCAAAGACTTAAATGGAAAAAAAAAACTATGGTTTAAAAATAAAGGGACGACCATCCGTGGACCAAAAAAACAAAAGGGAAAAAATCTATATCCCAAAAAGACGAAAGACTTGAGCAAAAAAAGGGATAAAAAAGTGGAAGGACTTGAATGAAAAAAAGAAGTATGGTCTGGTCCAAAAAGGGATCTAAGCGAAAAAATAAGGTTAAAAAAAAGTGTAAGAATCTAAATGAAACAAAAGAAAACAAATTGTGGTCCCAAAAAGACAAAAGAGGTAAGCAAAAAAAAGGGTAAAAAAGAAAAAGTGGTAGGATTTGAATGAAAAAAAAAGATAGGGTTCCAAAAATATGGAACGACCAAGTAGGGACGTCTGAAAAGTAATAAACAGTAAGCACAGGGAAAAACCTATATTAAAAAAAAAACCAAAGGACTTAAGAGGAAAAAAAGAATCAAAAAAAAGTAAGGATTTGAATGGGGGAAAAATAAAAAACTATAGTTTAAAAATAAAGAGACGACCATCCATGAGAGAGAAAAAAATAAAAGAGGAAAAACCTATATTCCAAAAAGACGAAGGATTAAAGTGAAAAAAACAATTGGGTCAAAGAAAAAGACTTGATTGGACAAGTGAGGCCAAAAAATGGGAAAAAAACCTATGTCTAAAAAAGACAAATGACCTAAGGGGGAAAAAATTAGGTCAAAAAAAGAGCGGTGAATGAAAAAAAATAAAAAACCATGGCCTAAAAATAAGTAGATGATCATCCATGAGACCAGAACAAACAAAAGGGGAAAAACTTATATCTCATAAATGAAGGACTTAAGAGACAAAAAAAAGGGTGGGTTAAAAAATAAAAGGAGTAAGGACCTAAACGAAAAAAAAAAACTGTGGTCTAAAAATAAAGGGATGATCATCTGTGGGGGCAAAAAAACAAAAGAGAAAAAATCTATATTCCAAAAACACGAAAGATTTAAATGAAAAAAAGAGTCAAAAAAAAGAAGAAGAATCTAAATGGAAAAAAAAAGGTATGGCCTTATAATAACGAAGGACCAAAGCGAAAAAAAGGGGATGAAAAAATGCAAGGACCTGAACGAAACAAAAAAAAAAGTATGGTCCCAAAAAGATAAAGGATCTAAGCAAAAAAAAAGAGGGTCAAAACGAAAAAGTGCAAGGATTTGAATAAAAAAAAATGTGGGTCCAAAAAATATGGGACGATCAAGTAGGGACGTCCGAAAAGAAATGTACAGTAAGCGCCTTCAGCGTTTTATATATATTGGAATGAATGCGGTCTAAAAATAAATGGATGACTATCCGTGGGGTCAAAAAAACAAAAGTGAAAAACCTATGTTGCAAAAAGACAAAGAACTTAAGTGGGAAAAAAGAATAAAAAAGTGCAAGGACTTTAATGGGGGGGAAAAAACCAAAGTGTGATTCCAAAAAGACGAAAAAGCTAAGCAAAAAAAGGGTTAAAAAAAATGCAAGGACTTGAAGGGAAAAAAAAGTGTGATCACAAGTAAAAAAAAAAAAAAGAAAAAGTGCAAGGATCTAAATGAAAAAAAAAAAAAAACAAAGTGTGAAAAAAGGGTAAAAAAAGTGCAAGGAACCGAATGAAAAAAAAAGTGTGGTTCAAAAAAGATAAAGGATCCAAACGCAAAAAAAGGGGTCCAAAAAGAGGTGCAAGGACATGAAAAAAAATATATATATAGTGGGGTCCAAAAAATATCGAACGACCATTGAGGGAATGAACAGGTGGTTAAACAGTTAGCACCGAAAAAAAAAAGTGTGGTCATAGGTATTAAAAAAAAAAGTGCAAGGACTTGAATTTAAAAAAAGTGTGAAAAAAGGGGTAAAAAATAGCACAAGGACCTGAATGACAAAAAAAACAAAGTGTGAAAAATTGGTAAAAAACAGTGCGAGGATTTGAATGAAAAAAAAAAAAACAAAGTGTGGTCTCAAAAAGACGAAGGACCTAAGCAAAAAAAGGGTCAAAAAAAGTGTAAGGACTCGAACGAAAAAAAAAAAAGGTGTGATCATGGGTAAAAGAAAAGCGCAAGGACCTGAATGAAAAGAAAAAAAAACAAAGTGTTGTCTCAAAAGGATGAAGGGCTCAAGCGAAAAAAAGGGGTCCAAAAAAAAGGTGCAATGACTTGATTGGAAAAAAAAATAGTGGGGGTCCACGGACGACCATTGAGGGATGTCCGAAAAGTGCGCGGGTGAACAGTAAGCTCCTTCGGCACTTTATTTATATGGTAATTTGTGTAGAGTGGATTAGATTTTCGTTGACCAATGTATTCTTGGGTGAGATAGTTCTTAGTCTCTATAGATAAAAGATGGTTTTCTTGGTTAGGAATTTAGTTGTAGGAGCCTTAAGGGAATATTCCTTCTAGAGATTAATAGGGACCGGAAGAACCCTTTGACTTGATAGGTTTTGTTCTTACTGGAAGAAGCCTTTGACTTGATAGTTTTTGTTCTTACTTTCTCGGAAGATTGAATTATCCTGTCCTCTTCTCAGCTCAGAAGAACCATTTAACTGCTAGGGTTTTATCCTACTAACTACTAAAATTAAAGGACTTAGAGACTCTTCTGGTTTTGAATTGTTTTCTTGTACTTCTTTACTCATCTTTTTTGAAGATTCAAATGAACATCCTTCTGGTTTGCAGACACCATTTAGAGGATTAAAATTCTATTTAAGATGAAAGGTTTTGTTTAGTATGTTGTGCTTAGTATGATTGATACTAATTGCTTGTAGCAGATAAGATGTCCTAATCTGTCCCAAGGATATGTTTCATGTGGTGTTCAAATTGAGAGTTGAGTACTCTTCTTGGTTCCACAGCATTGTTGTGCATACACTGTTAAATTGGAAGTGATGGGCTGTTCTGAGCAATCTCCATAAGGATGCCGTAGAAAAACTTGAGAGAAAACTTTAGGAAAGGTTTTGTGAATTACATTAGTGAACATCACACAGCACTCTAATATCTATATACATAGAATTAGCTATTTTGTATGAGTCTAATGCCATTCCCTTAAAGCATTAACTCCTAACTATTGACTATGGAGACTGTTCAGCACTCTAAGAACAAAACATTAGCTCTCATATGGTAACTATTCAGCACTCTAAGAACATTAACTCTCAGTGATACATTAAACACTATCACCATTTGCAACAGATGCAAAAGTATGTGTTGGTGGTTTTATGCAGTTTCTGGAGGATACTCAGATTGTCAATGATCAATGTCTTCGTATCTCAATCTTTAGGGGATGAAATTACTTTCCTGATATTATTGAAATTACTTTCACTGGTCAAGGATATTCTTTTCAAGTGATTAATAGGGACTAGAAGACTTCGATACCTCAGTCGTATCATCCTTCATGATTATCTAAGGAAAATGTTATGTAATGGGCATTTTTACTGAACCTTAAATTATTAAAGAAAATTTAGTATCTTTTAATCTTAAATTATCAAAAGTAATTTTTGAGATCTTCAAATAAAAAAGGGGGCCGTGCCTTTCAAATGTGGGTTGGAGAGTTTGACTCCTTATTCACCTCTATTTCTCTTATAGTTCAGGAAGTTGATACTAATACTTCACTCAAAATCCATATAGAATTATGGTATTATGATTTGAATCTATAGCTGAATGTGAATATCATGTATACAGATTAATGGGATGGGATTGGGTCCAAAAAGTGCCCATAGCAGAACTGGGCCTTCTAAGACCTTCATGAAGGCTGCTGGCCCTGTGTGACCCACGTTCCACCATAGAGTCTAAACACATACTTCTCAGATATCCCCCCTCTTTGTGCCAATATCTCCATTAGGAGTTGAGATGCCTAATTATGAGTATAAACACCACAGTTGGCTAGTTGTTTGCTCTTATGGGTCTCCAGTGCTTGCAGTTAGTGTTCCTTTTTTGTCTTTTCTATTTTTCTTAGCATATATTAAGTAGAAAATGCATTTAGTTCTGCTTGGATGCCTTTGTTAAAAGCTACCATCTAGGTGCGCTTGAAAGACTCTTTGGAGCAACCTAGATCTTTTTCTGCATATCTAATGTGAATCTAAATCCACAGTCTACAGAAGCTCAGCATGACTGTTTTAGAGACATTGTACTGGAGTAGTGGAGTTTATACTGTTTTTTAGTGCAATAAACTCTGTTACTAATTAATGCTTGTCCTGAATCTGCTGTTGCTGCAGTCATTCTGACACCAATCTTGTAGAATTGGAGAATCAGACTATCAAGGAAGATGATCGTGCTGTTTTACTGGAGGGAGGCCTCACAAAATCAGCATCTGCAAAATTTCAAACTTCATCCATCAAGGCCAACTTAATAAGGTTCCTAGCTCTTAGATGTGCTATTTTATTTGTTTTACTTATCTATTCTGGTAATGGAGTTCTGTTTGTACCTTCTTGATTGATGTATTGTCTTGTGTAACTCATGATTTATCTAGGTTTTTAACCATGGATGACACATTCTTGCTAGAAAATCGGGCAACTCTGAGAGCGATGTAAGTCTTTAATAGTCTGGCTTATGGTTTTCTTTCTTAATTCATTTTTTCTTTGGCTTGTAATCCTAATTGCTTAGAAACTTATCTTTTCTTCCTTGACACTGAATGGTATGGTTAGGTCTGAATTTGGGGCAATTCTGATATACTTCTACATTTGTGACCGAACAAACTTGTTGGCAGATTCCACCAAGGTACTCATTCATGTCCTTTGCATGTCTTTTGTTGGAGATGCCTCATATACTAAATGCTGTCATCAACTATCATATAGTGTTTATTTGATGTGGTATGTGAGCCAACTAGCATGAAGCATGATGTTAAAGATGCCATGTCTTTATAGTGATGTCAGTAAGATCATGGTGATGCAGGTGAATTTTCGTTATAAAAGAGGCATACCTATGAATCTAGTGATTAAGTTAAAGTGAAAGGGCCTAGGTGATACTTTTCATTTTTGTTTCTTATTTGGCAGAAGGTTGATATCCAAATTTAGTCCCCTTCTAGTTAAGGTCTTTCAGGCTACATTGGACGAGGCTCTGATTTCTTGCTTAATTTTAGAGATCGGCTACTCTTAGTGCTTCTTTTTCTGCATTGGACCAGAATAAAGTTTGGGACTTTCTGCATAATCAAATATTGGCTCAAGTCTAAATAAGAAACGTATATTTAAAGATATGAGTGCCAAGAGTTTAGTTGAGGAGATGACTTTATATAAGAATCTATGGGGTTAGAGAATCCAAACCAGTTGAATTAATGCACTTTTATTATCATTATCATTATTATTATTATTATTAAGTTTTTATGGATAGTTTATTTTTATTTTTATTTCTTTTATCCTCTCTCCTATATTGGTCTTAAACGGCCGACTTATTAAAACTCTATTTGTTGTTGTATTATACTTAATCATTATATAAGAATACACCTTTTTCTTTCCCTTATTTTGGCATTCTACCTTACCCCTACGAGCCAGATAGAAAGAAAATGGTATATGGGATGGAGTGGTGAAAAGGTTTGCAAGAAAATCGGTGGTGGAAGAGGAATTACTTGTTGAAGGCAGTGTTATCAAAATCGGATCAACCCCACCGGTCGGACCGGTTCAATTGGCCACTCTGACATTTCACGGGTTGGTCCAATTATAATATCGTCTGTGCATTGAACCTTAAAAACCTGCTTGAATTGTGAACCGTGTGACCTGCGGAATAAAAAAAAACTTGTGGGTTTTGTTTTTGAGGATAAAGGGAAAAAAAAAATTCTCCACTCTGATGAAGATGGTGACTGACGATGTTTCTGCTGGTGACTGACGATGAAGATGGAATCGACCACTATAGCTGATTAGTGACCGTCGCTAATGATGGATTTTGAGACGATGATGATGATCCACAACTTGAACCGACGGTGATGAACAATGTTGACTCAGTTCCTTGACAAATCATCTTCCTTCCTTCTTATCCAAACAACCACCGTGATTCAAGTTGCGGACACCTTAAATCGACGGCGATGAACTGTGAGTGAAAGGGACAACTTGAATCGACAGCGACAGCGGCAGCGGACACCTTGAATTGCCTCCTGTTCGCCTCTCTCTTTTTTGGTGGAAAAGACTGATTCCCCACTTTCACACAACTATTTGAATTTTGACCTGTTTGCCTGCCTCTCTCTCTCCCTCTCTCTCTCTGTGTTCTTTAATGTTATGCCAGCCCATTTTCTTTGGCAGTGCATCCTTGTAGAGTGTGAGTACCCATCGGGTTCTTTAATTGTCTTTTTCAGTTTTTAGAATGAGTTCTTAAAATAAAATATCAAATTAATATGTATATTTATTTTAAAAATTAATTATATATATTTTTAATTATTATTAAAAAAACCAGTGGTTTAATCATATTGACTAATGATTGAACCGGTTGAACCATAATTTTAAATTTTACGGATTGATATACAGGACAATTTTGATAACATTGGTTGAAGGGGCAGGCTTTCCCTTATTAGGAGTACTTTATCTAACCTACTAATCAACTTTATTTCACTTTCCCTATCCATTTCTTAGTGCCAAAAACAATAGTAAGTATCATAGAGTAGATTCTTATGCGGAAGATTAGAGGGTGGAAATCATAAAAGTATGGTTAGATATGAATTACGGGGTGATAAAGAGGCCTGTGTGTTTATAGGGTCTAAGGATGAGGTTACTGGTGGAGTTGAATAAAGCTCTCTTAGCAAATTGACTATGGGGGTTAATGGTGGAGAAAAGCATTGATTTGAGAGGATGTAGGATTGTGGCTATGTGATTTGTGGACACTAGAAGAGGGTGGACAGGATTCTCAAAGGAAGTCGGATATGGGGTGAAGATTGTTTGGGGTTGTCTTTGTCGAGTAATGTTTGATGTGGTCCTCTAGTGTTGACTATTCCTCTGACCTGATTGGTGTAGCTAAGGAGGTGGTAATCAGTTCAATACTTTCGTATGTTATGGTGATTCCAGATCTTGTAATTAAAGTTTATGAGACATGCCAATGACGTATTCTTGATTCTTTTGATCCCTTTGAAGTTGTTTGGATTCTTTAAGAAGGGAGTTTGATGTTGTGTGGATGTGAAATAGAAAGGGAGCATTGCATGCCCTAGATCTCTTTAGGGCTATCTAGGAATAGGGGTTGTTGAAAGAGGACCTCTATTCCCTATCCTTGGGAAAGGAATGCAGAAGATTTGGTCCCTTTCAAAGTGGCTCCCCTCCTTCCCCCATGCAGGTGGGAGGCTACTCAGGGCAGAATCTTGACTTGAGAATCTCTACTAGATGGGATCAAGTTTGTGAAATGATGCTTATTTGGCAAAGGAAGATGGAAGTGGTTAGTCACTTGTTCCTTCATTGCGCTCTCAATGTGATTGTGCTCGCGATGTGCCTTATCCCGATAGTGCCATCTAGGGAGAAGCCATGGGCTAGGAGGTAATGGGGTGCTGTACAGTGAAAAGAAAGAGTATCCAAATGTTCCTTTTTGCGATTTCTTTGTTTATATTAAATTTAGCCAGATTGAATCCGATTGGTGACTTGTAATGATGGGACAGATAAGTAGGCGTATGGTATCCAGAATAAAGGGCCTGAAATGTGAATTGCTTTGATTTTTTTTTCCCCTTCTTTTTTACCCCTTAATATGTTCTATTAGAAGCATGTTGCCCAAGCAGTAGATGAATATATACCGATACAAGCTACTAGTAGAAAATCCTAAGGAAAAGTTACTATCTGAAGAAGGTCTTAGAACATTTTCAGGGAGTTGATTTGTCGAGAAAGGACAAAATTGATGCATGTTCAGATCCACAAATGAGTTTGAAATCTCAAACTTTGCATTACCCAAAACTCTGCATTTGTTTTTCAATTGATATGGTGATATGGATTCTTTTAGCAGGGAAATGTAAGAAATAAACTCTATTGAAGCTGCAATGCTTGTCTATTTGAGTCACTTAAGCTGGAGAAGTTCATTCTACTTATTTTAATAGTGTTATCTCTCTTTTGTTTGTCATGTGTTTAGCACATGTTAATAGATTTCTCTTTCTTATGGTAACTACCTGCTGGAAACAGAATTTATCTGGTAGTAAGATTTATCACATATTTAGTAGGCTCAGATGCTTGTCTACTTGTGAGCTCTATCTGCTTCTGCATGTGTTTAATTTCTTGCTGGTAAAATTTACTGGCCACTTACTTTTTTTTTTTTTTTAAGTAAGAAAATTGCCTTAATGTCATTGAATGGTATTCAACTCTCATGTCTCAAGTGAATCAGAAGAGCCCAAAGATTTTTAATTAGGTTGCTTTAACATGCACTGTACCATGTTAACACTTCATCCGTTCATGCCTACAATTTTTTTTTTTCAAAAAAAAAAAAAAAACAATACATATTAACACATCTGCAGTCTCTTTGTTTGTTAAATAATAAAATCCAGCTTTATAATGATTTTGTTCAATCTTTGTTACTTTTTTCTTCAGGTGTACAATCGTGATCTTTTTCTCTTTCTCTACGCTCTTCTCATCATTGTGTCGGCGATGACTTCTCTTAAGAAACACAATGACAAGTCAGCTTTCTCTGGAAAATCAATACTTTACCTTAATCGGCATCAGACAGAGGAGTGGAAAGGATGGATGCAGGCAAGGCTGAACCAGTCATGCATCTGACTCTAGTTTTTCTAACATAAGAGCTTAAAGAATTAGTGCTTCCAGTTCTTATTTTCTATAGCTTTCATTCACTTGGTACTTGTTAACTTGGAATTTCAACTAATCATCATGTGTTTGAACTCCTTCAACTAGTCTAATAATGTATTTTGTTCATTGACATCTTTCCATCCATGATGGATATGTGTTTAACATGGAGTATCTTATGGCTTCTTGATGTTAATTAATCATGTTTTGCTAATTCATCCCTTTGTAAAAGTCATACAATTCGCATTAGATGGTAAATACTAAAACTCTCTTGTATACTTTGGCGCAGTAGAGCATGCAATGACTGAAAGCGAAATAGTGATATATACATAATTTTTCTTTAATGGTGGTCCATATTTATTCTAATCCCTATCCAGTTTAAAATTTATGCCCATGGGTTTGTTTGGTGATGGATTTTAAATCTTATTAGTATCTTAACAGGTTCTCTTTCTGATGTACCACTACTTTGCTGCAACCGAGATATACAATGCTATCCGTGTCTTTATTGCTGCATATGTCTGGATGACCGGATTTGGAAACTTCTCCTATTACTACATCAGAAAGGATTTTAGCCTTGCAAGATTTGCTCAGGTGAGATTTTCTTTATTAAAAACATAAAGATTTTATTTGAATTAGATAGGTGACATTTTTCATATTTTTATGCATTTATACTTTGAGTTGCTTTTAATCAGTAGTTTATTGGTGCAGATGATGTGGCGACTGAATTTTTTTGTAATCTTTTGCTGCATTGTTCTCAATAATGATTATGTGTTGTATTATATCTGCCCGATGCACACTCTCTTCACTCTTATGGTGTATGGAACACTTGGCATTTTTAACAAGTACAATGAGATAAACTCCGTGATGGCTGTGAAGATTCTTTCAAGTTTCCTTGTGGTTATCCTAATCTGGGAGGTCCCTGGCAGTTTTGACATTCTCTGGAGTCCTTTCACCTTTATGTTAGGTTAGTTATTGTAACCCTCCTTGCTTATTTCTAAGGGTAATTGACATGGCAAGATAGATTTCCTATGGATCTGCTTGATTATTAAGCTCATTTCTCACCAAGTTTTGCTGGGACCACATTTGAACCTGTGTTGCTGTGGGTCCACCAGTTAAGAATCTGCTGTTTTGAGTCGATCATTTAGCAAAATACCCTCTCATTGGTTGTCATTTTATTTGAGCCTAGGTTTTGAGATTTTTAACTATGATTTTGACTAGTTAGTTAAGCTTACATGTGATTCTGATTCCACAGGCTACACTGATCCAGCAAAACCAGATGTCCCTCGGTTGCATGAATGGCATTTTAGATCTGGTCTAGATCGCTATATATGGATCATTGGAATGATATATGCTTATTTTCACCCAAATGTAAGTTGCTGAGGCTTTTCAAAATCTTAAGCCATCCTTTCTGGAATAATTCACCGCTCTTTCTGTTTAACTTGATGTGTAGGTTGAGAAACTGATGGAGAAGTTGGAGGAATGTGAAACCAAGAAGAAACTTTGGATTAAAACAGCCATCATCTCAGTGTCCATAACAGTGAGTTGCATAATCCTGCAGTTGCTTTTTTCAGTTCAAGACAAGATTTTGTCTGTTTCCACTCATGCTTTAATTGTTTGTTTTAGGTTGGGTATACCTGGTACGAATACATATATAAGCTGGACAAGGTTACATACAACAAATATCATCCTTATACCTCTTGGATACCTATAACGTGAGTCGTGAGCATTTTCACATGTGCTTGTCTTATGATCAACTTTTATTTCTCAGTGTGGTTTGCATTATCTCATTGCCACTTATATCTTCCAGTGTATACATTTGCTTACGAAACTGCACGCAACAGCTTCGGAATTTTTCCTTGACTCTCTTTGCGTAAGTTTTGGTTGACATGTGTTATCAGTATCACCATCTCACTTGTTCATTTTTGTCGTATTATGCTATTTGTTAACTATTAATATTTCCCACTTGAAAACGCTAGGTGGCTTGGAAAGATTACTTTGGAGACCTATATTTCCCAGTTCCACATCTGGCTAAGGTGAGTATGATTCACTGTTTTTCCTTCATCTTCTTATACACTCTGTTAAGCAGGCTATGGTTTAAACGGGTTAAATGCCATGTTGCTATGTCATGAACTTGGTACTGTATTTTTCATTCTAATTGAGAGCCCATTGGCATTATCCCTGCACTATGATGGACCTTTTATTCCACTTTTCCCCTTTTATGCCTATTTTAGGAATAAATTCTAGTTTGTGTCTATGTAAATTTTGCAAAATATGAGAACTTGTTTGTTCATTCAGCATCTTTTCTGTGTTTAACACGGAATATGCAACAATTAGCACCATAGTACCATAAAACTGGAAATCAGGGGACCGTAGCAACATTATGTTGTATGAGAAAGTGGACTTCCCATTTTGGTAATCATTGCACCAAACAAAAGCAATCCATCTCAACTTTGAAATCTGTGTGCAGATCCAACATGCCAAATGGGCAGCCCAAGTGGCTTCTCTGCTTTATCCCAAACTACCCTATGCTAAATTTCATGCTCACTACTGCCATCTATATCTTGGTACGTGACAAATTTTCTTCATGAAAGCTCAAGTCTTAGAATGAGCCTGGACTCATTTTTCAATGCATTAATGCTGGATATCAACTTGTTCTTATTTCTGCAGATATCACACCGACTGTTCGAGCTAACCAATTCGCTAAAGGTGGTTTTTGTCCCTACAAAGGACAATAGGCGGCTGCTCTCGAATTTGGTTGTTGGAGCTATTATTGCTCTGGCATTGTATTGCTTCTCATTTATCATGCTTCTGTTTCCTCATAGAACGGTAACTTAGCTTCCTTCTGGTGCTAACATTGATGTGGGGAGACTGAACTTGGACATGTCTCAATGGGTTAGGTTTTGCTCTTGTATGAGCAAAACCCCTTTGCTCAAATTGCCTGGATGGCAAAATCATGATACATCACTAGTGTGGGGTTCAAAGCATTAATGCATATAAGAAACAACCCCCCTCTCTCTCATGACTCTTCAGCCCACATTTGTCAAGCTTGTGTATTGTGATTCAGCCATCTTAGCGAACACAAGGCTATTGCCTGGTTTTCGATCCAACTAGAGCAAATCTATCTCATGTCTCATAGCCAATACTCTCACAAATCTGCAGATTGATTGGGAACTATAGTATCAGTCCTGTGTCTTTGGGGTTTCATCAGGGTTTCTTGATGAATTACTCTCTCTCTCTCTCTCTCTCTCACACACACACACACACACACACACACACACATATCTGAAACCAATCTTTCTTACAGGTCTGACAAATTGACCAAACAATTGGGAAGAGATACCTCACCGGACAGAATTGATACAAGTAGACAAGGTAAATTAGTGGACACGAAGGTGTTACTTGCAAGTTGAGCTCGCCCAATCTTTTGGTGATGACGATCATGAATCACTTCATTCTCCATTGTTGCATCAAAGCTGCAAGTAAATATTTGTTATTTGCCTCTTGCATAGCAGAATGGAGGCGTCTAAGGAGGAATGATTTTTTTGCATTGTGTGGTCTGTCATATAATCTTTTTTTTTTTCATTTTATCTTATTTGTTCAATTCTATCACGAGAAGATATAGGCCATCCTTAATTTTCACAATCTGTCTTCGCCTTAAGCATATTCGAAAAATTCATCATTAATGAAAATATTTTGATGAGAGCAGGTTGCATTTTTCAATTGCTGAAAGATTCTATTAGATTGTTTGCTGTTGCCAATTGCTTGCCCTTCGTTTGGGATAGGTGTATTCTTCAGTTGTGCCATCAATTGACAAAATCATGGCATTTCACTATCGTGCCAATGGAACACTCGAACCCAATTGTCCAAATATTTTGGGAATATGTTTTCGTGTGGAGAATATCTTTTGCGAAATAAAGACAACATAAGGGGACGTTTAGGAAGTTCATGAAAGGGTTGTTCCGGATGGGAAGCTCCGTTAGACTAGAGGGGTCGAGAGTGTGTGTCTTTGCATAAAAGGGTTTTCTTTCCTATAAAAAAAAATGCTCGTTTGAAATTTCAATTATACAAAATGTTGTTATGATTTTGTTCAAACTTTGGATTAACTTCCACTCACGACATAGCTTGGTGGTCGAACTTCAAAACATATCTTTGCTCATTGGCGGAATCCGTAATGGTAAATCAAATCACAATGATAAATGAGAATTGTTGGCCGACAGTTTAATTCATTAGTTGGTTTGGAGTTGACATCCAATTCACACAAACAAATCATTATACAGACAAGATTTTTTGTTCTATTATTATGAGGAGAAACCTCAGGTAAAGAGCCAACAAAATAAGCACAAGTAGATAGATCCATAGATAAAGTGTAAGGTTTGGAAAATTCAACTCAAACCCACAAAATCATGGGGTGCCTCCGGTCTAACTTGGTACCGTTTGGCCGTCATCTGGGTGTAGCCCATTCTTTTGCATAATTGACTCTCTCAATTAAGAAATATAATTAAATAGAAACGAATCGAAAAAGGAATGATGAAAATAAAGAGATTCTACCGCTTAAACTATCACTGAGGGGCATCTCTCTCTCCCCCATTTTTTTTTCTACAGAAGAAGACTCGAGGAGCAGAGATGGTACCAACCATCTCTTTCCTTTTTCAGGCCGGGGATGATTCGAATATTGGTCCACCTGCAAAATGATCGTTGCCCTAGAACCTACGCAATCTTCTTGCTCTGTTACATAGACTATTAAGTGTTTACTATATACACACATAGAGGAATAGTGAAGTTTTCCTTGTTAAAAAGGCGGGAAAAAAACCAACAAAAATTGGACTTTGCCCTGGCAGAAGGGTTTGGTTATGGTCCATTCACCAATCAAACATGACATCGAAATTTACAGTCTCTCTTCAAATAAAATCTAAAATTGAGAGAGAGAGAGAGAGAGAGGGAAATATTTTAAAAATATCTAACCTCACACACATTTATTTAAATATATAAATTATTGCATATGCTCAATAAATTTATTTATATTCAAAAAAAAAAAAAACGGTGAATACAAGTCCACTTTCCAATTTAAATCATACTCTCAAAGTGCACAGAGCGTGCAAGCGACCTTGATTGAAGACAGATCACAGAACAAACAAGATTGCTGTTTCACTAAAAGAGGTTTTGTTGTTTTACTACCTAAAGAACCTCTTTTTTTTCCAAATTACCTTATCATCAAGGAAGGGTGGAGAGAGAGGGAGGGAGGGAGAGAGAGAGAGAGAGAGAGAGAGAGAGAGACATTAACATATGCTTTTGTATCAAATTCTAAGACACTAAAAATAATATAAAAAATGGCAATGATGAACATCCGAACTTGTTGGTTGTAAGTCTCTTTCAGCCTAATTTGGTTAATTATCAATCATAAATAAAAATCATTTTATATACACTAATCGTTCTTGTTTTTTTTTTTTTATTTTGTTATACAGAAATTTAAATTTGAAATTGATCGATTGGGAAAGAAAAATTGTGACTACTAACCTGTCTTTTTAAAGACTCCTCCCTACTTATTTGTAACCAAAGCACAATAATGATTCAACCTTTTGTGCGATTCGTAGGTCATATTACTAGAAACTCAATTTTTTTATTTATTAAAAGTTCTGTATATATAAAATTATATAATATAAGATAAAATTTTCTATATAATTACAAAAAGATAAAGGTTTTACTTTATATTTAGAATCACTAATTTCTCCTTCAAGGTAGAGACGGATATATCAGCCAAATCCACAACATAGAACATACACGACATCATGTTTAAATCTTAAAATTATAATTTGCTATGATTCAATTTTAGGTTAGAGTTTGTTAGAGTTGTAGATGTTCTGAGAATAAAGATATTAAAATCAACCAACAGAGAGTTAATTTAGTAGATATTAGATCATTTAATCGAAACTTGAGAATAAAAAAATTATATTAGAAGAGATTTCCTTAAATTAGGCCTGAGATTACTCGAATGACTCTAAATATCAGCTAGTTATACAAAATATATATACATACATACATACATACATATATATATATATATATATATATATATATATATATATATATATATATATATAGATAGATAGATAGATAAATCCGTATGTCTAATTAGTGGATAGAGAGAATTACTAAGGTGAATCTTTTTTTAGCAAAAAAAAAAAAAAAACCATATACTAGTACTATAGATGGGTATATCAATTCAACTCAAAATTGACTTTGATCAAAATCAGATCCTGGAGTTCATTACTTAAATAAGTCAATTTGAATATCAAATTACCAAAGTTTAAATCTGCCATAGTATAGTTTGAATGTTTGAGTTTAACTATTGTATTTTATTTTTTATTTAACAAGTAAAAAATAAAGGATATAGATTAACTTTTTTCTTAATAAATTAATTATTATCTCGTTTTTTGATGGTGAAGTAAAACCAAACTTATGAGTTTATTATCCTATGTTTCCTATTTTTTATGAAGAGAATGAATTCTTTTATTGAAAGATCAGGGGAAAAAAAAGGATTCGGATCTAGTGTGGGAATGATTTGGAGGATCCAAGTTGATAGGATCCCCATTTTTTCTCTAATTTTAAAAGCCAATTTTCCATCCATAGAAATGACATTTTGGTCATCCTTCTTGGAATTGCTCTCTTTTATCTTATACAAACAAGCATTAAAGTTTCCATATAAAGAGCCAAATACTTGCCTAACTCATCCTTTCATCACCCACCCTCACTCCGTTATTGCCACATCGGAAAATCCAATGAACTTGCTAATTGCAACTATTAAAATACTAAAATACAAATGCAGTTATCCCAATGGGGACCCATCAATACATTTCATGGTCGCCAGGAAGACCAGAACATCTCTTATGCACATACGGTTTTGTAGTATTTATTTATTTTTTATTTATAACCGATATTCAAAATCATATTTTCATTAATTTGATTCGAACGTCTACGAAACTCTATTTAAAAATGTTTTTTAAGTATAGTTTTTTTTATTTCCAAATTTTAAATTCAAAACCTATTAAAAATTTTAACATCTCATTGAGATGAGACTGGATTGATCTGCACCAAGTCTGGTCCGATTTTAGAACTAGCCTAGAAACTACGGGCCGGTTCAACCGCAGTTTCGAGACTTTCTAGTGTCAGGCTGGGGTGATTTCAAAAATTTTATGCTTGGAACCTGCCCGGTGAACCAAGCCTACCATGCTAGCCTTGGCAGGCTGGTTCATGGTTTAGTTCTTTTTGTTTTAACTTTATTTTTTTAACTCTCTTCTAATTTGTTTTTGTTTGTTTGTTTTTTTTTTTCTAAATCTCCTTGTTTTTCTAATTCTTTTTTATTCTCTTTATTTTTTTAACTCTTTTTGTTTTTTATTTTTTACTTACTTTGTTTTTAAAAAAAAAAATCACCTTTTTTTTATAAAAAAAATCAACCAATAAATAAATAAAAAAAATTAGAGACAAAAAAATTTTAAAGTGGTTCCACCGAATTCAATATATGTTCACTGCCAAACTGTTCATTTGAATTTTCAAATCCACTAATTTTCTATGATTACATTTTTTTTTTTAAATTTTTACACAAGAATGTGTTTTTTTTTTTTACACATATTTATATAACTTTTCCTATACACTAAAAATTTCTTCTTCTTCTTCTTCTCTTCTTCGGAGTTCTTGAGAATGTCTTGCATCATTTTTTCTACTTCCTTCCAATTTTTAATACAAATCTAGAATTCCAAAGTATCATCTACTAAATTTGGGCGCTTCTTGATTAATATTTGACCACCTGCACTAAAAGTATTTTCCGATGGTACTGTGGACACCGGATGAGTTAGTATACTTTTAGCCATGTTAGCCAAAATTGGAAAGTAAGATATATTATTTTTCCACAAACCTAATATATAAAAAAAATCATTATCATCACAATCTTCTAACTTATATATTTGTTGGTAAAAAATTAATTCATTTAATGACAATAAATAAGTTTTTTATTCTTTTCCTAATATATGTAAGGATTAAAAGAAATTGAATATGAATGAATCGTTGAAGTACTACTACCACATATATTATTAGTACTTATATTATTATGTTTCTTTTCATATAATTCAAATATAATTTGTAAAAGATGAGAATTTGTTATTTTAAAAATTGTCGGGTAATATATATTTTCGTTAACTTTTTACAAAATAATCTATTAGTATTTTAACACTTTTAACTTTTATATGTGGATCTAAAATACTTGCTATTAAATACAAAATATGAATTTTTTCATAATATTTTAAAAATTTTATTTTCATTAGTTGAACAATGTCACTGTACCCATCTTTTTCAAATTGACTAAATATGAAACAAATTTTACAAAGACAAGGCAACATTAAATGAGTTGTTGAATAGTAATTTTCGAAAAATACATTTGTACATGCATAAAAATTTTTCAATAATTGAGTTAGTGTAGTTATAAAATCAAAAACAATATTATCAATAAAACCATATTCGTAATTAGAATTTGTAAATTCAATTAAAACATTTTTGAAAGGAAGTACACATTTTATCATATCATAAGTTTAATTCTACCTAATTTCACATTTTGTTTAAATTTTTTAAATTTTATATTATGTAATTGAAATAATTATCTCAAATCTTGAGTTTTTGTCAAAAAAAATTTCTAATTTGATAAATTAAATTACAAATGGGTTATAAAATTATTTTTGTCGTTTCTAAACCATTTTTAATACATAAATTTAAAATATAACATATATATCTAATATGAAAAAATGTTCCATCTAATATTGTTTTTAAAGTATTTTTTTAAAATGTTAACTGCACTAATATTAGCCGAAACATTATTGAAAGATATAAAAAAATTCTATCACTAATTCTATATTCATGAACAATATTCGTAATTACTCTAACTATGTGAGCACCAAAATGTGGGTGGTCCTAACATTGAAAAACTAATATTCTTTTTTTTTTAAACTCAAAAAATATTAATCCAATAACGTATTATTACAATAAAATATTATTTTTTCGGTTCATTTTTCCAAATATCTAAAATTAATAAAAATTTACATTTACTCCTCATAAATTGTGTAATTATATTATCTTTTATTTCTTGAAATTGACCTATTAACATCTTTCTACCGGATTATCTATTACTTCTTTTGTAACTCGATTGTAAGTATTTTTGAACATATTTTTAAAAAATTTTACATTCAACTATACTAAATGATAATTGTTTTCTTACTATCCATTTTATTTTACTAATTTTTTCTACTTCCTCATTATATTTAAATGTACTTGTAACATTTTTTCCTAGTGGCTATTTATGTTTGCTAAATTTGAGATAATTTATCTGGATGACCTTTAATTAAGTATCTCTTAAGTGTGTTTACTCTTCAACTTTTCAAAAATTTATATTTTTAATGACAAATTTTATAAGTTGTCTTTTTGTTCATCATAATTTTAAACAAATAAATTTCATATATTAAAATTATTTTTTCTAGTACGTGTTATGTTAAATTGTGTATTATTAGATTAATTTTCTTTTAAAAGATTTTTAATATTTATGTGCTCCGAAATGTTCTATCGAAAAAAATCAAAATGAGGAGAGAGGAGATTATTGGAAAACTTGTAAAGAATATGTTCCGTTCAATTTTTTAAAAAAAATTAAGATTCAATATGTTAAAAAATTAATAGAATTAATTATGCAATAAAAGTAAAGTCGCAAAAAATTAAATGTACTGATTTGACGGAAATCAAAGTTATTTTTTGTCAATTCTTGAAAATTCGAGTTTCAAATCTTGAAATCTTCCCAAATCTTGATGAATCTTATAGTCGCTAGAAATGGTAGACTTAAAAGATAGAAATGGTGGAAATGTATTCAATGTGATTAGTAGGAAATGAAAATAGTAGTGTAGAAAATTGAAATTGAATTTGAGAGCATAGTAGAGTTGAGGAAATAAGAATGTGAGAAAAAATATGAAATTTGGTTGTGGAGGATTTGAAAATAAGGTCTAATCTATTTATAGAAAAATCTTTTAATTTCATGAATCAAACTGTTTTATAACTGTTAGAATAGTTAAAATTAAAAAAAATTCAAAAAAAAAATGATTATTGGGACCGGTTCCATAGTTGTTAGAACCGGACGGGTTGGGCCAGTTCCATTTAAACATTGGAATTGCCGAGCCGATTCCGGACCCGGGCCGGATTGGCTCCCGGTTTCAAAAACTATGAAACCGAACCGGCTGGCTATTATAACTAGGTTGGTTTGATTTCGGATTATTGGTCTTGATCTGGGCTTTTAGGATCTACTAGATCAATTTTTGGATAGAAATCGGCTTATTCCCATTTCTATCTCGTATTACTAAATCAACTGGCTGTTTGACATGGTATTTACCTAATCCACCGGTCAAGTAGGGTCGGAATGCAGACAACAATTATTGATACGATGACGAGTGACAAATGCTGAAAGTATTGGATTGGCTTATCTGTCCAGTTTTTCATGGCAATTAAGATAATGTGCAGCCGTATGCAAATTAATCACATTCACATCCTTCCTAAGTAAGAACTTTATATAAATTTCAAAAATATATAAACATTTTTATCAAAATGGTTGTCAACTCGGCTACAATGAAACACGTTTCAGAAAAAAAAAAAAAAATGACTACAGATAACAATTCTACACTTCAAGAGTTTTGAAGTGATTTTGAGATTATATTAGAAAAGAACTTATTTTTTATTTTAAAAGTTAACTATTTAAAATAAAAAGTTTTCATATTTATAAAATTAAATTAATTTATGGGGGACTTAAGCATAAAAATTAGTGAGATTAATACAAAAGTATGTATATATATATTATATATAAAAATTAATTGAAACTCAGATCAATATAATAGTGCGGGCTTTGTCAGTGGTAAGGACTGTAAGAGAGTTTTCTGGAGTTGGGTTTAAAGGCACCAAGGATGGAGTAGTCGTAGGCCTTCAGAACACATCCCTTTAGCTTGTGGTTGAAAATCATTTTCTTTGCATGTTCACCTGCGTCTGAAAACTCTCTCTCTCTCTCTCTCTCTCTCTCTCTCTCAAATCCCCTGAAGAGGAGTCGACCTTCTGCATCGTTGGCATGGGGGAAGCTGGAGAGTTGCAGCTCAACATCATGGGTAAGTGGACTCAAGATTTTTCTTTCTTTTTCTAATTTTAGTATGAAGTTTTTATGATCTTGAGCTTGATCATAATCATTCACACACACATGCTCGCAAACATGCACAAGCACAATCTATTAGAGAATTAGATTAGCTTGCATTATGAAGAATTTTTTTTTTCTTTCTTTTCTGATTTGGAAAAATACAGAGGACCTCTCATCCTTGATTTTGAGGATGATGAATCCAAAGATAAGGTGTGTGTATTAGAACATAGATCACCATGAAGTTATGTGTCTGCAAGTGTTTTATGGACTACAATTACAAAGCTTCAATATGCATATACAAACATACACATTACATGAAATTAAAATTATAATACGAAAAAATTATACAGAACTTTATATTATTACATGTTATAAGATATATATAGTCATTTTAGACATGTTTGTAACATAGATTTAGAATTTTGAATAAAAACATTATACCATCTGAGTTTCCAACTTATAGATAAAATAACTTTTGAAAATAGAGTTATTGCAAGTAATGTTATGCATACATCGAATTTGTACAAAGCACCTTTGTATATTCAAAATATATGATATTGAGTTCTATCAGCCATGCTTAGCATTTTTGTTGAACAAAAGCCTATGTTAAGGAACAACTTCGGCTCATTTCTAGCACTTAACATGTTTCGTGATGTTTTCAGCATCCCAGAGCCAGGATAAGAAAGAAGAGAATTCACCCGGCAAGGAGACTCCGAACAACCAAGCACTAGTCCCTCGCCAGAGTATTCAATGGTGGATTAAAATAAGTATCTACTCCTTCCTTGTACTCACAGCACAAGCTGAAGCTACTCTACTAGGTAGATTGTACTTCGACAAAGGTGGAAGCAGTATATGGTTGGCAACAATAGTTCAAACAGCAGGCTTCCCCATCCTCTACCCTTTCTCTTTTTACCTCTCCAGGTCCAAAAAATTTTCTACTGAAAACAATAATAATCCAAACCCACCTTCAAAATTGACCTTTGCAACGATCTGCGCAGTCTTAGGCCTCCTATCAGGAGGAAACTGCGTCTTGTATTCAGTGGGGTTAATGTACCTTCCTGTTTCCACTTATTCCCTTATCTGTGCTTCTCAACTTGCCTTCAATGCACTCCTCTCATTCTTCATAAACTCCCAAAGGTTCACTCCCTACATAGTCAATTCCTTGGTCATCCTTACTGTCTCAGCTACCCTCCTTGTCTTCAATAGTGACTCTGAAAATCCAACAGGTGTCTCTAAAGCAAAGTATACTATTGGCTTCATATGCACTGTTCTCGCGTCTGCTCTATATGCATTGTTGCTTTCACTAGGGCAGTTTTGTTTTCAAAGGATTCTAAAGACAGAAAACCTCAATGTGATCTTGAAGGTGATTATCTACCAGTCTATGGTTGCAACTTTTGCCACCACAATCGGACTCTTCGCAAGTGGAGAGTGGAAGTCATTGAAGGGTGAAATGGAGGGATATAAGCTCGGAGAGGTGTCCTATTGGATGGTTTTGTTTTGGACAGCCATAGGTTGGCAGGTCTGGTCAATTGGTGCAACGGGGTTGATTGCAGAGCTTACATCTCTTTTTGCCAATGCCATTAGTACTCTAGCTTTGCCTATTGTTCCGGTTTTTGCAGTGATCTTTTTCCATGACAGAATGAATGGAATCAAAGGGATCTCCATGTTTCTTGCTGTTTGGGGATTTGTATCTTATGCTTATGAACACTATCTTGAAGATTTCAAGTCCAAGTCCACACCTAAGTCTGCAGAGGAAAGTGTAGTTGAGGCTTCTTAGGCTTCTTATAATAGTGAAAAATAGAAAAATAAAGTTCAGCTCATAAATAAAATAGAGAAAAATCTTCCTTTCAATACAATTTTGCCATTCCTTACTTGTAGTTAAATTAATGATTTTGGCAATTCAAACTCCTAAAAAGCACTTGAATTACTTGTATCTGCCATTAGTTTATAGAAACAGCTTCCACATAGAGAAGAATTGGTCATAATCTAAACCAATAGAGAAGAACTTGAGAGAATTATACTACTCAACTCTAGTCTTCAGTCTGCAGGAAAAAAAAATTATTTTTCATCTTTTCTTCAATGCATCTACCAGAATGATGGGTTATGACCTCAATCTAAGAATATCCAAGGGAAAGTGACTTCAATAAGAGATCATGAGGATTTTCCTCACCCACGTCTCAATTGGAGACTTCCTGCCCCATTACTTGTCTAATCTCTCTTTCTCTGTCTCTATCTCTGTCTCTCTCTCTCAGAGCTGGTAATGATTGATATGTTTGTAAATGCCTGAATAGATAATTGATTCCGTACCTTCTCTGCAATTAATATCTGTAGACGATTGTTTTGTTTCCTTGCTCATGTCAAAGGTAGGCTTCTGGATTCCATCTTGGAACAGCTTAAAATTTTTCCCGCAAGTCACATCTGCTACCATCATCAGTTGCTGCAATAGGTACAGATGAAAATACTTTAATCAAATTATTAGATACTTCTCTGCTTCACCTTACTAGTTTGCCATTAAGGATGTAAAACCAAGCCCCCCCTTTTTTATGGGACTACCCAACAACCAAGACCAGACACAGGATTCATACTCTTTTTTTTTTTTTAATTTTACCGTATAACATTTTTGTTTTTTCAGGATGAAACGGTCAATACTGATATTTTTAAAATCTTTTGTCTTTTTCCATATGGGATTGGAAGGCCATTTTCTTTTGATTTGTCTTTCTACTTGTTTCCTTGGACTATGTCTCATCCTTCTCTCTCTCTCAAGCGACTTATTAGCATACTTCCTCGTTCCAACGGCTACAAGTGAAAATGATATATTGTGAACATTACATGATGATAGCAAGTCAATAAAGGCAATACTGTGCAAATGTCTGAACTTCTGACACAGAAGTCCTCAGTCACCTACCATTTTTTTTTTTGGTTCCCTTTCTTTTTGTCCTCGAGAAAACCATATTATTCATATGTATCCACTAGCAAGGCCAAACAATTAGTTGTAAGTGTTCTTCTAGAGTTACTATAGCTTCCTATGATGAGAGACTCATTTAATGATGAAAGAAGACAGGCATTTGAACCCCACATATGGGATGGCTTGTTGCTCAATAAACCCCACATACGGGAATGGCTTGTTGCTCAATATGAGATTGACTATATGTTAAATCATAACATTTAATTTGAATGAGAAAAAAGGATTTCCATCTGAGACATGTTGTCTTAGGACTAAGACAACTAGCAGATTTGCTTCACCAACATCACCGGAGGTTCTATCAATGGCAAAGCAACATTGCATGGCAAAGGAATTATAAATGGTGGATCCGAATAACCCTTCTATTTATTGCCCATTTTAGCTGCACAGGGGGTGTCATCCTCCTCTGCTCGGCATCGCTTTGAATCAATCTGCACCCAGATAGCAGAAACTCTATGCAGTCTCTTCTTATTACACCATATCCACCTCCCAACACCTCCTACATCCTTGTGGTCTTCAACAGCAACTCTGAAAATCCAAAACCAGTCCTTCGAGGAACTTATGCGATTGGCTTCACGTTCCCTAATGCTGCATCTTCATTTTAAGCACTGTTGCTTTCAGTGAGACAATTCTGCTTCCAGAGAGTTCTAGAAACAGAAATCCCAATGTGATTTTAAAATTCGTCTTTTAACCGCTATTCTGTAACCATGGTGGGACTTTCTTCCAAAACTTGGAAGATTGAAATGGAGAAATCTGAGCTTGGAAAGTTGTCCTATGTGATGGCTTTGGTTTGGACAGCCACAGGTTGGCAGGTTTGATCAAATGGTGAAGTGTGGCCGGTCGCCATTAGTACTCTATCTCTTCCAATTGTCCCTGTTATAGATGTTTGTCATTTTCTTCCATGAAAAAAATGAATGGGTCAAGGCACTCAGCATATTTCTTGCAATCTGGGCATTTGCAGGATATGGGTTGGCAACAAATATCTCGATGGCAACAAAACTATGTTCAAGTATGCGAACCAAAATGTTTCTAATCAGATAGAGCCACAACATTTCACAATCTCCATATAGTTCGGTGCAAGATGTTCCCCCACTTTGATGCAGAAACACCTGAAACAGGAAGGCAATGCATCATTCAGTGATCTTCTTTGCCTGTCCCTCATTCTGTCTAGAGTTCATACTTTGTAACCTGCTGAAGGTGCCCCCAAATATGCAAACCGTTTTGTGGATACATGCACCGTTAGCATGACATTAGCATATGCCTGTGACCATTTGTTGATGCCCTTTCTCATTGTTGGGATATCGGGACTTGTGAATGGACAAGAAAAACCTGTAGAAAATTGAAATCAAAAACCCAAGAAAATAAATTGTAAATGAGACGACGCTTTTTGTATTGATTTTTCAAGAGGACATTTACAATGGGAAGATTATCCTTTTGATTAAAACTTGATTTTGTATTCAAAAGTACAAGTGTTGTTTTTTGTTCATATACATGGGTTCCCAATTTATAGTGGAAAAGAGAATACGAGAAAGAGTGAGAACCAATGAGAGGAAGGCTTAACAGCCTTCCTCCCAACGGCTAGGACATTTCCTAGCCGTTAAGGGCCCTTTAATAAGCCCATGAATGGGCTACAACAGCCTTCCTCCCAACAGCTAGGACATTTCCTAGCCGTTAAGGGCCCTTTAATAAGCCCATGAATGGGCTACAAGATGCCCAATATTTTGGGCTTTATTTCCAACACTTCACCTCAAATTTGGCACATAGAGTCTAACTTGCCGAAAACACTTAAACAATCATCCTTTTGAACTTTTTTATTTTTTTTGTGTTTTTACGGTTTTAAAGTGATGAACCTTTTGTTATATGAGAGGAGGAAAAAGAGTCAACCAGATTTTGTGATTTTGTTTTTTATTGGTTGAGTGATTGCACTTGAGTTGTAATAAATTTTATTGTCTACCCATTTTGATGGTAGTCTCAATCTAATTGATCTTCTGAGAGGTGGTAGAGATAATGAAAATTTCCTAACTTCCTCTTGGGCTTCTGGTGGATGTGACACATGTTGAGATTGATCTTTCCCGTGCGTTATTCCTTCCTCCTCATTTGATTGCTGTGGAGGATTATTTGTCACTTGTGAAAAATAGTAGATGACTTGTGGAGAATTATACTTTTGTTATGGTGCCTCTTTCACACATATATATGCAAAATAAAATTTATTTTCTATAAATATCACATCTTTTAATGTGTATATATAGTTAGTTTTTGGATCAAAACATATATATCCATTTTGGAAGGACCTGTAGCCTAAGAATACATATTTTTTTTTGCCTTTTTGGTCTAATTTGTCCATTAATTGACTAGGAATATGCACATAGCATACACAACTAAACATTTTAAGATATTAGAGGTTTGATTTGGTTTTTGTTAACAACTCCAATGAGAATTTCCATTGAAATATTCTAGAAGACAATCTATTGATCAAGTGAGCGGTCGTAGTAACCGCATCATTCTAATATTTCTTAGGTATTTTTATTTGGAACATAATTGTCCTAACAATTTCTAGAATGTGTCGATTTTTTTTCTCGGTTACACCATTTTGTTATGGGGTATATGGACATAATATTTGGTGGATTATACCATTATCTTCTAAAAATTTTGTAAAATCATTGCTCATATATTCTCTCACATTATCCGTTCTAAACACTTTTATCTTTCCATTGAATTGTTTAGAAACATATTTTTGGATATTTTAAAAAGTCTTAAATGCAAGTGTCTTAAATGTGAGCATATAAACCCATATGAATTTAGTTTTGTGGTCAATGAATGATATAAATTATTTAAACCCTCTTCTAGATTCTATAAGTGCTATCCAAATATCCGAATGCACTAGTTCAATGAGTTCTTTGTATTGTGTTTCTGACATGGAATAATGTGTCATTATTTGTTTTTCATAAATACATGCTTCACAATTTCAATTCTCATAATTTTTATTTGAAAATTATTTTATTAAAATTTCATTATGAGTATGATCTAATCTAATATTTTACAATTTATATCTATTTTCTTTATGTAAAGCATGATCATTTGAAAAGGAAGAGTGAAAGCAAATACCTTGATTAAGGCATTATGCCTTTCAATTTTTTGTGTAATATGACAACAGTATCTAATGTAAAATTTAGTACTTGATGATCATTGGGATTGCTCATTAGCTTTTTGAGTAATATGATCAACTTTTGAGTTTCTTTCAAAAATGTCTTATCTTTAATTTGTAAGAGTAGATTTCAAAAGAAATTTAGAGCTTTTGATGCTGCTATCATTTTTTATTGGATTGGGGAAGATTGCTCCCTCTTTGAAAAATATTTACTCTTGAGATGTGGATGAAGGCTCCAACACTAATTCTTGGAGTGATCTACCTTCTTGCAATGTGAACATGTTCTTTTGGTTTTTTTATATATTCTTGTGAAAGAAAGATTAATCGTAACTTACTCTGATACCATGTAAAAAATTGAAATTAAAGACCTAAGAAAATAAATTATAAATGAGACAACGCTCTTTGTATTGATTTTTCAAGAGGACATTTACAATGGAAAGATTATCCCTTTGATAAAAATTTGATTGTGCATTAAAAAATACAAGTGTTGTTTTTTGTTCATATATATATATATATATATATATATATATATATATATATGAGCTAGAACCAATGAGAGGAAAGCTTAACGTCTCTATGGCTGGAAATTTCTAGCCGTAGCAGCTCTCCAACGGCTAGGAGAGGGCCCTTTAATAAGCCCATGAATGGGCTAAAAAATGCCCAACATTTTGGGCTTCATGTCCAACAAAACCCAAGTATATGATAAGACATCACCCTGAAACAAGTTAGCAGTTGATGCATCCGAATCCCAGTTTAGCTGGTAGAAGATGCCCCTCTTTATCTAAGTTTCAAATCATTTGCAATTGAACGGGCACAGGTATTTCTGCTTTTTTTTTTTTTTTTTTTTTTTTTTTTTTTTTGGTGAGGAAGGAGGGAAAGCCAAAAGCAGAGCACCGAGAGCAGCAGCTAAAGAAGCTGCTTACAACCTAACAGGGAGAGATTTCTCTTTCTTAGACGCAACATGACTTCGGCATCAAGGCGCAGCAGCTCCAGCATCTCCTCGGGGGGGGGGGGGACTTAGCTCATGCAGCCCCTCACCATTTCCTTTGCCCAACTTCGCCAAGCTGTCCGCACAAGCATTCGCCTCTCTGAAGATGTGGAAGATTTCCCCAATGTCTAGCTTCTGCATCAGAGCTTTACATTCATTGACTAGCATTTTCCAAGGATGGTTTTCGCCAATGCCCTTGTTGATTGCCTTCACTAGGTCCAAAGAGTCACATTCCAACTCGAGCATGCTGAAGTCCAGCTTTGAAGCCAGCTGTAAGCCTTCCTTTAAGCCCCAAAGCTCCGCCATGGCAGTGTTAGTGCGGCCTACTTTAGTCCAAAAACCATGGAGTCATTTGCCTTCAGTGTTTCTAAAAAGGCCCCCAGCACTAGCTTGGCCATTTTTCAAGTCCACAGCACCATCGACATTAAGCTTAATAGACCCCTCTTTGGGTCGAGTCCAGCTGACATTCAGAGCAACCTCTACCTTAGGAACCTTGTTGTATTTCCTACCACACTCGCTAGCTAAAGAGGTCACCCTGTTAGCCACTGCGTGAGAGGGGAGAGTCTCTTTTTGGTGAACAGCTCTACACCTGGATTTCCAAATTTCCCAAACAGCAATCATAAACATAAGGTCCACATCATTTCCTTCCAGTTCCATAGTTTTCATGATGCCACCCTTAATCCACTCCAGAGTGCTTTCTCTCCAGAAGCTAAGATTCTCCTCAATTCCCAAAAAATTACAGGTATTTCCATTATGCTTGCCAGGAGCATAAGCTTTGTGCACCACAGCATCTGCTTGCTTGATGGGATTATGGTGCAAAACCTGCGAGGCCATATGTTGCCAAGCATAGCAGGGTGCTCGTACAGTGAGGTAACGCAGATCTTTGAAAATATTTTGATCGATTTTGGTGGATTTTTGGCAAGTTGTGTTGTTTCCAAATTTTATAATTTATTTAGTAAGAAAAGTAATGAAAATGAAAAATATGATCATTCAAAAATTTTCTCTATTTTCAAAAGAAAATCATTTAAAATTACCCAAAATGTTTTTCAAATTTCTAAAACTGAATGAGTTCGAGAGAAGCACTTTAATGCAGCATTTAAAATTTTTTTTCTTATTTTCGGATAGCTTTGGGGTAACTTTTGGATAGTTTTAAAGTCGACTTTTAAAAATTGATCTTACTATTTTTTAAATCTGAATAAAAATCATAATATTTTAATAATTTTGACTCCTTTTATTGATATTTAGTGAAATAATCCCGAAAATGAAGATACACTTGACACATTACTAAGTTTTGGGGTATCTATGAGGAGGTGCAAAATATAGAATTTTGGAACTTCAACAAAAATTAGGCCAGGTTTGGCCTACATGGCCTACGCCTCAACCCGAACCAATTTGAAGGGTCCTACACCGGTTAATAATACAAAAAAAAAAAAAAAAAACCAATTTTGAAGGGTCTAAAAATTTAGGCCCGAGCCTTGTCCTATGGGGCCTAAATCCTGAGCACAAACCCTTAAAAGAGCCTGGACTCAACCATGGCCACCTTTCCTCTTCGGGTAATTGCCCAAGACCCGTGACTCTTGCTTCTCTCTCTTTAGCTTCACATCACATTTATTCACGGATCTCAAAATACGAGATTACGAAAAGAAAATTATGATCATTAGGCTATTAGAATCCAATATATTCACATTTTATATGTTGCAAGTTGGGGTTTCTTATTTCCTTTTTGCAATTAAGAAAATAATAAAAAAGAAAAGAAAAGGAACTTTTTGTGGTTGATTTCATATTAAGATGACATTGCTGTTAAGTAACGAGGAGAATTACCTCCCAATTTCTTTTTTTTTTTTTTTTGAAGGGGGGGAGAGAAAATTTTTTTTTTTAATTAAAAAAAAAAAAAAAATATTAAAAAAAAAAAAAAAATTAATAAAAAATAAATTAAAAAAAAAAAAAAAAAAAAAAAAAATTAAAATAAAAAAAAAAAAATATATTTTTTTTTTTTATAAGGGTGACTTGTGTTAACATATATAAGGTAAATATTTTATGATGTTATTATTACTAATATCAGTATCTTTTTATATACGTTAAATTATGTTATCCCAAATATTATAATATGTTGAACTATCATATATTTGAGACTCTCTTTTTAAATACATATCTTAATTTATATAAATATCCTATTTGTTAAATGTACTAGATATACAAAAAATAATAGAAAAAATAAAATCATTCTCTGAAATTATTTTTTCTTTACATTGTATTATATTTTATGAATTTATTATATTTTATGAATTTTATAATAATAAATATATTTTGCAAATTTGTGGGTATAATAAAAATTTATCTAATATAATTTCTAAATATTACTAAAACTTATTTGAAACTGAACACCATCGATGCCAAGTCAATCGATGGTGACCCTACCATCCCTATCCAATTGGTTAAGGAAACAAAAAGTGTTGTTTTGATAAACAAATATTAAGTAGAAAAAGGATTAAGTAGAGCTTTTGACATAAAAATTAATTTGATTTTTTAGGGAGAAAATAAACTTTTATTAAATAACTTTTTTTATTTTAATTACTAAATATTTTTAAGTAAAATTAAAAAAAAAAAAAAGATAAAGATTAGAAGAGAGTAGGGTTTCCCAAAAGAGGACAAGGGAAGGCAAGGGTAAAGTATGCTCATCCTGACACGCGTCAAGCAAAAGCGAAGAACACGGGCAGAATCATGTGCAACCATGCGTGACTCTCTCTCTGGAATCCGCCAATGGAAATAACTTACACGGACAACAAAAGTTGGCAGTCGTTGTGGCAAAGAAACAAAGGTTCTCTCTCTCTCTCTCCCTCCTTCCCTCCCCTACTCTCTCTCCCTCGCCCTCTCCCTCTCTCTCTAGTTTGGGACTTGCGAGAGAGAATTTGGGTTGACAGAAAGTAAAAACTTTAATGGCTTCAAAGCTATCAACTTGCTTAACAAGTCATACGCTGAGTGGTCTCAACTACAAACAATCGAATCCCGCATTTCTAGTTTCTTCTCCTCGATTGTTGCCTGCTGTTAAGTGTAAGATGCGACAAAGAAATTTCAGGTATCTTCTTTCTTTAACTTTGTATATTATAAAATTGTAAATCTTGATTTTGAGGTTTTGTTGGTTTGTAAATATTAATGTTATAATTTTGGATAATGTTGTTGAATTCCACTGTTGGGGGGTGGTTGTGGGGCTTCGAAGATGGGCTTTTATGGGTTGTTAGTGTTCGGATTTAATAAGGTTAGTTTTGACCCTTTTGACATTTGGTTCTTCCTTCGACTTTTTCTATAAATTGATATTGCGATGCTTCCAATTTTGTTTGTTCAAAGCTAAGAATTTATGGTTCATTTGGATAAAATTTAGTACTGACAGCCAGAACCCATGCCAAATTGTTATATCAACCTCGAAATAGATGAGATGATTTGATGCCATTTGCACTATTTTAATCGGAGGGGTGCTTGGTGCTTCTCGTCTATTGGCACTCAATTTTCCATTCCATCAGTAGGTGAGAGGTTTAATTCTCCCCCTGCGTAAGTTGCCCAAAATAAAATTATAAAAGGACCCTTGATTTTGATCATGAGAAGAGTTGGATGAGAATGTTAAGAACTTGTCTTTTAATCGAGTCTCCTTAGTGGATATGAAGTTGAGAGCATGTCTGATGACCAGCTTATTGCTAAATTTTCTGGATTAATTTGGATAACACAAAATGAAAACTTGTAAATCTTATCACTTGCCAAGAAGAGCATAAAATATGGTCAAAATGTTTTGCTTTGATGCAGAATGCTAAACATGACTATTATGTGCCATTGCAGCATGTTAGAATTAAAAAATGACTAAGCCCACTTC
This sequence comes from Dillenia turbinata, assembly GCA_037126225.1. NCBI lineage: Eukaryota > Viridiplantae > Streptophyta > Magnoliopsida > Dilleniales > Dilleniaceae > Dillenia > Dillenia turbinata. The sequence continues at coordinate 13,261,697 of JBAMMX010000023.1, read as the reverse complement.
ACATATTTGCAATGGCAACTTGTTTTTAAATGCTTAAAATTTAGCTTTTAATCATTTCAGTGCTTTATTTTTACTTTATCAAATAGCCCTCTGAGATAATTAATTGCTTTTGCATGTCTTTTGTTGTTTACCATGGAACTATTGTTTAGTCATAGATAGGCATGGAGTTGATCTAATATGAAAGCCGTATAAATTGTCCATTATTTGTAAGGTAGAGGTCAAATCTTGGGGGAGAAGAAATGTTTAAGATGGGATATTCTTATGTTAAGAGAGGGAGGTGCAAAGGCGTAGACTAGGAAAAGGAGCTAGAGTTTGTGTCTATCATTGTGGAAAAGGAAGTGAGTGTACATGCCACTTCAAGGATGTTTTTGAAAGCTCTTTGGAGAATGAAATGGACAGATGAATATTTTTAAACCACCCCTGCACGCTGCGCCTCTTTTGCCCAAGGAATTCCATCTCACATTTTGTACTTTGGTGCCAAAGACAATGTGAGATGGAAGCTTTTTACCACATTTCATCTAATCCATTTAGCAGGCTATGTGTGCAACGTGGAGAGATCTGTTTAATGCATAGAACACCCTATGAATAGCCTGATCTTAGAGTTTCACAGTGTTTTTGTATAAGCTAGAAAAATTTTCATGATGTGAAAGGCTAATTGTGTCTTGATCATGAAGTTAAAAAGTCAAAAACAAAGGGCCATTTATTAAGTTGGACATGTGAAGGATTGATATCTCGAATTGCTTCTGGCGAGGCATGATCTGAGAAATGAGTTGCAGAATTATGCTGCTTGAGACTCCCATTTTTGGTTAATTGGTCCCTAGTAAGCTTGTTATGTGACATCCCCATATGCATCACCAACACAATGTTTGGCAATGCTGTTAATTAAGCCACCTACATATTCTGTGTTGCTCGTTGTGAAACTAATATATTTATTTGGGACCTAAAGCATTGTAAGATAATTTATGTTTTTTCAGTGGCTGGTGTTTTTTCAGTGGCTGGTAATGTATTATCTAAAAGTAGAATGATGCTTGTGCAGTTCACAGCATAAAAGACAGCTATCCAAGAAAATCTTTCCCAAAAGACCTCCCATGAATTCAAACAACCGAAGCAATAGTGATGATGAGATTGAATCGGAAAGCACTTCTTCAGACAGCACCTTAAATTCAAATCTCGAAATAATTTTGGATGAGGAAAATGACTCAACTGTTCCCGTTGAGCATGTTGGTGGGAAAGATGCAAGCACCTTATCCGATTGGCCCAAACCTTCGGTATTTCTCTATCACCACAAATATGTAATGGGACCAATCATCAGTATTCAGTTCATTTTTTTTTTCTTTAATACTATTACTTTTTGAAGTCCTTTCCTTTTTTTTTTTGAAACTTTCTGGAGAATGTTTTGTGCTGAGTGGTGGAGACAGAATTCCATGGACACCAACTTGTGGGTTGCCATATTTATGACATAATTCACTGTTCCCTTTTGTCCAAAAGTTTCTGTTTGATATATTCATGTGCATAGTTAAGTACATGGTTGTTAGTGTCAGTGTTGTTCCCTTGTGATCGGCCGCATAGGCTCATAACGACATTTTAGTATAATTACTTGCAGCCGAAAGGATGAAAAGTTTGTCATACATTATTGGTAATTTTTGACAAATAATTTGGCACATCTGTGTGGGATTCCTAATTGATAACTTCTTGTTAACCAAGATAAAGACCAAGCTTTTATGAAAAAAAAGAAAAGCCAAAAATGTGATGTCAAATTATTTTTATTTAACAGGACACAAATATGGATTTTTCACAGCAGCTGTCAAATGTGCAACTTGAGGATTTAATTGCCATGATAAGAAATGCAGAGAAAAGTAACACCTCCTTGTAAACTGCTGAATGTTTATAAATATGATTTTTCTTTTTCGCTGGTTTCTCACCTTGAATATAATATTTGTTAGATATTATACTTCTCAACGAAGCCCGGGTGCGTGCACTTGAAGATCTTGAAAAGATTCTCTCAGAGAAGGAGGCTTTGCAAGGAGAAATAAATGTCTTGGAGATGAAACTTGCAGAAACAGATGCAAGGATTAAACTTGCTGCTCAGGAGAAGATAAACGTGGAGCTTCTAGAGGACCAATTGGAGAAACTAAGGAAACAACTGTCGGAAAGGGGTGATGCTGATGGAAATTGTAGTCAGAACAGAAACATTATCGAAGAAGCTTCTCCATCACATGGTGATAGTGCACCAACTGTTACTAAGGAGCTTGAATCATTGAGAACACAGAATTTATCTTTGAAGGATGATATAGAAAGGCTTAAGGGGGAGCTTAGCAAAGTTAGGAATACAGATGAGCGTGTTGTAAGTCTAGAGAAAGAGCGGTTGTCTTTGGAATGTGCTTTGAAAGAGATGGAGCAAAAACTGGCCCTTTCTCATGAGGATGTTTCAAAACTTTCATCACTGAGAGTTGAATACAATGGCTTGTTGGAAAAGGTGGACAATTTGCAAGAGCTGCTTGACAAAGCAACCAGCCAGGCAGATCAAGCTATTCTAGTATTACAACAAAATCAGGAGCTTCGTAAGAAGGTTGATAGATTGGAGGAATCTCTCCAAGAAGCAAAGTTGTACAAGTTATCATCAGAGAAATTGCAACAATATAATGAATTGATGCAACAGAAGATAAAACTTATGGAAGAGAGGCTTCAAAGGTCTGATGAGGAAATACATACTCATGTTAAGCTGTACCAAGAATCTGTGAAGGAATTTCAAAATACACTCAATAAGTTGAAAGAAGATGGCAAGAGAAGGGCAAGGGATGAACCAGTAGATGATATGCCTTGGGAATTTTGGAGTAGATTATTGCTTTTCATAGATGGTTGTCTATTTGAGAAGAAAATATCTCCTGCAGATGCCAAGCTGTTAAGAGAAATGGTCTGGAAGAGAGATAGACGCATTTGTGATGCATATGCAACATGCAAGGAAAAGAGTGAACGAGAAATTGTGGCTATGTTACTTAGGCTGACCTCATCACCAATTCGGTATTGTATATGTGTATCCAATTTTTATCTGGACTATATGTTTACTTTTCATGTGGAATCGTTGTTTGAGTAATGCTAGAGATACAAATTTAAGTCAATACAAATTATACAAACTCCTATTTGCATTTCGTATTTGGTCAGAATGCTGCGCTATGTGTGATCACATACTTTTCAATTACCAATAACTGAATGCCATGAGATTTGTATGTATTGTATTGACTTTAGTTTGTAAATTTAACATTTTTCTTGTTGTGCATTGACATGTTTCTACATGCGGGGCATGCATCCCTACTCTATATGACCCATTGCTGTTTTCGATCTGCAGATCAGCGTTGCATATCATTCATATTGCAGCGGAGATGGCACCAGTTGCTAAGGTGAACTTGATTTGGCTAATTAGTTAGATTGGTTTTTCTTTGCTTAACATCCATTCTTTGTATTTTATTGTGTGATTCATGTCTTTCTTTTCATTTGGTGTAAATCTATATTTTGGTTCCTCTGGAGGGACTTGAATAGGTCAGCTTTTGCATGCATCAAAAGGCCCCTTCTCAATTCTCTGGTTCGTTGGCTAACGCCTTTGATCTTTAATGTTCTAGCTGAGATTCTTGTTTCAAATGTGGATGTAGCCACCTTTATAGAGTTTTTGGTGGTCCTGGGCTATTAGGAATGCACATGCTTAGTTTCCTTCGTTTAATAGACATGATTTGCTTTCTTTTTGCAAAGAAAAATAAGTACATAGTTTTCACTTATAAAGGTGCCGATTCAAATTTTTTCAACTGCAACCTCTTTCATGCGGATCCACATTCAGCTAATTTATATTTCTTTCTTACATAGAAGATAGAAATTATTAGCTTAGAAATTTTGGGTTTTCGCCTAGTTTTGCTAATCTGGCTTTTTTAGCTGACTGGAATCTTGAATATAAGAACCGCAGAAGTGGGACCTGTGATTTCTGGCATGCCATATCTGAGAGAGTTTATGTTCTTGTCACCACAAGCAGATGTCATATATTGACCTTCTTTGGCTGTTAAAGAACATTTTTTTTTTTTTTTTTTTTTTTGAGATAGGCATTATTAATATTGGTGGGCCATTGGAGTGGCTATGAAGTTGCAAAACTATTGTGACAATATTGTGCTACATTTATCCTGTCTGTTCTTGACAGAGTTAATGAGTTTTTTCATAGACTCTTCACATAAAGCTCCTGTTTTAAATCATCCAAGGGACAAAGGAAGCAGATGGCTGGGGTTATTGCCAGCTTCCCTGTTAGATAATGTTCCTAATGTGATTACCTGCAATTGATAACAAAATTTCTTTGCTAACAAAAGTTCACATTTTGGGACCATAATCATATTTTTAATTTATTCATGTATTTATTTATTTCTGAAAGGATTGTGTTTCTTTAAAGGTTGGTGGTTTAGGAGATGTTGTCACCGGTCTTAGTAAGGCGCTTCAGAAGAAAGGACATTTGGTGGAAATTGTGCTTCCCAAATATGATTGCATGCAATATGATCATATAAAAGACTTGAGGGTGAGCCTTTTATTCTTCTTCTTCTTCTTCTTTTTATTTTGTATATATGACCATTTTATTGGAAATTCTCTGAGATTCATAAAAATAATGTTATCGTGACTTTGAATTGTTTGTACAGGCTCTAAATGTGGCAGTAGAGTCATATTTTGATGGTCGGCTATTCAAAAACAAAATCTGGGCGGGCATTGTTGAAGGTTAAGTATGTTTTATTTCATAGCAGTGAGTGTAGATATCACAATTACTCAAGCTTTGGGTTAGCACATGTCGTCACCCGACTATATTTTGCCCCATTTATAAACAACCAGAAGCTTACCGGAGCTTATCTCCCTCAAAATTTAATTCATCTCTCTTTATTATTGCTGGTGAGTAATGCTTGGTATTTCCATTCCAATATCAATCTTATTATGCAGGTCTTCCTGTCTATTTTATTGAGCCTCATCATCCCAGCAAGTTCTTTTGGAGAGGAAACTTCTATGGGGAGAACGACGATTTCAAGCGTTTTTCTTTTTTTAGCCGTGCAGCACTTGAGCTGCTTCTTCAAGCTGGAAAAAAACCTGATATTATTCATTGTCATGATTGGCAGACTGCTTTTGTCGTAAGAAACACAATCAGATTTTGTTTCCTTCTCTAAATGTTTGATTTCTTGAAGAGGAATAAATATTCTTAATTTTAATTGCCAATTTTTTGTTTCTTTTTTAGGCGCCATTGTATTGGGATCTTTATGCACCCAAAGGACTCAATACAGCTAGAATATGTTTCACATGTCACAACTTTGAGTATCAAGGGTCAGCTCCTGCTTCAGAATTAGCATCTTGTGGTCTTGATGTGCACCAGTTGAATAGACCAGATAGAATGCAAGATAATTCCTCCCATGACTGGGTCAATGCGGTGAAGGTTTGGGAATTTCTGAATTATAAATTCAATGAACAAAAGACTTTTCTTGCCTCTAACTAGATGTGCTCTTGCTTCTCAGGGTGGAGTAGTCTTCTCTAACATTGTCACCACTGTGTCACCCACCTATGCACAAGAAGTGCGAACCGCTGAGGTAACATCAAGTACTATTTTCACACACACACACCTACACATTGCCTTTTTCCTTCACACTGTATTGGCCGGTCTACATTTCTTTTGGTGGTTTTATAATCTAATCAGTTTGAAGTTTGATGTAGAGTTCACCTGGGGAATATTCCAGGTGTTCTCTCTCTCTCTCTCTCTCTCTCTCTCTCTCTCTCTCTCGGCTTCTTCGCCATGACTGCAGTCAAACTTGATCCTGGATAAGTTCTCATGCACCGGAAAACATGTTGGTCTATATTTGTCATAGGAAAGAAAAGAAATGGTCAATCTCCTGTTGTTGGGAAAATATTAGTTAAGACTGCTGTATTCAGTTGACCAGAAAACTTTGGTTCCTACGCTAATTAATTGTAGTTGGTCATGTGTACCTCCCCCTTCCCCTTGTTTCATCTGTTTGCAAGGGCACACTAATAGAAGACATTTCACATGTTTGTTCGTCTTCATTTTTTCCCGTGATTGAACAATCATATCTAATATGGTTTTTTTGTACTGAAATGGAGCTATCTGTAGTTTCCCTTGCATGCATTCTTTGCTCCACTTCAGCTACACTTCTGCAGTGGAATTTATTTAAGTACTTGTTCAACATTTTGTGCAACAGAAGTAAGTTTCTCCAGGAATTTGGTTACAGCAAGTAATCCATTACACCTGATGCTGGTTTCTATTTGGTCCATCCTAACCCCATCCCACTTATCACATCATCATTCTTTTTGGTCAATACATCATATATAAATGAGGAAAGCAGTTTCATTCTTGCCTACTGATGATTTTGTTGTATCTTATTCTTGCCTATGGGCAGCATGTTAGCTTTACAAGTGCTTTCCATTTTGTCTTACTTATTCTTTACATAGATAGATGATAGAAACTTGAATTTACAAAACATTTCTAACATGTTGTGTAGGGAGGACGAGGTCTTCATCCCACCATTAACTCTCACTCAAAAAAGTTCATTGGAATTCTTAATGGGATTGATATTGATGCCTGGAACCCTTCAACTGATACTTTAATAAAAGTCCAATATACTGCAAATGATCTTCAAGGAAAAGCAGAAAATAAAGAAGCTTTGAGGAGGCATCTTGGGCTCTCTTCAACAGAAAACAGGCAACCATTGGTAAACTTTTTAAAATTTCGACTACTATCTTATTATCATGGCCTATTCTGCAATAGCAGGATTTTGTTATATGTGCTACTGCTGCTAGTAGTTGTAGCTTGAGCCACAGCAAGCATATGCCCTTTCGTCTTGTTGAAAAGGGGAAACATGTTAGGAAAGAACTTGTCAATTGTATCTTTTTTGTCCTCTTCTGTTTTTCCAATTTTTTCGACCATCTTCCCTAAACAGGGATCACACAACAACATCTGGGCTATTTTCTTAAACTTTCTAATATTAGTTTTCTTTGTTACATTTTTGCCATAGTTCATCATCTCATCCTAATCATATTTTTCACTATGTACTCATATGTATGTAGCTGTGTTTCAATAGCAATCAGTTACAAAGTGATTCTATAATGATATTGATGCACTTTCTTGTTTGTGTACCTGTATCTACTATGGATTTTACTTATATACTACCTTTAGTATTTATTTATTTTTTTTTTGTTTTATATTGTTCAATAATCAAGCTTCTTGGTCAGCATTAGATTGAAATCCTCGGGTCTGCTGTGCCAGGTGGGTTGCATAACGAGATTGGTGCCACAAAAGGGTGTTCATCTTATCAGACATGCTATTTTTAGGACATTGGAACTGGGAGGACAATTTGTGCTTCTTGGTTCCAGCCCGGTTCCTCATATCCAGGTAAAGATCCATCTCATATCTGAACTCTGTAGACTTATTAAATGAAATTAAGTTGAATTAACAGAACATTACAATGGAAAGGGGATCCAGACACCAAGATGGTGATGCAGCATCGGTTTATGTGGAAAAGAGGAGTAAAGGAGAGGAAGAAGGAGGAGGAGATAGAAAAGAAATATTGGGGACTGGAGCAATGGAATCTAACAAATTGGATCCCAAAAATATTAGGATATCATATTGAGTGACAAAATACCCGGGACATCAGATCTTAATAAAATACTCATGCAATGTGAGGAATTTACAGAATGTGCACTTAGGGTAAGCTCTCTCAAGTCCTTGTCATATTATTGTTGAAGAGGGTCTCTCGGGCTATCAGGAAGCCCTTACTCAAAAATCTCTTCATTGTGATGTCTTCAACAGTTCCCTTGGAGTCATAAACATGGACAAGAAAGAAAGGGCACAACCACCTATTCTGAAATCCAAATTTCACATGGGGAGGGTTGATGGTGCTTTAATAAGGTCACTAGTTGATGAGCAGCCTAGCTCCCCCCCCCCCTCCAAAAACAAAAAAAAAAAAGGATAATCTTAGGCAACCTAGGGTAAAGGGCGATTGTTTTATCGCGAAGAAAGAGAAAGCATTTTGGTCTGATAAGAAATGTCCTCTGTAGTGTTTCAAATTTTTTAGTAACTTTAATAATCTAGAAATAAGTTGCTGAAATTCTTAGTATTTTACAAATTTCTTTCTTCACATGTCTTGATTTAGTTAGAACTTTCTAAATATTTTAGATTTTAGTTGGTATTAAGTTATTGTTCTTTTTTAGAGTTTTACAGTTTTGAAAACTTTCTACTGTAGTGAGTTTTGAGTCCCATTATATTTCTATATTGGTTGAAGTTTTATTTAGAAGGTTTAGGAGTGCCATTATGTTGTTTTATCACTTATTAGTATGCCTTATTGATGTGAAACATGAATAGAGTGAATGGATTGAAGAATAAATTTAATGTTTAGTTATTTGTGTTGAGGTTGTGCGAATCTAAGTTTACATTTCAAGGTAAATAAATACACAAAGGACAAATTTTACATTTCAAGGGATATGAAACGCGTTCGCATATGTTGTGCTAAATTCCTTTCCCCACTTCACCATTTTGAATTGTGAATTCAACCAAGCAAGCAAGAGGAGAAATGATTGAAAATCCAATTTGTCATTTGAACCTTCTAATTTATGGAGATGTTTTGCAGGCTGAGCATATATATATTGAGTTACATGTAATTCAAGTTGTTAAATTATTGGTATCTTGTTGTTTAATCTTTCCCTTGTCTACAGCATCATTGACATTATTTGCTGTTCCAGTGATGTGCTGTGTCCTTGTTTCAGAGAGAATTTGAGGGTATTGCTCACCAATTTCAGAGTCATGACAACATTCGGTTGATATTGAAGTATGATGATGCTCTTTCTCATGCCATTTATGCGGCATCTGATATGCTTATCATACCATCTATATTTGAACCCTGCGGCCTTACTCAGGTGCTGTTTACTTACTCCAACTGGTTATGTTGTCATCCTCTTTCTTCTTCTGTCCACCTTCCCATTAGTTGGTATCTAAAGCCAATTACCCCCATTCTCTTGGTTCATCCAAAGCCCAATGCAGATTTAGAAGTGAAAATTAAAATTGCCTTTGATTTTTGTTGGTTGCTATGCATGTGGTTTTGAAGCCCAACTCCGCCACATAATTATTTTCATAATTATTTTCACAGATGATTGCAATGAGATATGGATCGGTGCCAATTGCAAGGAAAACTGGCGGTCTTAATGATAGGTATGCTGGTCGGTGCAGAATTAGTATGTCATAAAACTTTATTTGCTAGTTATCTTGTTTTTAGAGTTTAACCTGAACTTTGGTTCTTCTGCAGTGTTTTCGATGTTGATGATGATGCAATACCAGTTCAATTTAGAAATGGGTTTACATTTTTGACAGCTGATGAACAGGTAAAAATTGGGACATTAACATGGGGACTTTGCACCAGCCAACAACCAATTTCCCCCAACCCCCGGCCCCCGAGAGAGAGGGAGAGAGAGAGAGAGAGAGCGATAGTATTCCAACTTCAACGAGCATAAAAGTTTATTCTTATTGTCCTTATCTAGATCAGAATTTTGTGGTTATATGCATTACGTTTTCTTGGACCAAGACAACATAGAGGCCAAAATTGAGCCATGTTAGAAACAGATTATTAAAGACATTTGTTATGAGCATCATTGTTTCATTTTGAATTTATCTATTCCTATCTTGCCATTCTTATGTTGCCAAATGCCTCTAAAATCTCGCAGGGACTGAACAGTGCTTTGGAACGTGCATTCAGCCGGTATAGAAACAATAGAGAGTTCTGGGAAGAACTGGTCCACAAAGACATGAACATAGATTTCAGTTGGGATTCCTCAGCTGCACAATACGAGGAGCTTTACGAGAAAGCTGTGGCCAGAGCAAGGGCAATGCGGCAAGTCTGAGTTTGTCTGGAAGCCCAACTCTTATTTTTCTTGCAGTGCCATTTTGACTGCACAAGCCTTGAAATGGTATGTTTATAGAGATTGCTTTGACAGCCAGAGAGTTGAGCACGAATGCATCCGCAAATGAGAAAGTCTATTCAACTACGGCAACGGCAAATGACGGGAAGGTCTGGAAACTAATACAACAAGATCATGACTTGAGTTGCACCAGTTAGTGTTCATTTCATATTATTTACTTATACAATTCTTTTGTTCAGAAGTGCAGTCTTTTTTCTGCATTGGGATCTATACCATATCACACGGCCACCTTAATTTTTTCCTCTCTAGTCTTATGTAAAGCATGTATAACATTAACAGTCCATATATAAATTTATGAAAGAGAAGCTAATGACAATTCATGTCATATGTTTGTTTAGCCCTTCTCTTTGTATGGCAAACAAATGCATACCAACAGAGGCCCCAGCATTTCTACTAATCAACTTTTGTCACCAGTGCTTCTTTGTTTCATGAACTCATCTTTCATGAACACTATTTTTCAAGGAGTTCAATAGAAGAGAAGTATAAAATCTAATGTTTTCTTATTTTAATTGGTGTCTATCTCTACTTTCTCTAACCTCAAGTAACCGGTTTCTATCCTTACAATAATATCGCAATTTTAAAAGGTCAATCATTTTTTATTTTAGTTATGAGTTAATTTGATTTTTTTTTTTTTTTTTTTGATTTCATCCTCTCTCTCTCTCCATCTATTTTCATTTTAAGTGTTAAAAGATATAAGGGGAGAGACAGAGTAATGAGTCCGAAAATGTTAAATATAATTTTTTTTAAAAAACCATTGGTATTCAATAATTATATTAAGAATGACGTTTGATTTAAGTTGTATTAAAATTTTAAGGGGCAAAATTCTCGAGTATCGTATGCAAGAGTCGAATCGAGCGGACGAACTAGAAATTTGGTTAAAATATAAACTTTTTCTTCCTGTATGTATGTTCATTCAAACTTTTGAGATTTTGTTTAACATCATTGCATCAAACGTGGTTACCTCTCCTCTCACCATTTGGTTTCTCTGCTCTCTCTCTCTCTCTCTCATATGAGCAGAATCATCTCAAACATCAAAAAGGCCATTCTCTCCTCACTTGCAAAATTTCTCCTCATCCTCGTGGACTCTCTGATCTTCACATGTCCACATATCCACTTGCATTTCATTATTGCAATCACGTTCCCATCACAGAAACATCACAAAAGGCAAACAGACTCTTCCATGTGTCAAGGTGCGTTTGTCCACTTCTAATATTTCTTTTTCTACGATAACTTTACTCCTATCTTTTTCCCTTTATTTATTTTCTTTTCTAATCTTCTATCTATTTTGTTTAACACATATTGCACAAAAACATCTCCAAAATGCCATATAACACATAGTATAGATGTCGAGGCAACCAAAATTTTCTCTTATTCCTTCTTCGCTTCTATTTTTTTGATTAAACCAGATTTGAATTCCAAATCATAAGATTGAGAGAGAAAAATGTGACCACTTGATCGTCCCATGAAGACATTCATTCTTTGCTTCAAACTATCAATTTTCGGTCTTTCTTATATATTAGGTTTACAAACTTTTTCTCCTCTTCCGGATTGGCCTTTGTCATAGGTACAATGATTGATTAAGAATATAAAAGGTTGGGTGTAAAATTATTATAAATTGTAACACATATATATTTGAACCAATATATATTAATCCTGAACACTAATTCTCTTAAACAAGATCTCAAATTCGAGTTTTATATTTAATAAAAATAAGAATGGAGAGAGATCTGCCTCTCAAAAGTTTAATTTAATGTGAATTGAATTTAGTTGGTCCAATATATTTATTTGGAAAAGCCTCCATGTTTCTAAGTTGCGTGTGGGAATGAGTCTATATTATTGCAACACTAATGACTAAGGGCAAAAGTCCCTAGGAAACAGTCCAGTGACAATAGTCCACATCTCTTGATCCTGTGATCTGGTTCAATTCCTGTTGTAACAAAAAAAAAAATTATTAAGGGCAAAAGACAAAGTCTATCTTGGCATCAAAATAGAGCATATTTTTGAGTTTTTAATTTTAGAGGACGAAATTATAATTTTAATTATGGTTGCTCACTTCCTAATCCCCTAACTATATATGTGAGCTATAGGCATGTAAAATCATTTATTTTTTTCTTTTCTTTAAAGGAAAAATCCGACAAAATCAATGTATGATGGAGATTAATTTGTTGGGTTTTATCCCTTTTTTTTTTTCTTTTTGGGCCCTCTGAAAGTTTAAAGTCAAGAGCTCATAGGCGCAATATTGCTTTGGAGAATTACACAGTCCCATGGGAAGGTTTATAGGACAATTGTAAGGAGAAAAATCTGTAATAATTTTCAAAATTTAGATATAAAACTATTATTAGATAGATTCATTTCAGAATTTATAGTCACAGAATATTATTCCATCTTTGTGATATGTAAAACTTGTGAGTTTTTATAACAAATAGTATTTTTCTTTGGGCAAATCTTAACATAACAAATGAGTTATTCGTTTAATGATCTCAAGATTATGGGTTTGAATTCTCTCTCCCTACTGTACTAAAGCGAAAAGTGCTTGTGCATCAGATGACCCTTTTAGCATTTTTCTTTGTAGCTTTAGCATAGTCAATGGCAGGAGCTTTCGTAGTCAATGGCACGAGATTTCCCTTAACATTTAGCCTCTTCTCCCCCTCTCCCCACAAAAATAGATAAGTAAATGACCGATATTGTGGCAAAACTTTTATTAGTTCAAATAAAAGTTTTAGCATACCCTTTTGTATTTTGTGCTAAAATAGCATTACTTCATGCAATTAAAGTCTATATTTTGCACACAAACAAACATGGTCCGATAATTATGTCTAGTAATTTTTTATTCGAATAGGATGAAAATTTAATAACTATATTTATTCAGTAATTATATAGAGAGACTGATTTGTTATTTTATAATTTTAAATTCAGAAACCTTTAAATGAACAAAAAAAATCCATTTTTATGTTCAAATTGAAAATTTTTAAGTTGTGTAATTCTTTTTTTTTTTTTTGGTGTTATATCAATTGAAATCTGAATCCATATTCCTACTAATTCATTCGAGTGCTTGTTTGCTTATTTTAGATGACAGATCTGCCAATATAATTTTTTTTATTCTCAAATTTCAAATCCAAAACTTGTTTAAGAGATTTAATATCTTTTATCTGACTTTTCATTGGTTAAGTCGTGTAATTTTAGATATTCAAATAATAGGTCTTTTAAAAGGTTTTGACCTTATTTGTATAGTTAAAAGAGTAAATTAGGTACGGCTATGATCCTCGATATAGGCTGGCTACTCATCAGTGTTTTGAAATCTAGATCGGACTGGCCAGTCTAATTGAAAACCGGACCACCATCTAGTCCGAGTTTCTTTATACAACCGATTTTTGAAAAAATTAATCAAAACTGGTTAAAATCAGAGTTAGATAAAAAAAGTAAGATTGAATCGGTGCGGTCTAATCCATTTTTTTAGTACAAAGTATATGTGAGAAAGCATGAAAAATACATAACCTTCTATACTAGGATACAGAATATTATTATTTTTATTTTTTATAATTTAAATTTATTTATAATTTCATGATGATATTATTTAGTTTTTTCATTCGATCTGACCGATTTGACTCAGTAATCTATTAACCCTTTGGCGTCACCGGTTCATACTCCATTCCAGATTTCAAAACATTGCTACCCATCACTATTCGGGAGTAAGGGATGATGAAGTACACAAATCATTTAAGTTACCCACAAGCTTAAGGTATCCAAATTTCTTATGCATGTATTATATGCGGAATAATGCTGATATGGTACGACGTTGACCAGATTTCTGTTAGTAATTGCATTAATAAAAATAAAAATAAAAAAAAGATTTTGGTTGAAGAATTCTTCCTATTAGAAAAGTTAATTAGAACAAACTGGGTTTGCTAATGCAACAATGTCACAATTTTAAACAAGGGAAAATTGCACATAATTTTTGTAATCAGCAAAACTGGCAAGTTGATCCATATTATTAGAATATATTATATATCAAAATCAAATCAATTATTGATTTGATTATGAGAATATTTGAATTTTTGATTTTTATATTTATAATAATGGATTTTATACATAAATCTAATTTATTAAAATAATTGAGCATGAATATTTATATTATTATTATTGCTTCCAATATTATAGCCATATTCAAATATTAAAGAAAGTTTCATGTGACTTAATCTTTTTATAGATCCGTAGATGTATTTTTAAATTTTATTATTAAAAAAGAAAAACCATAAGTTCATTTTTTCAACAAGTGATGATTGTCATTAGCTATTTTTCTTTATCTTGTTTGCTTCATTACAAAAGTTAAAACTGTTAAGAAAATTATTATCGAATGCTAATATTTTGATAATAATAAAACTTATATTTATTACTAATCAATTAACTCAGTGTATAGGTATTAAAGATAAACTTTTATTAAGTTAAGATTAAATTTTACGATTAAAGGATAGAAATACCGGTTCTAGAGAGGCTATCATGGATCAGAAGTAAATAGAAAGTAACTATCTAAACAAAGATTAAGCTATCTAAATACAAACATAGAAGTTGTTAGCATAGAAGGATACCTCTATAGAAGAAATCCTGACACTCTCCAGAAGCTGTAAAATTTGAACAGTTTTGAAAGAGATGCAATTTTATCTCAAATCAAGATCTAACTTAGCAAATTAAGTACAGATCGGGTACCGTAATTAGTCTAGAAACATGCTTAAATGCATCATTAGATGTTCAGATGATTGAATATTTAAATTCAAATCATTTACTACAGTAAAAACAAGAGTTTAGAGAATAAGAAGGCTTATATCTAGGAACAACAAGCTGACTTTTAGGGGGGGTTTTGCTATTTGTTATTTCTCTAATAGTCCACCATTTTCAAATTTGAAAATACCACATTAAAAATAGATTGTTGGTTTTTAAATACAAATATTTGCAAAGATAAAAATCAAAGGATAATGTGGAGAAAATCAAGAATGAAATCAGTAATTTATTCATATTTTTACTACAGTAAAAGTTTTGGGAAGCCATCTTTGTATTCTTAAAACTTTTCGATGGTGATTAGTTTTAAAAAAACTCTTCCTCGGGTTTAAAGCTCAATATACAAAGAATATTTGATATCTTTTATAAGTTATTTCAATACTTTAAGAGTGAGATATTAGTTCCAAAATTTGGCTACTTGAACAGTTTGGGTTGAGTGTGTATCAGTTTCTATCTTCTACAGAGATTGTTTTGTGTCTGTTATGTATTGTTAAACTTCATAAAACTTAGAGAGAATGTGAGGAACACTTTGTTGGGTAGATAGACTAGTTGAGTATGAATTAAGATAGAGTGTTTGTTGGCTTTAGTCATCCTCAAGATTAGAGATACAAAGTGTCAATAAAAGTGGATATACTCAAACTTATAACTATCATTAATAGTAAAAACTAACTGTTTTTGGATCTCGATTTGCTGAACTAAAAGAGTGAATATAAGCATAATGCCAAATTACTATAAAAATTGGCTTAATCTCTCTATCTCTTGCCCTTTATTTTTGTTACATACTTATTTCGTGCAACAAAAATAAAGAGCAGAGATAGAGAAATCAAGCTAATTTTAATAATGGTTCGGTCTTATATCTATGTCCACTCTTCCAGCTTAGCAAGATAAAGTCTAGCAACTGCTAATTTCCACTATCAACAAGAGTTACAAGTTTGAGTACATCCACTCTTGTTGACACTCTGTACCTTCAACTTTGAGGATGACTTAGTCCAACAAGTATTTTATCTTAACTCTCATTTAACTAGTCTATCTATCCAATAAAGTGTTCATCACACTCTCCCCAAACTTTCTGAAACTTAACAGTACATAACAGATGCAAAGCAATCTCTACAAAATAGAGAAAATGATACAAGCTTGCTGTAAATAGATAACCCAAGCTGTTCAAGTAGCCAATTTTTAAAATTAATATCTCACTCCCAAAGAATCGAAATGACTTTCTAAAAGATGCTGAGTAATCTCTGTATATTTAACGTTAAACCCTAGGAAGTGTTGTTTCAAAACTGATCACCATCAAAAAGCTTTAAGGCTGCAAATATGGCTTCCCAGAATTTTTACTACAGTAAAAATTTGGATAAGTTGCTGATTTCGTACTTGATTTTCTTCACCCTATCTTTTGATTTTTACCTATATAAATATTTGAATTTAAACATCAACAATCCTTGTTTAATGTGGTATTTTCAAATTTGAAAATTGTGGATTGTTGAAAAAGTAACATATGGAAAAACATCTCAAAAAAATCAGTTTGTTGCTCCTGGATATAAGACTTCTTATCCTTTAAACTCTTGCTTCTATTGCAGTAAATGATAGGAATTTAAATCTTTAATCACTAGAACTTCTAGTAATGCATTTAGATATGTTTTTAGACTAAGTGCAACACCCAATCTGCACTTAATCTGTTGGACTGGATCTTGATTTGAGATAAAATCACGTCTACCACAAAACTGCCTAGGTTCTGTAGCTTTTGGATAGTGTCACAACTTCTTCCATAGAGGTATGCTTGTATGCTTGTGTTATCTTTGTTTAAACAATTAGTTTCTGATCCATGATAACATCTGTAGAACCAGTGCCTCCATCTTTTAATCATATAAGTTAATCCTAACTCAATAAAAGTTTATCTTTAAGACCTGCAAACCGAGTAGATTGATTAGTAGCGAATGTAAAGTTTTGTTATTATAGAAAACTTAGGATTCGACAATCATTGTCTTAATAGTAACCAATTTGGCCAATGAACCTTAATTCAAGTGGCACCTCCCTCATCCCCTTTGAATAGAGTTGGATTTGAATTTCACTGTATGCATAAAAAAAAAAAGTAACCAATTTGGGAAGCTTAATACTTTTCTTTTCTTCTTATATCTCCTTCGCTCTTTTGAAAAAGTAGAGGAAAATACTTCGTCAAGGCATTTGATTTTTTATTGGTTTAATTCTTGGAAAGGGAAAATCAAATTGAGCAAAATTTGTTTTAGGTTTAGAGATGGTAAGACTTAGGGTTTCAATTTTTTTTTCCCTAATTAGCTAGTTGAGGATGACCAAAAGAATGAAAGAAGAAATTCGTGTTATTAATTGTTTATTATATTTTCTTTTATTTTGATGGCAAAATTTCTTGCGAACGAGGTAAATTTTATCTCATATATATATATATATATATATATTAAAAGAGTTTATCAGGAGAAGATAAATTGTTAATAATAAGGATAACTTGTCAAAAAAATCGAACCTATGCCGTTTATAGTAATATTTTTAAATATTATAGTATTTAATTTTTTGATGAATATTGTAATATTTAAATTGTTACATTTAAATTTTAAATTTATAATATTTAATTGTTACACAATAAGAGTAAAAGAAAAAAAAAGGTACGCAAAACAATGCAGACATTTTGATTTGGAAAATTAAAGTTATACTCAATTGAATTGAGTTTAGATAAATTTTTAATATAAAAAATTATTAATTATAATGATTTTATTTAAATTTAAATTAAATTTTTAATTGTGAAATTTTATCTTTTATACAAAAAGAGGACTTGGTAGGGTTCAAGGAAAAATATTTGTTACGTTCCGCCTAACTCAAAATTAAGAGTGAGTTTAGTTTTGCTTGAATTGTAATAAGCTTGTTTTATCCTTTTTTCTTTTTTTGGCTTTACCGACTCATATTCGATAACCAATTTTATTGACTTTGACTATTTTAGTTCGAGCTAATTATCAGATTTATTAAAGAACGAACTCTCATTGTATCTGTTTTTTCCCTTTTTAATATTCGAAACTTCAAAACTGAAATCTTAATTAAGAAAATTTAGTGTTTTGTCACTGAACCAACAAAACGTTGGTCATAAGATTTTTTTTTTTTTTAATATGAGATTTAAATCTCTCATAAACTTTTATCTACAAGGACGTGAACTTTGCCTCTTTTTGCAATTAAGGACATAAAAGTTTAATTTGGAGCTTCCTTCAAAACTTTTTAACGACGCTTATGATATGCCATTAAGAAATGTCACATGGTGATGATATGGTGCTGAAATAGCAAAAAAACTGATTTTATTATATAAAATAATTAATAATATTAAAGAAAGAAAATGAGAAAAAATGAAAACAAAACCCATCCTCTGGGCTTCACTTGGGCCTGATCGAGCCGGCCCAGATAACAACTCTCGGCTTGACAAAGTGCCTCCTGACAAAAACGCGGGCCGAGGAGGCCGCCAGCCATTCACTTATTTACCATTTTCAGACTGTTTATCATCCTCGCGCCAAAAGTACCTGGGTTGTGGGGGAAGGGTGTCTCACCTTTAATCATGTGTTTGGGTGGAAAGGGAAAAAATATCATTGAGAGAACCCCAGTGAAATGATAATATACCAAAAAAAAACAAAATCCTCGCGCCAAAAGCAGTTACCTCCCTCCCCATTTCTCCTCTGCGCTCTCTCTCTCCCTCTCTCGTCCATCACCTGCCATTTTAGAGTTTCACTTCGATTAATCTAGGTCGAGCCACTGTGAGGTGCTCTCCCAACATTTAATGCGGTTCTAATGCCCTTGCCACTAGATCTTTCTCTTATGAGCAGAATCATCTCAAACATCAAAAAGGCCATTCTCTCCACACTTGCAAAATTTCTCCTCATCCACTTCTACACTCCGATCTTCACATGTCCACATGTCCACTTGCATTTCATTATTGCAATCATGTGCCCATCACAGAAACATCACGAAAGGCAATCAGATTCATGCACTAATGCTTGTAAGCCGATTTCTCACTTCTCCCTCTTCTGTAACAAGTTTAATCAACACGTACTCTTAAGTGTAACCAAATTGACAATGCTTTATTAGTGTTCGATTTTTGCGTTGATCATAAAAATGTGTATTCATGGAATGCAATTATTTCTGGGTTAGTCGCAAATGACCTTTTGGATGATGTTCTTCCTGATAAGTTTACTTTCCCCTGCTTGATTAAGTGTTGTTGTGATGTTCTAGAGGTTAGGAAGATTCATGGGTTGATGTTTAAATTTGGGTTGGAGTTGGATTGTTTTGTTGGAAGTGCTTTGGCAAGTTCTTACTTGTAATTTGGTTTCATGGATTCTGCACTTGCGTTGTTTGAGGAATTGTCTGTGAGGGATGTGGTTCTTTTGAATGCGATGATTAACGTTCAGATTGGGGAATTTGATATGGCTCTGGAGGTTTTTGCAGATATGGCAAAAGAGAGGGTTGTGCCAAGTAATGTTACAGTGACGGGCACTATTGGCTTTTGCGGTGAAGGGAGAGCTTCATAATGGGAGAGTGATTCATGGTTTTGTGATGAAAATGGAGTATGATTTGGGTGTTGCTATATCGAATGCCCTGATTGATATGTATAGGAAATGTAAATGGATTGGAGATGCATTGAAGATTTTCTGGGCTATGGTTGATAAGGATATATGCATTGAAGATTTTCATGAACAATCTGGTGATCATGATGGAACTTTGAGGCTTTTTGATGAGATGTTGCATGTGGGGGTTAGGCCAGATTTGGTGACAGCAACTGCTATTCTTCGGGCTTGTGCACATTTGGCAGCATTGAGGCTTGGTAGAGAGATTCATGGTTGTATCATTGTAAATGGGTTAGCGAAGGATTTGGAAGATGTGATGTTAAATAATGCTGTTATGGACATGGATGCCGAGTGTCGGAGCATGACAGATGCTCAC
Organism: Dillenia turbinata; assembly: GCA_037126225.1. Taxonomy (NCBI): domain Eukaryota; kingdom Viridiplantae; phylum Streptophyta; class Magnoliopsida; order Dilleniales; family Dilleniaceae; genus Dillenia; species Dillenia turbinata. The sequence continues at coordinate 13,241,999 of JBAMMX010000023.1, read as the reverse complement.
TTGGTCTTTAGTTCGCTAAGATATAAGGATGTAGCATCATGGAACATAATGATAATGGGTTATGGCATGAATGGCTATGGCAATGAGGCACTGGAAATGTTATTGTGCATGTGTGAGTCACAACTTAGGCCTGATGAGGTCACATTTGTTGGGATTTTATCAGCATGCAACCATGTAGGACTCGTGAGTCAAGGACGTGAGCTTTTTGCAGAAATGGAGCCAAAAAATGTCATGATTCCAACCATTGAACATTATATATCTGTACTTGACATACTTGGCCGAGCAGCACAGCTTGAGGAGGCTTATGAACTTGCTGTCACAATGCCAATTGAGGCCAACCCAGTTTTGTGGAAGCTTTTCTAGCAGCTTGTCGACTACATGGCAATGCAGCTCTTGTGGAGGTTGCCGCACAAAGAGTGCTTGAACTTGAACCGGAGCACTGTGGTAGTTATGTGCTAATGTCAAATGTTTATGGAGCTGCCGATCGTTATGAAGATGTTTCAGATGTAAGGCATATAATGAGGCAAAAAAAGGATAAGAAGACACCTGGCTGTAGTTAGATTGAGCTTGAGAATGGCGTGCATGTTTTTGTACCCATCCTGAAACCAACTTGCTTTATGCTGGATTAAACTCATCGACTGCCCGTTTGAGTGTGGTTACATGGCATATGTCTAGCACCTTGTACTCTGGAATGGCCGTAAACTAAGCAAATGGATGCCTTTGTAAAGTACCAGGTGCGAAGTTTGCTTTATGGTCAAGTCCTATCTTGTTCAACCCTGAAAGATTGCTAGAGCAGCCAAAAAAATGCCCATTTGGATCAATTTTTCTAAAGTAGGCAATCACTAGTTCAGAAAGACATGAATACAGGAAGCTGAAATTCTTTTGCTTTATACTACGGTAAGCTGTATGAGAAGTCAGGCCAGAGCAAAAGCAGCACAGAACCTGAGCTTGTTTGGATGGGATCTTCCAAAGCCATTCTTGTGGCATGAGTATAGAGTCCCTAACCATGTTTTAATCAGGAGGTAGAGAGATATGCGAGTGGATGTTAGGCTCCTGCTTGACCAATTTCTTGGAGTCGGGGGAAAATCCCTCTCATCTGATGACCCTGAACAAGGAGCTGCTTGGAGCAATGCATCTGCAATGGAGATGTAACTCCAGACTACTTGTACATTGGGAATGGAGTTTCTAAAAGTTTGTAATGCAACAATCTCTTGAAACTTTAATATCTTTCACATCTTCCCAGTTTGTTGTTTTAATAGTCATTTAACCTATTCATTGATTGATGAGGATGGCCTGTATTTTGTGGCTTATGTGTATCATAACTAATTCTCATTTTTGTAAAGCATATACTCAGATTTTGCTACTTAATCTAAAAGCTTCATTTTTCGTTCCAAAGTAGTCTGCAAAAAGCGATTTAAAAAAGCTCTGTTCTCCAAGGTTTTGGCAGGAACTTAGAGGATTTTCCTGATTAGATGGTGGGTGTTCACCTAAACATGTGATTTTGTATTCTTGACCTTATATTTTGGCGAATCAATGCATTTTGAGCTCCGGATCTATCATTTGTTCATTGTTACCATATGTTATGATCATCATTCTGGTAAACAGCAGGTCAGGTCAAGAGCAAAGAGACTCGCAGAAAGCAGATTCTACATTTGGTACACAAAATTCACATTATATTCTCCATAAGTTCTCAACTAATGTACATTGGAACATTACATCAACAATCAATCCTCACATGTCGCATCTGTAGCTCATTTTCCGGGGACGAAGTTGGTGGCATATGCCCAGGCATTGTTATTGACGGGGTCAGCAAGGTGATCGGCAAGGTTCTCCAATGGGCCCTTTCCGGTGACAATAGCCTGAACAAAGAATCCGAACATGGAGAACATTGCAAGCCTGCCATTCTTGATTTCCTTGACCTTGAGCTCAGCAAAGGCTTCTGGGTCATCAGCAAGGCCCAACGGGTCGAAGCTACCACCGGGGTAGAGTGGGTCAGTGACCTCACCCAGTGGCCCACCAGCAATGCGGTAGCCCTCAACGGCCCCCATCAAGACAACTTGGCAAGCCCAGATAGCAAGAATGCTTTGGGCATGGATCAAGCTTGGGTTGCCCAGGTAGTCAAGGCCACCCGGGCTGAAGATTTGGGCTCCGGCCTTGAACCACACGGCCTCACCAAACTTGACACCGTTGCGTGCCAAGAGCTCAGGGAAGACGCATCCGAGAGCTCCAAGCATGGCCCATCTGCAATGGATCACCTCGAGCTCACGGTTCTTGGCGAAGGTCTCCGGGTCAGCGGACAGCCCCGCAGTGTCCCACCCGTAGTCGCCGGGGAATTCACCGGTGAGGTAGCTCGGGGGCTCACCAGAGAACGGGCCCAAGTACTTGACCCGGTCCGGCCCGTACCATGGGCTGCCAGGGGAAACAGGCCTGGGGCCAGTTTTCCTCATGGAGACTCTCCCCGTGCCGAGGACCTCAGGAGCCAGCTTCACCACCTTTCCGGCGAATGATGGGGAGGAGAGGGCCATTGTAGAGGCTGCCATCTTTGGTGAGACTGTTTTCTTTCAGGTTATGAGTGTTAAGTGTACTAGGTTGATAGTGGTGGAGATGAGGGAGGTTGGAGGTTGGAGGTTGGTATTAATAGGACTTTAGTTCAAGGCCTCTCCTTATCTTGGGATTTCTTTATCTCTACTCTCATTGGAGATCCTAGATTTTTGTTTTGTTTTTCTCTCTCCACTTGGCATCATCCAATCCACCAAGTTCTTAGATTTTTACACCCTGTATGTCTTAGATATTCCCACCTAATTTTCCCACTTGGGATGCAAGAGAAACTTTAGACCACAAAAAATAGAAAGCCCAAAAGAAAAAGGCATAGATTGAGGGAAGAATAACATGAAAAGGAAATCCCATTGAAGAATGAAAAGATGAGATAGATTTAAATCACCAAAATCAATTTAAGCTATATTTCTCATTTTATTTTTTCTATGTGATATGCACAACTCAAGGAGAGGAGTTAATTGCAAACACTTTTCTTTTCGATCAATGGTAAGAAATACATTCATTTTTAAATAAAATTGAAACAAAATTTATTTCAAAAGAATTATGCATATTTATTGAATAGATTCATATATATATATATATATAGTTTAGCCCATATCAAGAATTCTAAGTATTATTGATTTTGATTTCCTATTGTTAAAAATGAGAAAACCCTAATGCAAAGTACCATTTACTGTCAACATTTTCTTCTTCTAACCTATTATCCTCTCAAACATTTTTGGTGGTGAAGAAATGCAACCCCAATTAGGTTGTAGGAGGTCGTGATTCTTCAACCTTACTTCCAATCTTGGTTAAGAACTCAAAGTTTTAGTAGTTAGACCTAGTGTTATCAAAATCTACCGTGTCATGGTCGAACTACGATTGGACTGTAATCTAAAGAAAAAGCGAGTTTGTTTGAATAAAATATTGTATAAATAATTAAACTACGGTTTTTTAATAAAACAAAAAATTCATTAGAATTTAATTTATTACACTTTAAACAAAAGGACATTAAAGTCTTTTAGTATATAAGACATTAAGAAAAGTTCTACATCAAAATTCCTAAAATTCTCTTCAAATGTATTGATCTCTCCTCTACTTCTCCATCTCTTCCATGTGTTCTCTTCATTTTTCAAATTAGTTAATTAACTGAACTTATTATTTAATATAAATTTTAAAAGTGATCATTAATTTTATAATTATTAAAAAATTGATTCTCCGTTGAATTATAATTTTAAAATTCACGGATCACGTAAGATGTTGATAACATTGGTTAGACCAAAGGTTAACGTAAGTTCATATATTTTTATTTTGATATATTTTGACTAAGTCAAGAGAATGACCCTGTACTCCTGTAGACACCCAGAGCATTCTTCTGTGATCACTTAGCTAGTCAATCTATCTATCCACGTTTTCTCTTTTAAGGATATCAGACTATCCACTATAGCACGTGTCATCGTATGAATGGCCATACAATGAGCATGGATCTTAGGGTTAAGATTTTTGGTAATTGCTGGACCATCATCTAAAATCAAGTGACCAAGTGGTTCGCAGAAGGCCACGGAGGAAATCATTGCAATTTCCAGACAATGTCGACAACCAATGAGGAGGTAGATAGAGATCTTCTAAGATAAGGACCCTCGGCAATTTAAACTGAACCTTGACAAGGCCCAACAAGCGCAAACCACAAACTGAGTGTATCGACCAGCTCTTCTTTGAAACAGCTTTTCCTAGGGTTGGTATTCATTTGAGTTCAAACAATGGCAGCCTCTACAATGGCCCTCTCCTCCCCATCATTCGCCGGAAAGGTGGTGAAGCTGGCTCCTGAGGTCCTCGGCACCGGGAGAGTCTCCATGAGGAAAACTGGCCCCAGGCCTGTTTCCCCTGGCAGCCCATGGTATGGGCCGGACCGAGTCAAGTACTTGGGCCCATTATCTGGTGAGCCCCCAAGCTACCTCACTGGTGAATTCCCAGGCGACTACGGGTGGGACACTGCTGGGCTGTCCGCTGACCCAGAGACCTTTGCCAAGAACCGTGAGCTCGAGGTGATCCATTGCAGATGGGCCATGCTTGGAGCTCTCGGATGCGTCTTTCCTGAGCTCTTGGCACGCAACGGTGTCAAGTTTGGTGAGGCCGTGTGGTTCAAGGCCGGAGCCCAAATCTTCAGCCCGGGTGGCCTTGACTACCTCGGCAACCCAAGCTTGATCCATGCGCAAAGCATTCTTGCCATCTGGGCTTGCCAAGTTGTCTTGATGGGGGCTGTTGAGGGCTACCGCATTGCTGGTGGGCCACTGGGTGAGGTCACTGACCCACTCTACCCCGGTGGTAGCTTCGACCCATTGGGCCTTGCTGATGACCCAGAAGCCTTTGCTGAGCTCAAGGTCAAGGAAATCAAGAATGGCAGGCTTGCCATGTTCTCCATGTTCGGATTCTTTGTTCAGGCTATTGTCACCGGAAAGGGTCCATTGGAGAACCTTGCGGATCACCTTGCCGACCCTGTCAACAACAATGCCTGGGCATATGCCACCAACTTCGTCCCGGGAAAGTGAGAGACCTTTATTATATGACTAAGTGTGACATGTTTGGAAGTGGGTTTTCCCACTCAAATTATTGTGCTTATGTGAGGAGAATGTGCGTGTGTTGAGGTGTTGTAAATGGATGCGCTGATCTAATATCAGAAATTGTGAATTATGTGTACTACCTTACTTATATTTGGATGGATGCATCGGAATGTACCCCGTGAGAATTTTGTCACAGCAATGTGTGTCCCCATTTCCTTTTTTTTTTTTTTTTGAGTTACACGAGAATTAAACCTCGAATCACAATGTTAGGAAAGAGAGATTATAACCACTAAACTATCTCCTTAGATACTGTTTCCATTTTCCTTTCCATTTAAGTTAACAACTCTCTCTCTCTCTCATATCCGAAATTTCATCAAATTAATGCATAAGATACAATACAAGACAAGTAAGACTAGTTAGCTTAACAATTTTGAACGAATTGGAAAGTTTAAACTTCAATTTTAAATGTGAGTTTTGAGTTTAATACATTACGAATAAAATATTTTATTTTTGAAAAATAAACAATTTGCTTATGACCAAAAAAAAATAAAATGCAGACTTGGCCCACCAACTTGGAGCTAGCATTTTGGCACTCCGATTATGAAACCGATTAGCATTTTGTTTGAATAGATGAAAAAAATATTGAATTGTCCCGCCAGCTAGGAGGTATTTCAGAGCCAGTTTTGGGTTCCTTAACTGAGCGCTCGGTTGAGGTGTTCGGGTACACAGCTTGAACTATCAAAGTAGTATTTTTTTTAAAATAAAATTAATTGATATTCGGAGTCATATTCTAACTAATTCATTTTAAGTGTTATTGAATTCAATTTAGGAGGTAGTTATGTCAATGTAGTGTTTTTTACACTCTCGCAACCTAGTTGCAGCCATGTTGCGACTATCAAAGTAGTATTTGAAAAATCTAATTAACCATTATTTTTTTTTCTTTTATCGGAAACAATTTTTTTAACTAAAATGAAAGTATTTTAATAAAAAATATTAAATTTTGTAGTGATGAAAAATAAATTTTTTCAATAAAATGAACTTAAATTATTATTATATTAATAAATTTTTAAAATTGCCTAATATCAATATTTACCAACCTCACCTGTCCAAACTTAAAACTTCTTCGTCAACATGACTATGACGACCCCATGATGTCAAACAAGTCTACCTTAAACGAGTTGAGGTGCTTGAGGTAAGAAGACACTATCACAACCTTTAGCTTCAAGAGACAATTCAAGAACAGACCTTAGAGCTAAACTGATGTACCAGAAATAACAGAAGGAAGACCAACAAGCAACAGAAGAAACTAAAGTAGTTAGGCTCCCAACTGTCATCACATGTTAGTTAGAATAGTAGTTGCGCAGTAGTCCTGATTTGTATAAAGGAGAGGACCGGAATAATTAAGAGGTAGCTGGATTGATGAATAAGAATTTCCTTCTTCAACTGTTTCTCTCTCTCTCTTCGTTCTCTCTTTCTCTCCTCCTTCTACCTCCTATTACTGCTCAGTCTTCTTCATCCTTCATCTTCCTTCATCCTACATTCTTTCACAAACACCTTCTCTTCTTATAATTCTTTGCATCTCTTACTTTTCAGACATCTAGTTTTCATTATAGAGCTCTGGGCTTAGTTCTTGGCAGCCTAACTATTGTTCTGATTCCTCAATAGAAGGGAGTCGTAACAAAATTGGTATCAGAGCGAAACAAATCCAAATTCAGATTACAAATGGCAGAAGGGACTCGACAAAAGTCACTGAAAGAACAATTTAGGAAGTTTGAGGCCAGAATGCAAGAATGGGCTTCTGAAGCAAAGGAACACAGAGCGCAGGTAGATCAACAATTAGCAGAGATTCGTCAGACGATGAAAGAGCAGGCACAATTCTGGCGAGCACACGTGGTTTGTACAGAAGAGAGATTTCAGTCTATCATGAAAAGACTCAGTAAGGACAAACATGAGGATCAAGAAATGAACAAATTGAACAGATCTCCCTTACTACTTACCCCTAGTGAAGGTCGACTACGTGGAGAACAACTGTCCAAAAAAGAAACTTTGCACCGAGGATCTGCTGCAAACTACCCCAGGATTGAGCTTCCCATGTTCAATGGGGTTGATCCGAGACTGTGGATAAGAAGATGTAACAAATTCTTTGCCATTCAACAGATACCCATACAAAATTGGGTTGAAGTAGCAGAAATGTATTTGGATGGGAAGGCAGAAATCTGGTTCCAAGGTCTCAAAAGAGTTAAGAAAGAAATGGGATGGGAAGAATTTACCCATATGCTATGCCAACGATTTGAGCTAAAAGGTGTTCGTGATGAAGTCGAGGAGCTCAACAAGCTTCAATAGGAAGGAACTATGGCAGAATACCAAGAAAAGTTTGAAGAATTGTGGTCCATTATGTTATACAAGAATCCCACTTTATCTGAAGATTACTTCATATCCAGTTTCATTAGCGGAGTTAAGGAAGAGATTAAGCCTATGCTTAGGATGCTCAAACCCAGCACTCTACTACAGGCATTTGAAATAGTCACTATCCAAGAACAATCTCTAGAGATTAACAGACAGAAGAAGAGCAATTGTAGCAGGAATACAGAACCTATGGAAGCAAGAATCAAAGGAAACAACAATACTTACAAAGTGGTAGTGACCGCAAGCAAGGAATTATCCAATGAAGTAGTGCCAGATGAAAAAATAACCAAAATCTCTGCACCGGAGATACAATACAGGAGGCTTAACAACCAATGCTACAAATGTGGGGAGAAGTATACTCCAGGACATCACTGTAAATTCAGAGCACTAAATCTAATTGTAGTAGCAAAAGAGAGCCTGGACCTGGAGGATGAAATGGCTGGAGTTCAAAAGGAAACTACAGGTGAAATCTATGACATTCCTTTGTGTGTTCTGTCAAATTCCTTGAAAAGAAAGACTTTATTATTGCAAGGGAACATAGGACAACTACAGGTTATGATATTAGTTGACACAGGAAGTTCCAATAGCTATCTAAATCAGAAGTTGGTAGATATACTCCAAGTGAGTCCTGAGGTAGTTGAACCAATACACGCTATCCTAGCAGATGGCAGTAAAGTCACTAGCTATGCACAAGTGAATGGAGTTAAATGGAGCATCCAGGGGTACAAGTTTTCTTTTGATTTAAGAATCATACAATTGGGAGGTTGGGACATTATTTTAGGGGTGGACTGGATGTATGATTACAGTCCTATTACCTTTGATTTCAAGTTGTTACAAATAAAATTAGCAAGTGAGGATGGGGAAGCAACATTGACAGGAGAAGTCGAACATCCTAGAATGAAACTGGTAAGGGGAAAAACCACTAGAAAATTCAGGAAACAACAGCTACATAATTGCTCAGTAATCACCTCTTCTGAAAACAAACAGAACCATCGAACACACAAAGAAATCTATGAGCTTTTGAAACAATTTGATGATGTTTTCTCTACACCTCAGTCTCTTCCACCTGAGAGAATACAGGACCATGCCATACCACTCGAACAAGAGTCCCAACCCTTTAAACTTCCTCCATACAGATACCCTCACTCATAGAAATCTGAGATTGAAAGGCAAGTGCAAGATATACTAAACAATGGAGTAATTAGACAAAGCAATAGTCCTTTTGCCTCCTCTGTGCTGTTAGTTAAAAAAAAAAAATGGTAATTAGAGATTTTGTGTTGATTATAGACAACTCAATAATATCACAGTGAAAGATAGGTACAATTCCAAATATTGATGAACTTCTAGATGAGCTACATGGCTCTAGATGGTTTTCAAAGATGGACCTCAGATCAGGATATCACCAGATCAGAGTCCAACCTAAAGACATCCCTAAGACAGCATTTCAAACCTATCATGGACACTTTGAATTCCTATTGATGCCATTTGGTTTGACAAACGCCCCTACTACATTTCAGTCCCTGATGAACAATATATTTCAACACTTTCTGAGGAAATTTGTACTTGTCTTCTTCGATGACATTCTCATATATAGTCCAGACTGGACCACCCACATTCAGAATCTTAAGGATGTACTACTACTACTGAGGCAACATCAATTGTTTGCTAAAATTTCTAAGTGCACTTTTGCTCAAGACCAAGTGGAGTACTTAGGCCATATTGTGTCGACCCAAGGAGTCAAAATGGATCCTTAGAAGACTGACAGCATTTCAAAATGGCCAGAACTTGCTAGTACTAAAGCACTAAGGAGCTTTTTGGGCCTTACAGGATATTACAGGAGATTTATCAGAAACTATGGATTAATAGCCAAGCCACTCACTGATCTAGTGAAAAATGATAGCTTTATTTGGGGAGAGGATGCTCGAAAAGCTTTCCAGTACCTCAAAATAGCTATCAGTTCAGCTCCATTCATGCGACTACCAGACTTTTTAAAAACCTTTATAGTGGAAACAAATGCAAGCTCCAAAGGTTGGGGGGCTGTTCTGATGCAGGAAGAGCAACCTATAACATTTCTAAGCAAAGCATTAGGTCCCAGAAGTCAAGGACTGTCAGTGTATGAAAAATCGTTGCTAACTATGGTTATGGCAGTCACAAAATGGAGACACTACCTAGTAGGATATCATTTTATTATCAAAACAGATCATCAGAGCTTAAAGTACCTATTGGAGCAAAAGTTGACACACACTTTACAGCACAAGTGGTTAACTAAACTACTTGGTCTCGACTATAAAATTCAGTACAACAAGGGCATGGAAAACAAAGTGGCAGACGCTTTTTTAAGAAGAGAAGTTACATAGGAGGAAGTGCAGGAAGGAATGCTGCTAGCCACTTCTATAATCAGGCCACAGTGGATAGATGAAGTTATACAAAGTTATGTGGGGGATGAAGAATGCCAAAAGTTGATCTGTCGACTGAGTATGGAACAAGGAAGCAATTCAGATCTTACTTTTCAGGATAGAATTCTGAAATCTAAAAAGAGAATTTACATTGGGAAGGAAGGACAGTTGAGGGATAAGTTACTACAACAGATGCATGGATCAACAATTGGAGGACACTCAGGCCAAAGAGGAACACTTCAAAGGCTTAAAACTGCATTCTATTGGCCTAAGATGAAAGAAGCAATAATCCAGCATGTTCAAGAATGTGAAGTTTTTCAGCGTAATAAGCATGAAAATATATCATATCCAGGATTATTACAACCATTACCCACTCCCACACAGGCATGGACTTAAATAAATATGGATTTTATAGAAGGGTTTCCAGAATCCCAAGGGTATGATACAATTCTGGTAGTAACAGATAGGTTAACTAAGTTCAGCCACTTCCTAGCATTAAAACATCCCTACACTGCAATGGAGGTAGCTCAAGGGTTTGTGGACTCAGTTTATAAACTACATGGTTTACCAGATACAATTGTAACTGACTGGGATAAGATTTTTACAAGCCTCTTTTGGCAGGAGCTATTCAGACTAATAGGAGTACAACTACAACTGAGTTCTTCCTATCACCCTTAGACTGATGGACAAAGCAAGAGGCTGAATCAATGTTTGGAAGGTTATCTCAGGTGTATGACTGCAAATAGACCTGGGTTTTGGTATAAATGGCTTAGTCTTGTAGAATGGTGGTACAATTCTAATTACCATTCAAACTTAAAAATGTCTCCATTTGAAGCTCTTTATGGTTATAAGCTTAGACCTCTGCCAACTGAACCTTATTTAGACTCACATACTCTAGCAGCTACTAGTTTCGTTTAGAATAGGCAAGCTATGTTGCAGATTCTTCATGACCATCTTAACAAGGCACGGAATAGAATGAATGTTCAAGCAGATCTTAATAGAACAGAAAGAGAGTTCAAAGTGGGTGATTTGGTATTTCTCAAACTGCAACCTTACCGGGAACAGTCAGTGGAGGTTAGGAGACAATTGAAGTTATCTTCTAAATTTTATAAGCCTTTTCCAATATTGTCAAGAGTAGGGAAGGTAGCTTACCGCTTGCAACTGCCATCAGGATCAAAAATTCATCCTGTTTTCCATGTATCCCTATTGAAGAAAAATGTAGGATCCCATCAAACAATCATACCCACATTACCTATAGTGGGAAATAACAATCAAATTCTAGTAGAACCAGAAGCGTTCTTAAAAGAAGAGTCATTTTGAGGAATGACAGACCAACTACCCAATGGTTAATTTGATGGGTCAATCTCAGTCTGGAAGAAGCCACTTGGGAAGACATGTCTTTCATCAAAGCACAATTTCTAGAATTTAAACCTTGAGGACAATGTGTCTTTCAAGAGGAGGCAATTGTCAGCCTTTAGCTTCATGAGACAATTCAAGAACAGACCTTAGAGCTAAACTGATGTACCAAAAATAACAGAAGGAAGACTAACAAGCAATAGAAGAAACTAAAGTAGTTAGGCTCCCAACTGTCATGACATGTTAGTAGAATAGTAGTTGAGCAGCAGTCCTGATTTGTATAAAGGAGAGGACTGGAATAATTAAGAGGTAGCTGGATTGATGAATAAGAATTTCCTTCTTCAACTGTTTCTCTCTCTCTCCGTTCTCTCTTTCTCTCCTCCTTCTACCTCCTATTACTGCTCTGTCTTCTTCATCATTCATCATCCTTCGTTCTACATTCTTTCACAAACACCTTCTCTTCTTATAATTCTTTGCATCTCTTACTTTTCAGACATCTAGTTTTCATTACAGAGCTCTAGGCTTAGTTCTTGGCAGCCTAACTAATGTTCTGATTCCTCAATAGAAGGGAGTCGTAACAGACACCCTGACTGAATTTGGGGCTCAGCTGAGGATCCCAAAAGGCCGCCCAAGCACCCTAACTGTTGGAGTAAGTAGCATTAATCATATCCAAATGAAAAACAAAGCTTTGTCGGTAAAATGGTAAAAATATTGAATTTGCTTAATCAAGTTCTTGTATTCGAGTTTTAAGAATAAAAAAAAAAATATCGGGAGAGTTTATCCCTTTAATAGGCCCGATGTTTAGTTCAAACCTAATTAATTAAAATCAATAAATTATTTTTCAGCTATTAGTCCTTCCCAAAAAAAAAAAAAATCATATCCAAAAGAAAACTCCAAGGTAGGACATGATTAGAGGGTGAATATTTTGTACCAAGGAATAAAGGGTAAATATTTAAGGGGCCGGGCTAGAGCTATTGAACTGTATGGGCCTCGTGGCCCGCTCGGCGTTCTGGCCATGGAATGGCTGTGACCTAGTTGGCCCAAAACTTCTCTCTGATAAATATTAACCTCTTTTAGTCACCTTTACCGACAGAGAACTACAGATGCAGCCATCTTCAATCCACTCAAATTTCTTCTCCTCCCTCAGACAGGTAATATCTCTCTCTCTCTCTCTCTCTCTCTCGTAGGACTAAAGTTCAATTTTGTTTATTACATGTTTGAGATGTGAACAGGTGGAGAAGAGACTGAAATTGGAAAACCCATTTCAAAACAACGATCTTTCTTTACCTCAGCCACTTGGACAGAAACATCAAAAGCAATGTCAATCTGATAGCAATAGCATTTACACAGCAACCGAGTCCCTGGGCACTCCTCTCTATCTCAACATAGAAAATCAGAACAGCACCACAAACCCTGAACCGGAAGAAGACAGTGAAACGCCACAAGAATTTCTCTCAATTTCCATTGGGTTCCCACAAACCTATCAAGATCCACTTCCCCAGAATCCTCCTGAATGGGTAGAAAATGAGATTGATGACATCCAAATGCTGATTCAGCTTCTGGGTCTATCTGATTTCACTGAAGAAGAGCAAAAAAAGGCCTTTTTGGTTCCAAAATGTTGTGGTGGAAATAGTGATTGTTGTTGTGATGGTGCGTTTTATGAGAAGATTGTTGGGGTTAAGGGACCTAAGTGTACGAGAGAAGTGGATAGAATGGACGGTTGGATTAAGCACTTTTGTGGTGATTGTGTAGAGGAGAGAAAAGAGCCTATGAGATTGGCTCATTTGCTTTTGGGTAAAGCTGCTTTTGTTTCTGAAAGAGTTGGTGATTTTGAGGGCGTTGAGTTTCCTTCTACAATATACGAGTTTCTGCATATTGATCCTCCCTTGCACTGAGTGAACTTTTGCTTGTACTGTTCCTTGGAAATGCCAATTTTGTTGAAGGCTGATTGATTTTCATTTTTGAGAATTGATCTTGAGGTGAGTCACTGTCAAACTTGTAACACATTGAAGTTATTCAATTTGAAGGAATCTAGCTTGAATGGATTCTTTACAAATGTTTAATTGCAATCCTTGATGAAGTGCGAAATAGCAGACAGCAAAAATACCATGAAAGACTTAACATTAAAACTTGTGATGGCCAATAGATAGAATAAGAGAAATTTAAGGTTTATTCTTCTCTTTGCTGGTTGTGAAATTTAAGGTTTTCTCTTCAAACAAATTACAAGCTATTACCACTTCCCAGGTGTGAATTGCTTCTAGGGAATTTGCATATACTGACAACAAAGATATTTACAAACTTGCAAATAGATTGAGCACAATAAAATAAAAAGAACATGAAACCCCATTTGCCTCGACCAAAGGGAGTACTTGAAAATCCATATTCAATCTTTGCAAGCTAGATTAGAGGATCAGCTATTTCCGAAAATGCTAGTAATCTATTGACTACGTAAGAACATTAGATAGCATCATCACGTCTTCTCTGACTTGATATATTGCCTGGTTTTAGCTTCACGAGTGATGCCAACACCTCCTTCATGTCCGGTCTACCCTCAGGTGTTGGGCATGTGCAAGTCAAAGCTAGTTTTAGAAGTTTTTCGACTGTTTCCACCTGCTCTTTTGTGAGGCATGAAGCTAGAGAAGGATCAAGAATTTGGAGAAGCTCATCTTTTCCATTATCAACAGCTGTCTCTACAAGTTGAGGCAAAGTGATTGGTGAACCATTCTCTTCCACAACTCCTGTTGGCCTTCGCTTTGTTAAGAACTCCATCAGTATTACTCCGAAGCTGAACACATCTACTTTGGTTGTAACTTTCCTCATATATGCAAACTCTGCAGAAAATCAGAATTTTTCAAATATATATTGAGTTCCAGTTTATATCAAATGCTTCCATTGCAGGATCTTAAGAGTTGGTATGTAAGACTAATGGCAATGGAAAATGAAACTGCCGAGAACATGAACAGAGAATTACCTGGTGCCAAATAGCCTATGGTGCCCTCAAATGCTGAGGATGAAGAAAGACTGCTACCATCTTGAAGAACACCTAATATTCGAGCTGTTCCAAAATCACTCACATGAGCCTCCCAATCTCCATCCAGGAGAATGTTTGATGGCTTTAAGTCACAGTGAACGACGGGAGAGTCAAAGGATGAATGCAGGTATACCAACCCATTTGCAACAGAAGTGCACAGATTAACTCTCTCCTGCAAAGTCCATCTAGACCGATCCCCTGCAGGATCATGTATAAATTTTTCCAAGTTCCCATTTTCCATGAATTCCAGAACCAAAGCCTTAAACTTTCCACTCTCCCAAGCATAACCTAGCACCTTCACAAGGTTTCTGTGCTTCAACTGGCTCAGTGTCTTGATTTCCTTATTAAAGCACTTATCACTCTCTGCTGCAAATTGTTGCAGATTCAATTTCTTCACCGCCACCATCCTTCCATCTTCAAGCTGGCCCATGTAGACTGTGCTTAGACTGCTTGAACCTAAAATGTTATCTTGACTGAAAAAACCTGTGGCAATCTCTAACTCCTCCTGATCAAACCTTTTGAGCGCTGCTGTCGGAGAATACATTGGATCACGATCAACCTTTTCCTTCTTCTCATGCCTACTGACCACCAATAGAATTGCAAACACTAAAGCCAGAGAAACAACAACACATCCAAGTGCAATAAGAATAAACACGGTCTTCTTCCTTAACTTATCCTTCTTTTTGCAAGGTCCAAGAGAGTCGATTCCACAGAGGCCAGGATTACCTTCCAAACTCAATGCATTTATATGTGCAAAGATACCAGTTGTTGGAACTGGCCCCTTAAGTTGATTATATGAAAGGTTTAAGTATTTCAATTTGGAAAGATTGGCTAAGCTTTCGGGGATCTTGCCTCTGAACACGTTTTGAGAAAGGTCAAGAGAGATTAATTGACTAAGATTAGCAAGACTCTCTGGAAGCACACCATCCAATTGATTCCTAGAAAGATTCAAGCTCGAGAGCATATTCATATGAGTGAACAAATCATCTGGAATTGAGTCAGATAGTTTGTTTGCTGACAAATCTAGCTGAAACAAGTTTTCACATCCTTGAAGTGTTGAAGGGATACTTCCAGACAAATTGTTGTTTGAAAGATCAATTGCTTGCACCATGTCTAGCTTGCCAAGTTCATCTGGAGCTGAACCACTGAAAAGATTGTGAGAAAGATTTAGGTAGAATTGCAAACCTTTCATACTAGCGATGACTGAGGCAGGAATCACTCCTGTGAGGTGATTGTTGGAGAGGTCTAGGGCCAAAAGTCGGGTAAGGCTTGCCAAGCCTTTTGGAATTGGCCCGCTAAGCATATTGCCCCTGAGATTCAAATATGAAAGCAGCTCAAGCTTGGACAGATCATTTGGTATTGGACCCGTTAAGTGATTATTATTCAGCTCAAAGTGGGTAAGCTGTTTGAGTTGAAAAAGTTCTTCAGGGATGGGACCTACGAGCTGATTTTCGTGCAAGAACAGGCCTTGAAGTGAAGATATCTTCGACAATTCAGCTGGAATTGTGCCTGAAAATTTGTTATATTGAAGTTCCAAAGTCATCAATGACTTGCAATTGCCGATCTCTTCAGGGATGCTTCCTTCAAAGGAGTTGACGCGGAGTTGAAAAATACGAAGATATGGAAGCCTGCCAATGTCAGGTTTTAGCACTCCACTGAGGTTATTTTTTGCAAGACTGAGAACAACAAGATTTATGCAATTGAAGAGATCATCCGGAATTTCACCAGACAGCTTATTTGATCCAAGTGATAGTAAAGTAAGATTAGGCAACCTCTCTAAACCTCGAGGAATTTCTCCAGTTAAATTGTTACTGGACAAGTCCATCACAACAAGGGTTGTGCAATTGACAATACTGGGAGGAATAGACCCTGTGAGAAGATTGTCATGCAATGACAGATTCCTCAAACGATGTAAGGCTCCGATACCAGATGGAATTTCTCCACTGATGAAATTGTTGCCCATGGTGATCTGTGTCAAGTTTGTCAAGTTGGTTATGCATGAAGGAATATGACCTGTGAGCTTATTGACTTGCAAGGTTAGTACTTGTAAGTGCTTCAGGTTTCCAAGCTCATTTGGTATAGTTCCACTTAACTCATTCTCTGAGAGG
Organism: Dillenia turbinata; assembly: GCA_037126225.1. NCBI lineage: Eukaryota > Viridiplantae > Streptophyta > Magnoliopsida > Dilleniales > Dilleniaceae > Dillenia > Dillenia turbinata. The sequence continues at coordinate 13,225,606 of JBAMMX010000023.1, read as the reverse complement.
CCTAAATGGGCCAATCTTTCCAATTTGAATAGGGAGACGGGTATGGTTGAATTCAACTTGTTCTTATACAACCTTAAGGACTCCAAGTTCACCAAATTTCCAAGCTCTGAGGGGATTTTTCCACCGAAGTTGTTGTCATATATGTTCAAACCAACAAGACTACGACATTGACCAAGCTCGCTAGGGAGTTCACCAACAAGGAAGTTTTGGAAGAGTTGAAGATATAGCATATTTGATAAGTTTCCTAGCGAAGGAGGGATTGATCCCGACAATTGGTTCTCACTTAGGTCTAGATATTGCAAACCTTGTATCAGACCAAATGAGGCAGGTATGTTACCTTCCAACATGTTTATATAGGCTGCGAAAAATGTGAGATTACCTAAATTTCCGACGCATGATGGGATTTCGCCAGTGAAATTATTGACACCAAATGCAACCTGTACTAAACCAGTGCAATTGCAAATGCTACTTGGAATGCTGCCTTTCAAAAAATTATTACCGAAGTCTAGGGACTGCAAGTTTTTCAAGATACCAAATTCTTGTGGGATAGTGCCCGAAAGTGAATTAGAAAAGAGACCTAGAGTGTTGAGTTGTGAACAAAGTGCTAGTTGTGGAGGAACATGTCCTGCGAAGGAATTTACACTCAGATCAAGAAGTTGGAGATGAGAAAGGTTTCCTATGAATGGAGAGATCTCACCTTGGAGCTCATAACCAATGAAAGAGATCGAAACAACACGATCTGTTGATGAATCACAAGCAATGCCTGACCAGTTGCAATGGTGAGTTGTGTCTGTCCAGTTTTCAAGAGCTTGAAATGGGTCATTGGTGATTGCTTTTTTGAAGGCTTGTAAAGCCTCAATATCAACTTCAATGCCAAGATTTGTAGAAAGAACAACGAAAAAAGAAGAGAAGAAGAAGTAGCTGAAAACCAGAGCACTTTTGGACATCATTGCTAGAAGAGTAGAACAAGAAGTGGGAAAATCGGTGTGTCAAAATGTTGAAGTAAAAGGAATGTTATATAGAATTTGCTGAAGGCCCACAAAGCTTATATCATTAGAAGAATGATAATCTTATTTGGTTCCATCGAAAGTTGACTAAAAGTGTTTGATCAATGATCAAAATTTGGGGGGTCATTCGAGTGAAGGCGGCTAAGACCACAGTATTGTGCACTGGAATTTCCTAAAAGTTGCCCTACTACCCACCATCACCAACCCCAACCCTGTGAAACAAAGACTCAAGCCATAAATATGATTAAAGTTGACCAAATAGAATACACCCATGATTCGTTTTCAGTCATTCCATTGATTAAAAAACTATTTCACTCTTATAATGCTTCTGTAGAAGGAATGCGAAGGCACTGGTGTTCAAGAATTTAAATCATTATAAAATTATATTGAAATGTAAAAATTTATTATCTAAATTGTAAAATAAAATAACTAAAACAAAAGAGATATCTATCATTTTACTTGTTTTAAAGGATGCATAAAATTACAGACGTTTTTACACTCTTATGTTTTATTACAAGGTCTGCGTCACTATAAAATATCTAATTTGAATAATAAATTTAGAAATAGTTTGTTTTGCAATTTTATTAAAATAATAAAACTCAATATCTATATTTCAAAATACTTAATTCACGGATTACAAATCAAATCAATCGAATTTTCAATCTTAACAGACAAATTGCTTAAGAATTATTTTCATTACACTAAATTGAAGGAAACTAGACTTTAAGGTGAAGTACAGTCTGAAAGCAATCAACACACTTCACATTAATACATTTATTATACCAATAAATTATAATAACTGGTACAATTTTTCCTAAACTACTGGTTTAGACTGCCAGTCTAATTTCTGGGATGGATCCAGGAATCACGGGCGGTTCAACCACCGCTCTGAAGCTTTTTCGGACCGTGCCGGGCCGATTCACAATGAAATTTAGCTAGAACCAGCATAGCCCACTGAGCTAGGCTGGACTGAGCCGATTTCGGGTTAGAATCTTTAGAAAATTTAGAAATCTATAAAAAACAAAAAAAAATGACGGTTGGAACCGATTGGGCTGATTTCATACTGAGTTCGGTCCTATGTCGGGTCAGTTTGCAGTTCAAAAAGAAGAGGAACCAGATCGACCTAGTGCTATAATCGGGCCGATCCAATTCCGTGTTACTATAGACTCAAGCTGATTTCTAGTCCTGATTTTATAAGATGGTTGGACCGATTTTCATATCAGAATCTATCTGCACCCATCTCTAGTTCACTCTCTGATAAAGATTTTAAATTTAAATTTTTTTATATATATAAAAAATTAATACATTTATTATTTCTATAATATCCATCACTTTAAAACATGCAAGAAAAGAAAAGAACTTTTCTCAAAGGTAGATGGATTGAAAACTTTATTATAAAATTTCCACCAAACTCTGAGAGGACTGGGGACAAAAAGTCACGAGAGTGAAAGGAATACATGAAAAAAATAAATGAAGGTGGAAGTACCCAAAACCGTGTGGACCCTTTAGTGGCATATAGTACACTAGAAAAGGGAGACTTTTAAGATATGGGAGAGACTGGCCAACGTGGGTTTTGTGTCCTTTTCAGTGTGCAAATTGCAAGTAAAGTTCTAGGATTTGGGCTATAGTACACAAGAAAAGGATACTTTGAAGATATGGGAGAGACTGGCCGACGTGGGTTTGTGTCCTTTTCTGGTTTTTGAAATGGCAGCTTCCATCGCTCAGCCTATTGTTGTCTGTCCAAAATGTGATGGGATTGTTTGGTTGTGGATAGAACCTCATCTAGATGAGAAATGGCGCCATCTTCTTTGTCGTCTTTGGCCCGCAATCATGACCATAAATAAAGAGAGAAAAACTGAAAAATGTGGGATTTGAAGCCACCCGTTTCCGACCAGAGCCTAAACCTAAATCTGATACCTTAAACCACTCGGCCATTGCCTCTGCCGGTTCCTTTTTAATTTTTATTTACTTTTATTGTTTAGGATTACATTTATTCAATTAAGGTTTTTGAATCAAAAAGTCACTTTTTTTTGGTGGGTTTACACGAGTCAAAACGTCACTTATTTTTACAAAATACTTTGTGATATCGAATTTCATCTTTGAAGAATATATATATACATGTACACGTTCAATATTTTACAAAATATTTTTAAATTTCAAGTTATTTCAATTTAACTTGACAATATTCTATATAAATTTTTCAATATTAGATTCTTTTAATTTAAATTTTGAGTTCGACTTTTTAGAATAGTAAAACAAGTGTTAAAAGAGTCGGTATTTAAATTGAGTCTCACAATATTCAAAACAGATTAATTAAGTAACTTGAATATCGGTCGTGGATCACAACTAACTTATGAAATCTTATGTAAGCCCCTCTTTGGGGCTTAAGTTTTATGGTTTTAGACCATTGGTTCTGTTTGTGTTTCTTATATTGTCACGGTTTTACTCATCTTACTGATTTAAAAGCAGAAAAAAGAAAAAATCAATGCTAGTTCTTTTTATGCAAATGCTTTCTCAATTTTGTGCTATATGCTGAAGTCTTACTTGCATTTTTAGTCTGTATACTGTATATCTAATATATATATATATATATTTATATTTATATTATATACACACATATGTATGTTTATTGTAAGGGAAATGTTGTGCTATGTATTTCTTTGAATTGTCATTAACAAAAAAAACATATTAGTATGAGATTATTGATCGATAAACTTTCTTTTATTTATTTGCTTTGCTTTCTTTATGATATGCGCTCTCACTCTTATATTAAAAATAAATAAAAAAAATTCGAACATTTTGATAATTATATAAATGTTAAAGCAGTCTACCATAATTCAAGAGTGAAAGCAATTTTAGTCCATAATTAAGTAGTCACAAAATTGATGCTAATTGCCACTGAGTTAAACTTAGTTGGTATAGTCTCTCCTATTCTTTATAATGGTTTTGAGTTTAAGGCTTCTTTTGCAACCAACCCAAAAAATAAAAAAGAATTGATGCTAATCCAATACAGTATTTTCTTCCTCCTTTTTAATATTATTAGTAAGTATTTTGAATTTTTGTCCCTTGAGAATGAGATTGCTTCTTTAGTTCATACATTATACAACTTGCCCATTTTGTTTGGTTGCAGTGGGCACATCCCGATTCCCCATCTTGAAGGGCTGGGATACCTTAGATAGACACGTACTCTCACTACTGGAAAAAAAAAAAAAAGTGATAATAGCAACAAAAATATTTATAATTGATAATTAATATTCTCTCGTTAAAACTTTTTAACGATGAAAATATTGTTACTAAAAATTATCTCATTAAATTTAGCGATAGAAATATTTTTATCAAAAAATTTAGTGACAGAATAGGAATGACAATTTTTCGTTGTTAAAAGAATCCATCGTTACTCCATCGATAATTTAAAATAGTGTAAAATTATTTTAATGACAGATTAGCGATAAAAATTTTTCGTCGTTAATTATCCGTCAGTAATTTAATTTTATATTTTTTAAATTATTTTAAATTATTGAAGGAATAGAAAAAAATTTTCGTCGCTAATCCATCACTGAAAGTCACACACCGAAGGCGCATGCGGCTGCAAGCCCCTGCCCATGCCCGTCCGTGCTCGCATGCATGCCTGCCCACACCCCCGCTTTTTTTTGTTAAAAAATACTTTCACCCAGATTCAAAACTGGGTTCTCAAGTATGTTTTGAGTTATCTCAACCACTATATCACAATGACTTATGTGTTATTTTTTTTTATTTCTTTACTTTTTATTTCACTCTTATCAAACATAATATCCTAATGTAATAAAAATATAAAATTATATTTAATAAAAATACAATACCATAATTTAATAAAAATACAAAATACAAAATTATATTTTATAAAAACATAAAATTATATTTTAAAAAAATACAATACCATAATTTAATAAAAATATAAAATTATATTTAATAAAACACAAAATTATATTTAATAAAAATACAATACCCTAATTTTAAAAAAAAATACAATTTTTTTTGCGAGTTTTAACGATTTTAGCGACGGATCAGTGACGAAATTTTTTGTAACGGATTTTTCAGTCGTTAATTTCGTTGCTAATTTGTCCGAAAAATTCTGCGCGAGTTTTAATGACGGATTACTGACGGAAATAATTCTATCGCTAATTTTAGTGACGGATTTTTCTATCGTTAATTTGTTCGAAAAATTTTACACGAGTTCTAGCGACGGATTACCGATGAAATTAATTCTATCGATAATTTTAGCGACCGATTAATGACGAAATTATTTTTGATAGATTTTTCCATCGCTAATCGGTTCGTCATTAATTAGTCATAATTCTATCACTAATTAGTAACGGATTATTATTTGTCATTAATTTTCGTCACTAATGTCTGATTTCTTGATAGTGTCTGGGTCGCACTTGAGCTCCTCAAGCCTTCTGTGAGCCCAATAATACAAAGCTCAACCCCAACTAATCTCGCCTAACACTATGAGAGGGAGAGGGAGAGAGAGAGAGAGGGGGGGGGGAGAGATTTTAGTGTATTTCCCCACAATAGTCTAGTTTTGTGTTATATGAAGCGGAAATGTTTGTACCAATTCTTTGCATGAACCATGTTTAACCCTATAAAGATTCCTCCAAACTCTCCGATCTCTCCCAAATAGTATGAACCATTGTGCTGTCAAAATTGCCCATCCTATCCTCTCCTATAAAAGCTGCACACTACCTTCCTCCCTTTGTATTGATCTCTCTCTCTTGCATTTTACTTCTTCCAATCTCACACACCAATGGCTAATCCTTCTCCATTTCGTCATCTTATCCCCGTTTCCAATTCTATTGCACAATTCCAGTATATTTCAAAGTTTTCTTTTAACATCCAATATTTTCATAATTTTTACCCCTTGTATTATCGTCGGTAAAATTTAGATAGAGATAAAGAGAAAATATCGATAAAATAAAAGAATGCATGAGCAACCGTCTGACATTAATTAGATTTCCTATTAAAGAAAGGTAAGGGGATTTTTTGAGTTAATGAACTAGTGCACCTACTCGGCATGGTGCATATTATAGTCTATCATACAAAAATAAAAGAATGAGAATTATTGGAGTAAAAATGTGTCTGCAATAGGAGAAAAAACAACACAAGGGTGTTGATTCACAAATGGTTCATTCTTTATTATCCAGCCTCTTAAGATTCTTTGATCAAATTTCGAGTATTGTGAATATAAAATGAATTCTTTGAAATTAATTACAATACTCTCTTTTTTTTTTAATTAATCAATTAATTTTGTCAATGGCTTCCTTTGATCAAATCCTCCCTTTTCTCCTAATCAAATAAACTACATTATCCATACACATCCACCACAAGAAAGAAAAAAGGCTATGTGATCAATTATCCTAAATATTGCATCTGTGTGAAATGTATAGAGAGAGAGACAGAGAGAGATGTGTAAAATAGAAGATAAATTTTGTTTCTTAGGCACTTGTTTCCAGCCATTTTTGTTTCTTAGGCACTTGTTTCCAGCCATCAAGCCATGGATTTTACTTATTATGAAGTCGCATTTGAATCAAAACCGGTAAAAATAATTTAAGCCAACATTAAAAATTTAAGTATTAAGAAGTCAGATAAATTGTTCCACTCCTATGAAATTGTTCATATATATATATATATATATATATAAAATTTACTAAGGGGGACATTCAAGTTTCCCAATATTTGAATTGCTGTCTGTTGGCCTTTAGGGACTTGGGTTTAAGCTCAATATGCGTTTTGTACCAACTCTCTTTGCTGTGCGTTACCTTTCACTTTCACTTTGCAAACATCCGAAGATTCCTCCATTCCTCTATTAGTATGACCTCTTTGCCATCATAGCACTATTCTCTCCTATAAATACTACTGTCTTTCCTCTCTCACATTCATCTCTCTCTCTCTCTCTTTCTCACACACACACATTTTAATTGTTTCAGCCGCAGCAATGGCTAAGATTGCTTTACCTCTCTCCATTTTCTTCTCAGTTCTTTGGTTTCTGTTGCTTAACTCAGGTTTGTTTTAGAGTTCATTAGTCTCTAATATCCACCATAAGAATTTATTTCTACATATCATATGCATTTGGAATAAATCACGCACCTTCTGATCCTTTCTTTAATTTATGAAACATTTTTGCAGGTGGGAATTTCAAGTTTGCTCATGGACAGGTAAGAAAAGGAAAAAAATCAAAAAAGTTGAATTACACCGCACGCACATAACATGTACATAAATATATGTATACACATATATATATACATACATACATACATATATCTTAACCAAAAAAAAAAAATACATACACACATATTTATATTTTCTCCTAATTATTTACTTGGAATAATGTGATAAATCAATCAAACACAGAAAACTTGGTGCATCGCGAAGCATTCTTCTTCAGATGCAGTGCTTCAAGGCAACATCGATCATGTCTGCAAGAAATTGAAAGATAAGTGTGCCATAATCAAACCGGGTCAACCCTGCCACGAGCCCAACACTCTCATAAACCATGCCTCTGTGACCATGAATCTTTACTACCAAGCCAAGGGCCAAAAGCCCAAGAATTGCAACTTTAAGAACTCTGGACTCGTTTCTATATCTGACCCTAGTAAGCCTCTTCTTGTTTTCTTTCCCTTTTTTCTTTGGTTGGGGGGGGGGGGATTTGCATCAAGAATGTGGAATTTGCACAATTTGGAAAAATTTTATATACTTAAACTTATTTTATTTTTACTTTGTGCAGGTTATGAGGGTTGCAAATATGCGTAAGAGATGGTGTTGAAGTTGCCAAAATTTCTCCAGCAAGTGTCATGTATTTCTATTGGGTTTATATAGGAACCCTCTATAATGTACTGGTGAAGAGAAATGCTATTAAGCTTTTCTCATATTCTCTAAATGTCACCTCCTATGATACTACTATGAATAAAACATAATTATTGTTTAAATTTTCTCTTCTTGGGATTTTGGATTTCCAGAGTAACAACGGCTACATTTTTCCGATCCTGATTTCAAATGTATAAACATCCATAACTTTTCATTAATGTAAGATAAGAACAAGGAGTTGAAAGAAAATGCATTCATGCTCATTGAAAAAAATCCTCATTTCTTGCCTAACAGGTTGTGAGATGGGGATGGGGTGCAGTTAAAGTTAAATTGTTCTTTTTTCTAATCAAGATTAGAAAGTGTCACATGGGTTAGAGATTGAAAATGCATTCATGCTCATTGAAAAAAATCCTCATTTCTTGCCTAACAGGTTGTGAGATGGGGATGGGGTGCAGTTAAAGTTAAATTGTTCTTTTTTCTAATCAAGATTAGAAAGTGTCACATGGGTTAGAGATTGTGCAACAAAGCTGTTCGCTTGGTGAGGTGCAAGACGGCAGATGACTACAATAAATGGAGTCTTAATCCCAAAAATCTACAGATGACTAAATACAAAAATAGTGAATGTTTCTCTTTCGATATTTCATGGCCTTCATTCCTTCTAACAATGCCTTAAATTCACATTTTGGCTGCGCCATATGTTGTTCGAATGTCAAGAGACTAAGTAGAAATGTCCTTCATACTCTCTCTACTTTTACCTTTTACCAAGATGGAGACAGTCTTTATCTTTTACCTCAATCCAGCTTGCCATTCAAACCACCTTTATTAGACTCATGAACCCCTCAAGCAAACTAAGTGAGATACTTGAAAGAAACATGGTTTATCCCATTCAATTTAATATTTTGGCAAAGGGTAATCCGAAAATCAATATTCTCTCTTGACCTGTTCTTGTCAGAGAAAGATATATGCCTAATCATAAGAAATTGTAAAGTTTACCTAAAAATTAATACATTTTATTAAATACATAATACTGCAAATGATAATATGTAAACAATTTTCAACTTTTATTTATCAAGAATCACCTGACTTTAAATTTACTATCCAAAATTAATAACAAGAGAATTTTTGAGAGGGAGAAGGAGAGACTGTCATTAAAAAAATGGAAATTAAAAAATTTGAGCATGATATGTCTAAAATAGAAAAAGAAACTTCAAAAGTATGCAGTGAATTTCAAATAGTGTTGAATTTAATGCTGTAAGCTACATAAGTCCTACATTAATGAATGAATCACTTTCTCTATTAATGGGTATTAAATAACATGATTATGGAAACTTTGATTTATAAAGGATTCTACTTTCATTGAGAATAAATTTAAGTTTTTTTATTCTTATAAGAATACTCGAGTGGTATCAAATTTTCATATGTATATATATTTTTATAGTTTTTATGATCCTTACATAACTCAAAAAAAACTCAAGCTCTTTCACTTTGCTTTCCTTCTAAGATATAAAATTGAGAATTTACTACTAATTAAGTATTAGATTAATTCATTTTATTTTTTTTTCTTTTTTTAGTAATCTATTTAATAATTCAATGCTTTTTTCCCTGTTTGGTCATTGCGTTTCGAATTTTTCCTTCATTAATAAGGTCTCCCGATGAGAGACGGAGGCAGCAAGACCTCCACTAAAATTACATTAGAGCCCTTAACCATAAGGGGTGAGGCCATTTATGACATATACTAAAAGGATCATTAAGACTCATCATTTTGAAATAAGTAGCCCTTCAGAAAGGTCAAATTTTGAAAGGCATCTGCATTGCTTTTATAACTTAATACACCCATGATAAGTGCAATAAATAGATAAAATTTACATACTAAATATTTCAAATTTAAATTCATGACCTTATACATCAATTCAATTGACACTATTCTCTTCTCTCAAGAGATTTCAATTTCAAATCTATTCTATCTATTAAAAAAAAAAAAAAAAAACCGTAACCCATAAAAAAGAAAAAGGCCTCTATGATTAATCATGCTAAATATTGTGCTTCTGTGTGTGGTGGTGGTCGTGGCAGAGAGAGAGAGGAGGGGACTTGTTTCGATTATAGTAGAAAAACAATACTAATAGCAACCCATTAAGCATGGATTTGGTTATTTTGAAACCACACCTAATGATATTAATGCGTGGAAATAATTTATGCCTACAATATGGAAAAAACAACTTAATAATTAAGAAGTCAGACAATTATTAGGACTTGGTTTTAGCTAATTAAGTTTTATGCCAACCATTCGCTTTCGTGCGTTACCTTTCACTTTCACTTTCCAAGCTGAAGATTCTTTTATCCCACAATTAGTATGAACTATTTGCCATCACAACCCCGTCCTCTGCTATAAATACTGCACTGTCTTTCTTCTCACTTCACAAATTCACATCTCTCTCTCTCTCTCTTTGGTTTTACTTCTTTCAGTAGCAGCAATGGCGAAAATTGCTCTGCCTCTCTCCATTTTGTCCTCACTTCTTTTGATGCTGCTGCTCAACTCAGGTTCATTCTTTAGAATTTCATTTGGTCTATAATATTCGTCATATTTAATGTTTCCAAACATTGTTATTCTCAAATTCTTCTAAATCTGCATTTGTTTCGTTATTCTTCATTGTTTCTTACATTAACCTGTTTCTACATTTTATCCAGTTTGGATTATATCTTGTAAAATTCAAATCCCCACTTTCTAGTTCCTTGATCTAACGTATGAAACATTTTTGTAGGTGGGAATTCCAAGTTTGCTCATGCAGAGGTAAAAAAATAAAATGTTTTTTGAGTAATACTACAAACCGTGTACACATTTCTATTGTTTTTTCCTAAGTATTTGCTTGGACGTGATCAATTTAGGCACCGGAGAACAAATGGTGTGTCGCAAAGCCATCTTCTTCAAATGCAGAGCTTCAAAACAACATAGACTACGCCTGCCAGCATGTGAATTGTAACATAATTGAACCAGGTCAACGCTGCTACGACCCTAACACTCCCAGCAACCATGCCTCTGTGATCATGAACCTTTACTACAAAACCAAGGGCCAACAACCCATTAACTGCAACTTCCGAAACTCTGCAGTCATTGTTCAGACTGACCCTAGTAAGCCCCATTATTCCTTTTCCCCTTTTTTGGTTGCATTAAGAATGTCGAATTTGGACAACCCAGAAAATTTTATTTACTTACACTTATTTTATTTTTGATTTATGCAGGTTATGATGACTGCAAATATGCATAAGAGATGGTGTGCTAATCTCTTTCTTAGTCTATTTGGGATCCTCTAATATATTTGTAAAGAGAAATGCTATTAAGCTTTTCTGAATAAAATCGTTGTATGGATTTTACTATGAAGAAAACACTATTATTGGCTATTTATGTTCTTGGATTTTGGCTTTCCATTAGTGTTGCAATATCAACTTTTCGAATATGGATTTCAAATCCTATAAATACCTCAATGCATATTGAAGAATCATCTTTTTCTTTGTCTCAGCTGTAATTATTCTTTTCATACAAAATTGAACTTTGACATAGGTAATGATGTAGTTGTTTGCTATCAAAGTATTTCATTAAATATATGGTATTTTAGAGAGAGAGAGAGAGAGAGAGAGAGTAGAATTAAATCCAAAAGCAGGTCTCCTCCCTTTGTGGGGTGAATGCACTATGATCATAATTGATCCCTCCATAACCATTCTTGGCCGCCATGGCAAAAGCGACTATATTCCTTCCTATTTTCTGCATTCTATTTCTTTGCCCAACACTAAGTCTACTTTTAGGTCTTTCATCTTTGAAAAACAGTCTTAAAACCTCTATCATTTACAAAAAAAAAAAAAAAGGAAAAGGTAAAATTGGTACCTTTATTAGTTTGACAACAATTCAACCTACGTGATTACTTCTTAATTATGGATGTGGACTTTCTTGGTAAGAATGATAGTGTGCATATCCACGTCATTAAAAAATAATAAATAATAAAATTTAGTACATTTTAATTTTTTAAAAAATAATTTATTTATTTATTAATTAAAAAACTTATTTGATAATTATCTATTAATGAAAAATGTTTATTAATATTTAACCAAGAAATACTATTTATTGTCTAACCAAGTAAAAAAATATATATATTTCTTAATTATTTCTAAATAAAATAGTTTTTTCTCTTGAGTCTTGACCCAAAAATTATTTTTTGTAACTAAAATAGTGAAATTTATAAAATACTTATTTCTTGGAAAGATTACTTTTCCGCGGAACAAACAAAACCCTTTCTTCAATTAGTTTCATCTACTTCCAAAAATTATGAGGTTGATATCATTAAATTAATAAAATAATAAAAAACATAGTAAATAGCGAATAAATCGGTTTAGCTTCCCCATTTAAAAACTTTTTCCCTTATTGAACACTGGTTTTCTTAAATAAAATTTTGAATTCAAATTTTGTATATAGAAAAAATAGATATCGAGAGAGTTTTATTTCCTTAAAATTTTAACCCAATTTAAATCAAATTTCGAATACCAATAATTTATTTAAAAAAATGAATTGAATAGCTTTATTGAAACGGACAAAAAAATAATAATTGAAATGCTCACTATTATTAAAAATGTACTTAAAATATAAAATATGAAAAACCATTAACATCAAAGCCCCCACAAAACTTTAATTATGAATTTGGCATCAATAATTCAAGCGCAATAATATGTAGCCTAGTTGTCTACCTAGTGATAAATTGTTAATCAATCTGTTCATTAGTTCATACATACCGAAACAAGAAATTTCTTTTTTCCTTTGTTTTTTTTTTAAGAATTATTCTTTCTTTCCTTCTTACTTTAATTTGAAATCATTTTCAATTGAGTACAAAGTCGGGAAGAATCATTTACAACAATCACTCGTGCTCTTGCACGCTTGAAAGCACCATTACGAGTACTTAAACTATGAATCAATCATTTCTATAGAGCCCAAAGAAAAAACAATTCAATCAAATCAACCTTTCTATTTTATGTGGTTTTTGGACTTTGGACTAGGCATTTTTGGGTCATGTGGGTCCTTCCCTTTTTCTTGGTCCTTGTGTGATCGATTGAAATAGTGGTTCCATGGTATAATTTTTTTTTAATTATTTTTTTAATCATAATAACTAAATATATATTTTAATTAATTTAATTTGATATTTTTAATAAAATTATTTTAAAAATTATTTTTTTAATATAGTTTTTTTATTTATAAAATTTAAATCTAAGATTTTGATCGAGAGATTTAATACAATATCCTATTAAATCGACTATTTATTAATTTTTATTTATTTATATATCTTTACTAACCAATAACCAAATCATTCGATTAATTCGATGAGATTTAATTTAAACATTGAAATATCAACATATTCTATTACCTTGATATATATATATATATATATATGTATAACAAGAGTTTAACCTGAAATTAATATAATAGAATAATCAAAATTTATATACAATACAATCTGATAAAATAAATATAAAATAAAACTCACCACAAACACAAGCTTTCTCCCAAATTAAGGAGTTAAAAAGTTAAGGGTGTCACAGTACTGGGAAAATATTAGGGTTTTAATATATATTTGCATAATATCTAGTTTACAATAAACATATGAATTTGCAAAAAAGGCATTATTGTGTGGTACTTGAGAGAAGAAGGTTCTTTATTTTTCTCTTCTTCTTTCTTGTCATATGTAAATTTAAAATTTTATTTTATTCTGTTTATAGTATAAATTAAATTTTTTTATAAAGTCAATGACATTGCATTTAAACTCGGCCGTATCATTTGACATTTGTGGGTATATTAGTTGATAATTAATTTTAGATGAACCCTAATTTTTTTTATATATTTATTAAGTAGTCATTTTTTTCGTATAAAGAGATGCAATCAAACGGGATTGAATCAAAAAAAAAAAGATGAAAGTGGAGAAAGTCTACCACTTGAACGAGGGACATTTATTAAGTAGTCATTTAGTGTAATTTGGTTTGATTGTTGTGTATGTGCGTAAGCATGATAAGCTTAATAGTGTGAATGTTTGAATTTGATGAATGTGGATGTTATGTTATTTGGGGTTGACCTTGGTTTAGCTATACCAAATTTAGTTCTTTGATGATCTCTTAGGTCATTTGAGAACGACCCATGGTACAAAAATTAATGTAGAAAAAGGATTTATTCAAGATTTATTAAAAAAATAATCATGTTTTATACTAAGAGTACTAGATTAATAAAATATTAATCTTTCTCATAATTAGGGTTATTAGTTTTGTCAAGAGAATTTGAAAGTAAAATTCTTTTGATTCAAAGTCATCGGAGTTAGCTAAGTATATGCAAAAATTTATTGATTTAATATTTGAAATATGAAGAAAGATTAATCTGAATTACAATTTTATTAATTAATCATATTTAATCTTTGTCGAGACTAGCCCTAGCTTTACAGAGAGCCTTCCATAACTTTTATAATATTAACAAAGACAGAGGCTGTGTGATCGAGAAAGTTAAGATAATATGAAAATTTTAATTCAAAATATTATGGGTATAATAATAATTTTAATTTTTGTGAGAATTATAATTTTTACTTGCAAAAACTCTTATGTTTTCTATAAATAAAATGTTATTTTTATTAAATAATATTATAAATAAAATAACTTAAATTAAACATTCCAAATATGCCTTATTTTTAATTATTTCTAACTTAGAAATAATTATTCACCTAATGTATCCTTTCGGTCAGAATTTCACGTAAAAGAAATTAAACAAGAGTGAGAGAGAGAGAGAGAGATTATGAATAAGAGTATTAGTCGTTTGATCAAGTCTTGATTTTAAAATTTAAGAATGAAAAAAACTATGATGATAATATCATAAAAAAGAGGGTATAAAATATTAGAGCGAGAGAGATAAAGTTGTATTTCAACTTGTCATTTCGACAATTTCACATAAAAATTAAATTATTTTAAAATGAAGCGGTTAAAAATATTATGATATTATTTAATTATTGGACAAATTAATATAATGAATTTCGATTAATACAGTACTTTCTCTTGTACAAAATAAAACATTCAAAGGGCATACAAGCTATCATCCATAAATAATCCATGATGGTTGCATTAAAACTAAAGGCATCAGGTGGCCATGACCTGGAATGAGAGCCGTTGGGGTTATTGACAAAATGCCCAGTTCTTTGTATTTTCTCTTTTGAATTTAACACAATAGGTTGGCGATGAAATCCATCTCAATCAGTAACTTTGAGACTCTCGGGTTCTTGCCATCTTTAAACCATACCAAAGGCCCCAAAGCTTTGCATTCAAAATCAGAAGTTGACATCGAAGCCTCTCTTCCAATTTTTTTGCATCAACTCTTACGAGATCCCCAATCATGGCTATCCCATTCCTTTTGAGTGCCATCAACAGTCAGCTTGCACCAACCCAAGGGCCTTGGATTGGGGACCTTGTAGAGTACCTCTCCAAACGACCATGTTGGCTATCATTTTCTCCATCTCCATTTTTTTCTCTCAAATTCAAGCTTGATAAAATGAATTTTACATTAATAACCCAATAAAACTTTGAAAAACAATCTTCCTTTTTCATTTTTTACTATATCAGCCAAATTAATCTAATTTAAATATTTATCACTCATTTTAAAAAATAACATTTTCAAAGAATTTTTTTTTTAAAATTAAAATTTAATATTTAATTCAAAGATCTATCATCTATATATACTAGGGATGTTATGAAATTCGGGTTTATGATACTATCCGATCAAAACTCGACTCAAACTCAATCAAACTGAGCTTGAACTCAGGTAGTTCGGTATCGAACTCGAGCTTGAGTCCAATTATGTCAAGCTTGATGATTCGACGAATCCAATTAATTATATTTTTTAAAAATAATTTTTATATATAAAATTATATTTATATATATATTTTTTAATTTATTATTTAAAATTAATTAATTAACTTCAAACTCATATCATGAAATACAATTTTAATGAACTCAAGTTCAATCTCACCGGATCAGCACTCGAGTCAAGCTCGTGTATCAATGTTATCCGAATCAACTCGAGTATCACGACACTCCTGCTGCTGAAGTCCTGATACACACCTAACTCACAATTCTCTAATTTCTCATTTATTTGACTTTTTTGCTTTTGCTCACCAACTCCAATGGTAAGGTTCTAGAATCCCTCACGACTCGGTACTCTCCACAAGGCTCCATTCAAAAGGATGTCGGAAAAATAAAGGCCAATAATTTTTATATAGGAATTAGTATTATAAATAACTTTAATCTATTTTCTAGAAAATTGATCTTTATTTATAAAATCATATATTCTTATCAATTTTTTATTATGAAGTTCATAAATTTATAGTTATATGAGGGAGATAATCATTTTTTATATAATTATTAAATATATTAAAATTATTAAAATTTTATTTTATTTTACTGAAAAGTTAAAGAATACATAATTATCACATTATATCTCTTTGTATTAAGGTTATCAATTTCATCTCGCTCTGAGTTGAACTAAAACGTCTGATTCCATGAATTTTATTTTTATTTTTTTATTTTTATCGATCAGTATCTAAATTTTATTCAATTAATTCACTCTGAATATTATGGGACCATTAAGAGATGTGCTCTTTCAAATCTTTTTTCTCAATTTTAAGGATTCGAATTCAAAATCTCTTATTATTCATAAAATAAAATCTCCTATTCCGAAATAAAAATTGTCATATTAATAAAAGATAGTGGCAAAATTTTAATTCACTAAGTAAAGAACTTAATCCCTAATTTTTGTGTTGATGAGAAAGATGAGCTCAAATAACTTTCAATCCAAGTAGTATTGTTTTAAATAGGGGTAAACATTCAATTAAATCGTAATCAAAATAACTATTTTAATTGAATTATATAATTTTTATAACAATGACCTAACCAAATTAACTATTAACTGATAATTAGTTTAATCGAATTAATCAATTAATTCGGTTTGATTATTCAAATTAATCGAATTATTAAAATTTTTTATTATAAAAGATTTTTAAGTAATATTACTTTCGATCGATGTCTATGTAAATGTAATAGTTATATATATCATTTGTATCAATACGTGACTGTAAACTCTAAGTTTAAAATTCAACACATTTATAATTTTAGTTCTTTAAATTTCATTTTGAAAATTTTAAATTTTAAATAAATTAAATTTTGAGAGTGGAAAAGAAGTGAAATAGGAAAAGGAGAGAGAGAGACATGAGTGAGAATCTTATGTTTGGAAGTGGAAGAGCAGTAAAATGGATTGATATTGAAAATTTAGAATTAGAAAGGTAGAAACTATATTAGTTTTAATTTTTAGATTTTTTTCTTTTTTTTTAATGATAATATTATAATAAATTTTATATAAATAAAAATTATTCAAAAAATATATAATATTTTTAATTAATTCGGTTAATTCTGTCCGATCAAAATAAAAATTATTAAAATTAATATTTATTTAAATAAATCAAATTAAAGTTTAATTTTATTTAAAACAAAATTAAATATTTAATAAATCATCAAAAATATAAGTGAAAACAATTTTTTCAATTTTAGTCCAATAGTTTTCACTCCGGTTCCAAATCTGAATTTGTAAATTTCTCCTTGTTTGCGCCGGCCGTCTTGAAGGATGTTTGGAAGTTTAGAAATTAGAAACTCTAATATCGTGATAAGGCTCCCTGTTAGAATTGTAATTTTATTTTCATCAAATTTTTAAATTTTTAAATTTAATTAAATTTGAATTAAACTTTTTTTAACCACTGTTTTTATTTTACTGCTATAACAATTAGGCTTCGATAAACATGGAAAGATTAGAGAAGCTTTGAGTTGACAGTCTTGCATGGCTGCCTCCCCCTAATGGTGTGTCTAACTCACATTGCTTTCTGCTATCCTGGCTACATTTTTTAGAGATTTTTCTAATATAAATTTTGTTTTGAGTTTTTCTTTGTATTGGCTCTATTTTTCTTTTTTTTTTTAAAAAAAAAAAACTTATTGTACAGAATACTTTTATAAATTCATTAAAAATGTAGCTTGTATAATATTTCACTTAAATAGAAAAATTAAATAGCTGAAATCCAAAATTGAGAAAGATATTTCTTTTATTTTTTTTTCAAATTTTCATTATTTTATTTTAAAAATATTTTGCACTGACAAGGGCACCCTTTTGTCAAACAATGTGGGGCCCACTTTGTATCACGCGTGCCACAAAAACATCCGACGGTGGAAGTCCCATCCGCAATAGACGGAAAGCATTTCCGAGACCTAATCCAACGGCCACAATTCTCAGTGTTTGACTCTTGTGTCTGCACTTTGCGCACACAACCCGATAATCCGCCAATTAAATACACCCAACACACTGTCTCTCTTCCACTACTCCCCAATCTCTCTCGTCTTTTGTTCTTTCTCTCTCTAGACGCCGATCCCTGAAATTCGTCCGATCAAAGTTGACTGCAGATCTCTGATCATCTCACAAACCCTAGGTTTTCTCTCATTTCTGTCAAAAATATTCAGCTTCCGAGCTATCGTTTTTGTTAATTTGCTGTCGCGATGTCATGGTTTTGGGTTTATGTTGATCTTTCATTTAGGCTTTTCTGGATCTAAGCTCTTTTTCCTTTTTTTTTTTGATTGCAGTCGGAAAATTTCGGGAAAATTGTAATCTTTGCATGGTTATTTGGAATTGAAGGATTAAACATGCCGTGGATGTCTTCTTTTGCTAAGTACAGCTCGAAGATTGTTCGCTTGGTGGTGTTCTTTCGTGTGATTCTGTAACTTATTTGACTTCGGGTCAGATCTCTCTCTCTTCTTCTCTCTCCTTCTCCCTCCGTCTCTCTCTCTCTCTCACAGAAAATCAGTTTATGCTTTTAACAGAATCGGGGTGTGCTTTTGTGGTGATTTTTTTTTCTTTTTGATCTTTTTGAAGTTGCCTGCTTTTTGGGTACATTTGGTATTATTTCTCACTACTGCAGTCATAGTTTTGTCACAATTATACACCCCCCCAATTATACAACCCCTCCCCCCGCCCCCCCCAAAAAGAAAACCCACCCACCCCCATACGCATATATATTTAGAAAAGAATCTTTGAGCTAATTGGACAGATTTTTTTTTTTTTTTTAAATTCCCATGCGAAGTAACTCTGAGTGAGACTGAAATTATATCTTCACAAACAGTATGATTGGATGGTAAAAAAAAATTTCTCCGTTGTGTCTAAAAATGGTAAATATAGATGCAAAAAGTGTATCTAGGGATTAAATCGAGGATTTGGGGCGCGGGGATATTAAGGAAAGATTCAAGTAAATTTTTATCTAATTTGTGTATCGGCATTGTTCGGAGTACAAGATCATGCTGTTCTTATTTGTTCTCTCTCTCTCTTCTTATTGTAGTTTGTTGTTTTGTCATTTTCACTAATTACTTCATGACGAGTTTTGGGTTTGCTTTATTTTTGTAGGCGGACGTTTATAATTTTGAGAAATTATTTTAGCTTTCCATATTTCTCTTGAGGTGGTTAGTGTGAGAATGTGCATTGGGGTAACCCTGAAGAGATATCGAGCAGTGAAGGAAGTTGGCGAGATTAAAATGACTGTTGGGATTTTTGCTCATTACGAATTAATGCAAGTTTGCCAGGTAAACCTGCTTTTTTCCATGTGGCTTTATAATATTAACTGTAATCTGTCGTCTGTCTCTTTCCCTTTTTATGGTCGTATTGGTACAAGCAGTTTGTCTTATCTTGTTTGAAAGAGACTATGTTTATTGGATTTACTCTTAAATCAGAAAACGATTACATGGTTAATTCAATTTGATTTGCTCTAGACATCATTGTAAAAGAAATGTTTTGGATTTGTTTTGACCGGTGCATGGAAGAAGCCTAAAACTTCTAATTTATGTTGTCATTTCAAGTGTCACAATCTAATGCTTTAATAAAAATTTTGACCTACCTATCTAGATAGCAAAATATGCAAGCATGAATTGATTGTCTTTGGAATAAATAGTAAAAGTATTGGCTGCCCTGTTGTTTCTATACTCATGTAGCTATTCTAGTCTCAGTGATAGGCCTTGTACCTTCATTAGATGTGGCTCTTTTCCTGAACCTATATTATGCTAACAATTCGAAGGATGAAGTTATCTTATATTGCTCGGTCATTTCTGCATGAAAACCTTAGAGTGTGTTAAGGCAAGAGACGGTTTTTGGTTTTTTTTATTGACGAATGTCTATTTTAGTATGATCCAGGTAGAGTTCCTTCCTTGAGAGTTTACTGATTCTCCCTTGATATGTTGATTCTCCCTTAATACCCTTTCGGAGAATGTGGTATCTGTACCTTAGTTGTGGCTGTTAGACTCTTCTTTTCCAATTCCTAGTGGCATTTTCTCCGCTGATCTTTTGGCCAAGATTTTTTTACTCATGTGCTCCTTTCTTTTTCTTGTTTCCCTCTTTGCAGGCAGAGTATTTCCGTCAGTTGCTGAAACCCGTGACGTAGTCTTCCATTACAAGTTTGTTTGGGGGATTAGGATAACTGCCATTTATATGTGTGATCATGTGTAAGATGGCAGTCAATGAGACAAAACACTTGATTTCACTAAGGGTTTGTTTGGGTTAGAGGGCTCTTTCTTCACGTCTAATGCCTTTGTTATAAATATAGTTTTAGTCTTGTCATCAGCCTAGAAACTTTGTCCAATCAAAATCGAAGTTGCCAACTTAATCGCTGCAGATATATCTCTCTGGTGAGCTCGTCTTTTCAACAGTACTACACATGCAGACTGGCAAACAATTCTCCTCAAGAAACGGAGTGCTCCCAATTGCGAATCATGTGGCAAATGGTTACATGTATAATGGTACTGCTGCATCCAACTTTGATGCCATTCTACCTCCTCCTGCGAGGTACTCAGCTCCAGTCCCTGCTCTGGAATTTCAACCATCAGAAGTTTGCCCAAGGAACTTTATTATCTTTGATCAGACCGAGAATAGGAGCCAGATTATGTTCCACCCAGCAATTGCTCATAGATTTGATTCTCCTGGTTTAAATATTGTTGGGAATTATGTACATGATAACTTTGATGGTAAGGATGACAAAAACGATGATCGAGAAATCTCCTCTTCAGCACAAGAGGATTTGGAAGATATTGATGCTTTGTTGAGCCTGGAAGAGGAAGACCAAGAAGAGTATGATGAGGAGGAGGTTAGCACGGCAAGAACTCATGGTAACTACCTAAGCAGTTCACCTGATAGTTGCTGCAACTATGGTTCCAAACCCAAGAAGAATAGGTTTTCTTCCTCATCTGTACACAAATCTTCTAGCAGTGGCACTAGCTGCAACAGTGAGCAGAAGCGGCAGAAAATGAAGAAGATGCTGAAGGCACTGAGAGGATTTGTACCTGGTGCTGACCAAATGAATACAGTTGCTGTTCTTGATGAGGCGGTTAGATATCTCAAGTCTCTCAAAGTGGAAGCGCAAAAGCTTGGGGTTGGGAATCTGGCAAACTAGGCCCGACCATGGTAACAAAGTTGAACTCTCTTTGATTTAACCATGAAATTAGTATTCCATGATAAAACTGGACCTCTCTCTCTCTCTCTCTCTCTCTCCAGGTTGGCTTCTGAAATATCTAGACAATGGTATCGCTTATCGCTTATGCTGTTGCTTATGGTAGCTGTTTCTTATGGTTTCATAGGGTTTGTACAGCAATGCCCTCAAGCATCTGTGCTCTGGTTATGTTCTTCAATGAGCTGTAGGAGCTAGCTGTGTAATATAAATAACCTCTATTTTCTTATTATGGTGCTTTATTTTTATCGTACGTTGTGGATTGCCACCTTTAAACGTCATTGTCAGAGACCTGCTGTGATATATAAATCAGGCACTTTATCCTGTCTCATATGTGCATTTGCTGCATTTCTTCAGTATTTAGCGTCAATTCAGTATGTATGTATATATTATATAGGGTTGGGTTTTTAAGGTATGAATAAGTCATTTGTTGAATGCCTAAAGCTTTAGTGATCGACTTTATGTGAGCATTACTTGGGCTCAAAGCAGAAAGCGTATTCATTGTTTCCTACATTATGCATATTTTTCTTTCCTGTGCTGAGAAAGACATAATGATCATATTCTTGCGCCAATAGTGCTTATCAGGGCCCTACCTTAGCATTGCCACAGTGTTAGGATAGGGTTTGTGGTATTGGAATTCAAGTCCCTGGATTATGCCTTGGTATAGACTCACCTGATTACACTTTTCTTGATCAAAATTTACTTATTAGTGCATGATTATACAGGGTTTTGTATACCTGTCATTCTACTGTTTTCGCCCGTGTTCCCTAGGGTTGCATTTTCGGGGCATGGACATGCATGGCGGTATTTACAGAGACCGGCAGATCCTGGAAACAAACTCAAGATTAGATTGCCAGTTGGCATACATAGGAAAAGTATGAGAATCTTTCCTCTGTAAATGATAAACTTGGAATGATAGGAATTAATTTTGTTCTGGTTGGTGCAAAAGTTGTCACTGTCTAGTGGTTGTAGAAAGGCACAACTGCGGATGTAATGGCTAAATTGCGATCATGGGGCTCATGACGTGACCTTTGTGCTAGGGCCTCTTGGTGGCGGTTAAGGGTGTGACGCCCGTCCCAACTTGGCTCATCCTTGACCGGATGTGTCTCTCTAAAGTAAAGCCTTTGCCCTGTGTGATGTTGGTGGGTCATCTTCTAAGACAGCCTATGAGAATACCAATAATTGATCCCATGCATACTCCGCTTGCCTTGCTGCATTTTCCTCTACAAAGAGAATGTATGATAGAAGGGGGAAATTTTGAAAGTAGAATTTGTAGGGTAAAATTTCACGAAAAAAGAATACTCCCTCGTCCTCTGTTTGTTTACCCCTATTTTGATAGGTAAATTCTCTGAATAGGGGGGAGGGGAAGGTAAATTGCTAAACACATGATTGGTGGTAAAATTTTAAGAAAGGAAACCTTTATTCTCTTCTTCATCCTACAATCCCATCTTACGATTTTGGAGTGATCATTAGATAAAATAACTATGTGTTTTCCCTTTTACTTGACATGGTTTGCGGTATCAAAGGTTCTTTTAGTTTTAATAAATGGGAAAATTTAATACTCAATTGTAAGTACCAAATTGACACTTATCAATTTAATAATGTATTTATCAAAATTTTAGTACTCAATTTTATGGTCGTTTAACAATCTCCCAGAGTGTATGAACATGAAATATTCACCATAAATTAGTAAAATTCTAAATTCATCTTTTAGCTTTTATTTTTGATCAATTTTAAAAGTTCAATAAAACAGGGCACTTCGTAAACAGGGTATAGTCATCTTAGAATGCAGTCCCACTGAAATTCAGTTTAACCATAATAATTATTTTTCAAACAATAAGATTTTTGAAAAGAGAGCTAGAATATTGGCGCCATGATAGAATTGTTTCTTTAATATTCTCGAGATTACGGATTTAAGGTGTAAAAATAGTCTTCTTATAAAATATTAGGAAAAAATTGTATATATATACACTCATTCTTCTCTTATCCTACATTAAGTCAGAGAACATTTTATATACCGGATGAATTCTTTTAAAATTTTTCAAATGAAAAGATATTAAGTAGTCATAAATTTTTTTCATGCCTCATGCATTTTGAGTGCGATTTTGCAATTAAAATCTAACATTCCGGTTGTATCGCAATTTAATTAAAATGCAATTAGTTGTATGATTTTTTTTTTTAATTTGTATATTATGTCAAAATTTCCTTTTTTTATATTTATTAAGACATAATTTCATAGGACTGTTACTATAATTTCATCAAAATATAAGTAATCATAAGATTTTTGATAATTTAAATATATTTATATTAATTTTGTAAATTAAATCTATAAATTAGATTTAAACTCAGAATGTCAATTAGAAAAAAAGATCGTAGAAAATGAAAATACGCAGGGGAAAGCCATAATCACCTTCAACCCAAAAGTCAAAATTGCCCTTCTCCCCGACTCAAACCCCAGGGTCTATGAAGAAGAAGAAAGAAAAAAAAAAAAAAAAAAAAAAAACCCTCCCCGCACCCCTTCCCTCTTGCGCCATTGGAACAAGAACGAAGTGATTTTGATAGTGAGAGAGAGGGAGAGAGCGAGAGAGAGAGAGAGAGAGAGAGAGAGAGAGAGAGATGAGTTTCTGGAATTCAGTGCCATGGACAAGCATAATCAAAGATGCCGCTACAAATGCATTCGGTGTGGCGAAATTCCTCTGCCTCATCCATGTCACCAACCAATACGTCGTCTCTCCCGTTCTCGTAAACCCTAAACCCTAATTTCCCTCAATTTCTTCTACAAACCCTGATTTCACTAATTTCCTCTTCTTCTTTTTTGCAGGCAGTTGGTCCGAGTATGGTCCCCACAATAGATCTTACAGGTAATCTTGTTTTTGTTGAGAGACTGTCAACTCGATTCGGAAAACTTGCTCCAGGAGACATTGTTATAGTCCGAGATCCTCAAAACCCTAGACAGATCCTCACCAAGCGTTTGACTGCGTTGGAGGGTGATACTGTTACCTACTCTGTGGATCCTGATCACCCTGAAAAATCTGAAACTGTTATTGTATGAAATCATTCATCTTTGTCTTTTTTTACTTATCATTTCAATTTCCATTTTGTTTTTTTTTTGGCTTTTGTGTGCGTGTTTTTATGTGAGTGTGTGTGTGTGTGTGTGTGTGAGAGAGAGAGAGAGAGAGAGAGAGAGAGATGGGAACCTTAGGTGTTATCGGGCATGCGCAATACGAGGAGAATAATGCTATATGTGCTTAATGTCATTCGCAGAAAAATAGAACGTTTCAAGATTGAATAATTTTGAATTAGTACAAATATCTTTCAAATTAACCAAAAGAATTTTAAAATATATCTAGGTTTTGCTGACTCTCATTCTGTAATATATTGAGAGTCAGAACGTTTCAATATTGCTACATGTACAATTATATGCTTTTGGTTGATTTGAAAATTGAGAATCAAAATACTACAAAAATTCTGATTCCCATTTTACAATTATTACATGTACTTATCATTTAGCAATATTTTGATCAATGATGTTATGCCAACTCTCATTTTGTAAATTACATGGCCGACTTATTCTGTATGTATCTTATTAGTGCACTAGGCAAGGACACTGGGTTATATTTGGGCTCAAAACCTTTACAAAGCAATTTCCCAGGTCTTAGCATTGGATTTTTCTTGGAGACATGTATTCTTTACTCGCTCAGGTCAAGGTTATTTGATAAAATTCTTTTTGAATCGGTGGTGATGGGTTTTATTCTGTCCTTTTTTTTTTTTTTTTTAATAGGTACCAGAAGGCCATACTTGGGTACAAGGAGACAACAAATACAACTCCAGGGATTCGAGGGTCTTTGGTGCTATTCCTTATGGTCTTATTATAGGAAGAGCAATTTGGAGAGTGAGTATTCTAAGTCTATCTTTCATGTAGAAAATGCTATTTGTGATCCTTCAGAGCCAAAATGTTATACTTTATGATCCGTGCCATTTAATGACTTTTTCATTGATGTGGCAAGCAAGCACCAAAAGTGGGGGCTTGGAAGTTTTGTCCAATATATGTTTGTCATGTTAGTCATGAAAAGGCTCCATGTCTAATGTTATTTTCATGTTATATATATCTATTATCTTGACGTATTCAAAAAGGCTTTTATTCTAAGCATTAAGTTGCCCATTTTGAACTTAGTTTGTAGCAGTAAAACAAAAGGATGTGATGCATTTTCTTCCTGGATATTTGTTTTTGTTGTGAAAGCATATGCCGATTTTCAAGTACTGTTGTAAAAATTCTTGTGTTACACAGGCACTTCGCTTTGTCTAGTTATACCTGTGTCAATTGGACACAACATGGGAAACAGGTACGAGGGTCGGACACTTCATCTTAGAGGAAATTTTGTCAAAATTTGGCATTTGGGTGCCAACACAAACTGCACCAGACTTCTTTACCAGATGCCATGGAACATTGTATAAACCTAATTATTGCACATCATTCTTTCTAATAGAAAAAGATATTTATTTAGCTGAAAAGACTTCTTTTAAAGATAAAAAGGAAAAACCTGCAGGACTGCTGGTCATTCTCTTTTCGAGTTCACTAAAGTCTAAACCATAGATAAGCCCATTTTAATTCATTTTTTTTATCAGAATAAAGTTTTGCACTGCTAATTTAGTTTCTGGTTAAGATTGCAAACCACATTGCTTACCCTTGGCTCCGGTTGTCTTGGAAATCATCCTATCCATTCCTTCCATCATCAACCCCTCTCTGGTGGAGTAAATTGAAAAAGAAACCTTTTGAGCTTCCAGTTTGTTCAAGTCTAAGGACATGTTCACCTACCACAACATTATTTGACTGGAAAATGAGAATCTACATCTACATGGTTTGCAGTTAATAAAAAGTGATTAGGAAATCCTACTGACGCCAGTCTTCATGCTAGAAAAAAATTAAGAGCAGTCTGCCGGACTGCTGGTGCCCCAAAAACAAAGTTAAAATAAGAGGGGGGGGGGAGGAATCTCCATTGGAATCCTTATTCTCTCATGTCTCTCTTCCCTCTTCCCTGCTTTAGAAGCAAAGAACTAAGAGAATCCAAAGAAGATTTTTGTGGGGCGATGGGGGTCAGGGGAAACGCTAGATTTGCTTGATTAATTCATATAACCTAAGTTGGAAGTGATGAAGAAGCTCATGTACATGGTTGAGTTGAGTGCTAGGTTACTTGTGGAATTCAATGATACCTTGTTAGGGCAATGCCCTTGAAGATCATGGTAGAAAGGGACTTTGCAGAGAGAAGTGGTTGAATGAGAAAAAGGTTTCTTGGCCTTAAGATGCGGCGATATGGAAGCCAGTAAGAAAAAAGGTAACATGCCTTTGCCCAGGAAGTGTGCTTCAAGTTTGGGAATGGTGCTAGATTCTTCTGGTGTGACATTTGTTGTGCGAGAAGGACCTTTTTCAGGATTTATTTCAAATGGCTTGATACAAGGAGGAAGTGGTAAAATTCTCCTGGAGTGAAAGGGTGGGTCTAGGGTAGTGGAATGTCAAGTTTGTGAGGCATGCCATTGATTGGGAATTGGAAGGACATTTCAAATTCTTCAAGATTTTGGAAGAGATTCAAATTGCTCAAGATTAAGAGAGCTGGGCAAGAGCAATTTGAGAAGGGAATAGAAGTGGGATGTCTAAACTCAAATGCTGCTGCTGGTTTGTTAGGAATGACAACTTCTCGGATTGTGTAGAGGCTTTCTATTGGAGAGCAATTTAGAAGACTCCCATAAGACCAAAAGATGGCTTTCTTTGTTAAGAATCTTAACCCAGGATAGCCTTCAAAGACAATGGATCTCTTCGGTAAGTAGGTATGTTCTTTGCAAAAGGGATGTGGAGCCATTGATCACTTATTGCATCATTGTCTTGGGACATGACTTTTATGGAGGATTGTTTACAGTATGACTTGCACTATTGGGGCACCTCCAAAGAATATGTGATCTGAACTGTGGGGTAGGAGTGCGCTGAGGGTTGTGCAGCAAAGAGGACTTTTATTTTGACCCCTGTAGCTTGGAGAAAGGATTTCAAGAATTCTTGAGGGTTTTTCTCTTGTTCTTTTCTTAATGTTTGTGTAGAGCCCTTCACATTTTGTCCTCTTCTAAGCCTTTTGGAATGGTAGCGGATGTGATATCTTTTGTAGGTTTGTTTTCTCTTATTTAGGTGTAAAAGTTATACCTCCTTGGTGCTTTAATTTCAATAAATTCCCCCTCCCCTGCAACATCAATAGAAGAAACCCCCTTCTTTATCATTGCCTCTTCTATCATGTCAGCAGTCCTCCTAAATCAATCCACTCTATGCTTTTTAAGGATCAGTTTTCCCTGAAATGATCCATCTTATTGAGATTATATCAACGTTCACAATTTTTCTTAGAATAGCTTGATTATGTTGACAAAAGATTTGACCTTGAATGACCGGCAAAGTCGGTTTTTTACCCCCAAACATGAATGCAGGACATGACAAAAGTTAGAAAATAATTATATAAATGTAAAAACATATGATAGGGTTCCAGAGACATACTTTAGTGGGCACACATACTACAATGGGCGTTGATAAAGAATGAGATCTCCTCAAAATACCTTGATGTCATCAAACATATGTACGAAGGAGCTGTTATCAATGTAAAAGTTTGCGGGGGTTTAAGTGATGGCTCCCCAATTAATATTGGGTTTCACCAAAGTTTGACATTAAGTTTCCTCTTTTTTACAGGTAATAGTGATGGATGAAATAACGAAAAGTATCGAAAATGAAGTATTATAGTGTATATTTTTTGCAAATGATATAGTGCTGATTGATGAAACTAGGGAGGGTATTAATGTTAAATTAGAGTTATGGATGGATACACTGGAATTCAAAAAATTTAAATTGAGCCAATCAAAAATTGAATATATGAGATATATGTTTGATAGCAGTCACCAGAATGATAAAGAAACGATTAAGTTATAGAGGGACAAGTTTTATATATCTTGGGTACATTATTCAAAACGATAACAACATAGATAGAGATATGAATCATATGACCCAAATGGACCGGACGAAATGCAGAAATGTATCTGAAGTTTTTTGCGGTTGCATGATACCATTACAATTAAAAGGAAAATTTTATAGAATCGCAGTAATATCTGTATTATGGTAATGAGTGTTGGGCCATTAAAAATAACAAGAGTATAAAATGACTATAATTGAATTTGGAATGCTCAGATGGAGGTATGATAAAACTAGAAAAGATAGTATTAAAAATGAAGAGATATTTATTAAATTTTGAGTGAGTTCAATTGTAGATAAGATGAGAAAATATCGCTTAAAATGGTTTGAATATGTACAACAAAGACTCAAAGATGCACCAGTTAGGAGAAATAAGATCTTAAATTTTGGAGATTCAATGAAACGTCGGGATAGACCGTTAAAAACGTGGATACAAGTTATTTGTAAAGATATGAATATTAAACGCTTAGTTGAGGAAATGATTTTAAATAAAAATGAGTGACATTGAAGAATCCGAACTAATTAATACACTTTTATGATATTTTAAGTTTTGGATAGTTATCTATAAAGATGAAATTATTATCATAATCATTATCATTATAAGTTTCTATGGATAGTTTATTCTTATTTATTTCCTTTTATTATTTGTATTTTTTTAGTTTTAACCGATCTATTTTTGCTTTTAAACTTTAGTTTTATGTTATTTTATTTTATTATTTTTTTCTTTTCTCTCTTCTTTATTGGTCTCTCAAACGATTGACTCTAAAATTTGGGATTGAGGCTCAGTTTATTGTTATTGTAAAAAAAAAAAAGAACTAGTATATCAAAATTGTAAAGTTGATGTTGCATGCATTGAACTTAAAATTATCTAGTTCTAGAGACCTTATTTTAGTTCAATTGATGCGCATGTCTAAGGTGGTTTAGGCATATGCAAGAAAACACAAAAATGCATCGGTTAGGAGGATCAAGAATTTAAATATAAGAGATTTAGTAAAATATAGAGGTAAATCTCAAAACTTAGATGCAAGTTATTCGTAAAGATATGATAGTTAAGAGTGTAGATGAGGAGATGGCCTTGGATAGGAATGAGTATAATAAAATCCGCACAAATTAAACCAATATTTTTTTTTAATCTCTCCTGATATTTTTCTCTTAAAAGATCGACCCCAATTAGGCTTAAGGTTTAGATTATTGTTGTTGTTTTATAACATAAAAAATATAAGAACTATTGTGTCTGTTGAGTGGTTATTTAAGTGCTAGGAAGTGTTATATTGGTATCTCAATGAAAATGAAATATTAAAATGTGTGATTGAAATGTTTGAATTAGAGGTTTTCTGTCTAAAAATGTGTCTGATATGGACAACAATTTATTTCTTCATGTTAGTGCAATGAGTTGGAAGTGTACCATTTATTTTTTTATTTTTATTTTTTTAAAATTAATCCTTTCTAAAGGACCCTCAAGGAAACCTTGTCTTTATACCTTCTAGTCACTGGGTACTCCACTAAGGACTATGTAAGGGGATATGAAGTAGATCTTAAGCTTGGAGATGTTATTCTTAATAAAAAATTATGCCTTTGCCCCTTAGTTGAATCACGGCACTCATTCTCAAGTTAATTCCTAATCCCTTCAGGCTAAAACTGCCTTGAATCACATGACTATAGTATTCCAAGTACAAGATCGTTCTCATGCATGCTTCATTTAGTTTGATGGAGCAAATCAAAGTTGAATCCTCATTTCTTTGATCTCCTGCTCACTTTGTAACCATCTGAGAAGCCCAAGCTCTCAACATTTGGTCCCCTTTGATTCAGAATTTCGCTAATGGAAGTAGTGATGCCGTTTCAACTAGACTTGTAGGAAACCAACTGATACAACCTCAGTCAGTGCTGTTTCGACTTTCGAGTCATTATTGGCCAACTTTATAATATTTTTAACTTGTGGTCGGGGGAGGTTGCTGCTTTCATTTTCCATCCAATTTGTGTAAATTTTTTTTTTCCTTGAAAATTTGATACAAGTACTTTGTCTTTTATTTCTATACTTTTTGGTTCCAGCATTTCCTTTCACTCATTTAGTAGCCATTCAACACACAATGTTTCTATACACATGTTGCAGCCTACTACAATTGCACTTTGTTGTCTGATTCTGTGGTATCCATCTATTAAAGATGTGCAGTTGCTCACTCCTCTTTTTTCCATCATCATTGTTGCTCTTTTTCTTCTATTCATCTTGGCAACCACAATGCGGCCATGCAATGCTTGAGACATACAAGTGTCATGCTGTTGGGCTCTCTTTTTCTCCTTTTCTCTCATTATTTTTCACTTTCCATTGTTGTTGACTATTACCATTGGCATTTCAACAGCATTAATTGCTGGCTTCAATCATTAAAAAGGTGCAAGTTAGCTTTCTCTCTCTTCCCCTTTACAATTTTTCTCCTTTTTCTTTCCTTTTCTTTTTTGGGACAAACCCAACCTCCCCCTCTCCCTGATCTTGCAACTTTTTATTGCGGTTCAGGAGAGATGTTAAGTGTGGGAATAGTGGGAATACATTACTCTCTAATTCTATCATGATTCTCTCTAGATTTGTATGTGGTTTATTTATTTATGGAAGTCAGAACTAATTGGTCACAAAAATACTGGCTCCAGCACCACTGAAAAAGGAAAGTAGAAATGAGGGGAAGGAGGCAGTGATAGGCAGGGTGCAGGGATTTATGTTTGTACAACACTGGCCTAGATTTATGGTTGTGGCTGGATTTATGTTTGTACAAGTATGATACTGGCCTGGATTAAGTTCAGCTTGAACTGACCGAGGCGAGGGTTGGGGGGCTAACGTATTAATCAAGATGATGTAGGGGTGATAATATCCTTCCACCACCTGTCCATTACCATCCCTATACTAAAACACTAAAAGTAGGATTAATGTTCTTTTCTGCAACAGCAGGAAGTGATCCATGCGTTGGCCATTAATTAGGCTGAAGGAAAGGTGGTTGCCAAGAGCCACTTCATCCATCGTCTCAACCTACTCAAATGATTGTGTTCTCTACATGTGTATCAAAGTATTTTAATAGATGTGGTTTTACGATTTCTTGTGTCATGCCTTCAAAATTGGGCCAACAAAATATCATCGAGGTTAATGGCTTTTAATATCTTATTGGGTATACAAGGTTTTCGTAAGTGAATAAAGCTTCAGTTGATTAAGAAATTCTTATGCTTAATTTCTCATAGAATTTTGTATAGAAATAGAAGAATTCCGAGATCAAATGCTAGAATTTTTATTTTTATTTTTTATTTGCCCCTAGAAAACCATTGTGCAAATGATGTTCTTCTTTTAACTAGCTTAGATGAGTGGTCCGAAAAGAAAAAAGATTAATTTAGGAAATTGTTTATAATTTCTGCCAAGCAATGTTGTTGTTGAGTCTCCCACCAACATGGCCTTCGGATTAGATTGCTAAGGATTAGTAACATTTTTCTTAGGTTGTTGAGAGTTTCTTCCTAACGAAATTTGCAACATGGGGGGGTTGCAGGTCAGGGTAATGATGGCCATGTGGAATATTTAGTAATGGACTGTAAAATTGGAATTGCTATTAAAAGAAAAACAAAAACTTTGACAATGTGAATAACTCTTTTTATGCAATATGAAAGATGAAATCGTGATGACGGTTTGCAGATAAATTTAGAACTTATAGAATTTCTTCCCGTTGGTTCTTTCTTTGCAGGTATGGCCTCCTAAATGTTTTGGGCCCTTAAGTCAGAAGGAGATGTAGCTCTCAAGTTATAAGGTATGTTTTTAAGCGCATCATTATATGACTGCTTTCTTTTTAATTTGACACCATGACTAGCATCTTCAGAATGCTTATTGTTTTTACACGGTCGTGTAAATTCTTAGGCTGTGAAAGTGGTTATAACTTAGGTTTCAGTCTTTAATTGTAATTTTATGTGAAATTGATAAAAATCTCTAAAATTAGTGGTTCTCGTCTTTTAACACTTTTTAACTGCAAAAAATATCTAAAGTTGACATGTGTATACAATATATCACTGTCAGCTTTCTTTCTAATTTATTGTTCAACGCTTCATTTTTATTTCCTTAACCTTCATGTTTTGGCTCTGTATGTAGCTTTATTATTCAATGTATATATTTTTTTAAAAAAAAGAAAAGAAAAAGAAAAAGAACAGCTTCAGTCAATGTATTTCTTGTTTTTAGACACTGATAAGTAACCCTCGTGAATGCCCTTGTGGCACCATGGTAGTTTATTTACATACCTTAGTACACATATATCTACACATATCTACATATTGAGTTTGGTTTCACTAATAGATATATCTATTGTTATGATATTAATAAACAAATTTTAGTATTTCAACTTAAATGCGTTTGAAATTTTTATATTTGAAATTCATTTGTAAATCCATATCCAAGTTGCCAAATGTAATCCTAGTGAAAATTTTGCTGATTTTGCAATGCAGGATAAAATACCTTACTAATTTATCATTGCTTGAACTGGAATTCCCCTTCTCACTGAAGGAATCTGCTACAAGCCGAGCAGAATGTGTTGAAGACTGTGGGGGTTGAGCAATCATTAATCAAGCATGCAGGTACGTGGTGATAACTCCCCCATATCAAGATGGATTTTTGAATGTATTAACTTTATTGTAAACCCAGGTATCCATGTTCAAGATGGATTTTTGAATGGCATTCTTCTGGAATGGAGGTTGTCTTTTGGTGGGATCCAGTTTATGTGGTACCGACGTCACAGGATTTTTTGTTTCCCCTATTTTGGATCACACTTGTGTATTTTCTATACCTAAGAATCCAGCACAGGATTATCTGGAATTTTCTTCTTGACTTTTTTCCCCCACTGATTTTTAGTATGTTTACTGCCTGGAGATCACTTGTGTTAGCCCTGTTACGTTTCGAATTGTTGAGGAATTAGCAAAATCAGTTGTGTCAGGTAGAATTTGGAATTCTCTGCAGTGTGATGCAAGGTTAACCAAATGACGAACTGCATAAGTCATTTCTCTACCAGGATACTGTTTTTTTTTTTTGTGGTTTACAAAGAGAGCCCCAACAGGGCACGGACAAAACAAAACAACAAAGCAAAAGCCTCACCTCCTAAAGAAAGCATGGC
The DNA here is from genome assembly GCA_037126225.1 of Dillenia turbinata. Lineage (NCBI taxonomy): Eukaryota > Viridiplantae > Streptophyta > Magnoliopsida > Dilleniales > Dilleniaceae > Dillenia > Dillenia turbinata. Next base: position 13,192,065 of record JBAMMX010000023.1, on the reverse strand, counting down.
CCTTACTATCCTTCAGAAGCAGACTTAGCAGCTCACAGTGAGGGTCTTCGAATTGCACGACTCCAGAAGAGTTAGCAAGATCTTTTTTCGCAAGGCAATCAGCGCATTAGTCTGCTTCTCTCAACACATGCTTAACTTGGGTAGCCAAGGCTTGGGCTCAGACCCGCACGATGCACGTGAAATTTTTATATTTGAAATTTTTATTCATATGGAATGGTAAGCGCTACATGGGCTTGTGCGGGTCTGAGCCCAAGCCTTGCCTACCCTAAAGGTTCTTAAGCAAATTGTTTCACAAGCTAGCATGGGACTTTGTAGCTCAATGGATTTGTAAGTTAAGTCTTCCCATGGCACGTGTGAGGACCAAAAAAAATTTTATGCAAGCAATAAAACCCAAATACAACCAAGAGAACACAAAAGGAAAATAAAGAAAACGTCCCCTAAGTGGACAGTTTAGTGGTCATAATTTCTCTCTCAACTTAGAGATCCGATGTTCAAATCTCTCCATTTCCCTTATTTAATATTTTGGTAGAGCCATGACGATAAACTCACCCTAGGGCATTAACTGTCTCAAACCAAATTCCACAACCATGGCCATGGCAGTGCTTAGGATGGTAATGTCGGTCGCTTTTCAATTGATTTTACTTGGATCAAAAGAAAAAAAATATATATATATATATATATATATGTGTGTATATATATATTAAAGAAAATAAATAAAATCAAAAGAAAAAAAATATTAAGAAAAGAATAAAGGACTTGCCTCTAAAGGCCGTAATTGTCTCAAACCAAATTCCACAGCTATTGAGACCCTCAGCAATATTTAGGGTTTAGGATGGTAATACTAGTCGCTCTGCAACTCTTTTTATTAGGACCAAAAAAAAATATTATAAAAAAGGGAACAGACAAGGAATATATTGCCAAAAAAGGAAAACAAAACTCATAACAAGTGATGGATCTTTGTTATTTCTCACCAAATCATGTAACTGAAATCATTTACGTAGTACTTCAAACACGAACAAAAGCCCCCTTTGAAAAGAGGAAAGGGAATAGACCTTAAGAAGGAAAATATATATATATATATATATATATATATATATATATTATATATATATATATATATATATATATATATATATATTTTTATATATTGGCACCCTTTATCTGTACACAGAGATGCAATGTCCAAAAAGAAGGCAATGCAACCTTACGGCCGTAACCCAAATGCCCATGAAGAATAGACTTCTGCCAGCTTCTTGTGACCTTGCATCAGCTGCAGAATCCAAGGTGATTCTTCTGTTTCTCGAATTCTCTGCAGTTACTTTACTCCTCGTCTGAAAATGTTGTTGGAGAGTTTCATTGACACGTAATTGATGTTATATAGGGCTTGCTTTTGATATCTGCAGTTACAAAGCAACTGAGGGTTCTCTCTCAACTCTTATTCGACTATCTGAATAACATAGTTGATAATGAAAACCACTAAGCATATGAAAGGAATACACAGGTTTTTGGAGATGAATGAAAAACTTCTTCAATTACTCTTACTATTTAGAAGAATATTTCATTTTTAATTCAAAGTTTTCATCTATGAAGATTGATAATAAAATTATATGAACCTGATTTTGGGAGCTTGTGGCCATTGTCCAGCGCCGTGGATGATCTCCTGTCACAGCAATACTGGCAAAGAAAGTAATGGTTCTCAAGTCTTCTTGTGTGTTAGCTGCAACAGGTGGTAATTCTCTCATGACCCATAATAAAGAGGCTGAGGGTATAGATGAACCTGGAAACCATGAGGACAATCTGAATATTTTGTTGCTACAAATGGCCTGCATAGATAGAACAGAGAGAAATGGAAGGGGACATAGCCCCCTCAAAAGAATATTACTCTAGTCCATGCAAACAAACAACGGTTTTTTAACTGATCCACAACAAGCCGAGACATTATCCAATATACAAGAGCAGGAACCTAAGGGAACCACAACCATGCAAGCCCCAATAATCCGCAATGTGCTGAGAAGCCTTGAGACCACAAAGCCTCAACTCCATCAGAGTCACATTTGAAGTTTCATACATACGATGATATTAACCACATCTTCACCAACTTTGATCATCTTTTCTTCATCAAAGACGATTAAAGACTCTAGATGCATGATGTCATTCAATCTCAAGAACAGGATAAGATGTCATCATCCTAAATTTAAATTCCCAAGGATGGACTCTCTAATCTTTCCAATATTTGGCTGGATTTGCTAAATCCACATTGGGAAAGAGAAGTCATCTCTCCTTTCTCTTCACTTGGACTCCAGTCAGACCAGGACAACTGTCTTTACTTGAACAGAGGACTTTTGCATCCTTTTCCTGTAGCTATAATACCTTCTACAGTTGAACACATACCAAATGTTTCAGACAGATTCAACTTCAGGTCTTATATAACTTTGTTTTGACATTAGGCCCAAGTGACTTAAGACATGAGTGGTCTTGGCATTGACCTTTTCTGATGGTTCTAGAGAGAATTAGTACATGATTGTTCTAAGGAAATAAGGGTATCAATCTAGATTGACAATTACTTCGGAGATAACTGATTCTGAAGCTTGTGGATCCCAGTTCGATTGATCGAGATTAGGATGATCTCCACCAAGGATTATGAAAGGAAGAAAAAAACGGGTAGAGAGAGTCTAAAAGACCTGCCTTCATCATTAGAGCTATGGATCAAACGAGGGTGGCTACTGTTGGTCCAGGAGGGTGATCTCTGTATATCGCAATGTCCTAAAGATCCTCCTGGAGAGGACTGGGGTTCCTTTATGAGATGCAGTATGAGACATCTACAACATAATTTATTTAAGTGAACTTAATGCAAGCATGACTACTTTAATTGGCATGCCCTTGCCACATCAGTTCTGTTTTGTAGATGACTCTGACACCAAAGATGTATAAAGCCGTACTAGCGAGGTGGAGATCAAGAAGAAATGAATAGTTTATTTAGATTCTTGTGATGAATTGATTACCATTTCATCCTTAACAAAAACTGAATAGAGAACATAAATGGTTAAATCAGTACCTATAAAATAATATAGGGTGAGCATTACGGCAGCATAAACACCATCAATTTGATAAGGATCCCAATGGTAAAGCATCTGCAATCAAATTTGATGTATTTTTTCTCATGATGAGTATGAAATGTAAAGCATAAACCATAGAAGAGTTGAGAGTAGAAGAAATCAGATACATACAGGAACATCAGTAAAAAAAGCAATCAAAGCATTCAAAGTGAAGCAGAGAAGAGAGACAACTGCCAAACCAGCAACCTGGAAGACAACAAAACATTTAGATGTTTTAGAAGTTTTAAGGCACAAAAACATAAGAGGTGATGAGTAAGTGTTGATTAGATTAACAGTGAAATTGCCTAGTAATCACGTGAAATATCTTGCATCCTAAGTAGCAGAAAAGCAGATTTTTGACTAGCAAGTATAATAAAAAATTACAAATTAAATACCTTCCACATTTCAGAAGAGGCTCGCTCAGATCTCACTTTGCTCATTTTTAAGAACAATATAAGACCTGAAGATGAAAAACCAAGGAAAAAAAATTACACCTTAGAAGATAATTAGAGTAATTTTACAAAATATATCTCAATCAAAACAAAAATTTAAGGACAAGACAAAATATGAGCATGATGAATGCCAATATAACGTTACTGGTGGCTCTATCACGTGTTGGGCCATTAAAATGGCTGCTTTACTCATTTTAAGGAAAAAGATCAAAAGGTTCGTCTCCGTAGTCATATCCTCAGATGCATTTAACTTCGTCATTCAGTCACATCCAAAGCTACATTTCATGATTTTGGTAACAGATACCTAGTACAAAAAGGCTCATTCATGAAAGGTAAAAAAAGAGTCAATAAACCTAAAAGAGGGAGTCCCATATCGTCTTTCAGATGAAACCATCATTTTCTATGGTTCTGATGGTAATCGAACTATTAACGTAAAAAATAACCTATTTATCTTTAAGATGATGGTAATCAAGGATGAAATTGGGTGACTGGGGTGGAGGTTAAAGGCGAGATATTTGCTGCCCACCCCCTTATTAGCAGGAGTCTGGCAAGGGTGACTTCTCACTTATTAGCAGGACCTCCCCCTTGGAAGCTAGACATAAGGACATATGGTGTGGGATCCCACCATAAAAGAGACAAGAGGAAGCTTGCCAGATGGAGAAAATGCCTCTAGAAGTGGAAGAAGATTGATTTTCATAAAGTGTACTTCTGCAAATGTTTCAATTTATATGACCTAACTGCTTCTAAATTGAGAATCTGTGGTTAAAAAGCTACAAAAGGAAAAAGTAGAAATTTCTTCGATGGCTAAGAGAAAAACTGCTTAATGTTTCCTACATAGGCAACTGTTATTAAAAATTAGTAATAAAGAAACTCTTGCCCACATTATGCACAAATCTCTTCTGGCCCATCTACGATGGTATGACCAGGAAGCTCAATATAGTAAGAAGTACGGGCATTAAACTGGTAATGGAAATGAAATGAGGGATAGCATTCCAAATTGAATAGGTAACTGAAAAAGAATTACCAATTCTATTCTCTACAATGAACTATAGAACATCACTACACAACCAATGACAAGAGTAGGCAGGAGATTTTCCCACTTGTCTACACCCTATTCTCAATTATTTTCCAAACTAATTTTTGTTAGAGTTTCCTAAGTTCTTCATGTGCTCCACCAAAACTAGCAAACCTATAGGGAAGATTTTAATCTTGAGACAGCAAAATAAGGGCAGCAAAGTTATCTTCTAATATATCTTGTCACATGTTTGGGCTAAGGTATTTTTCTTTTTAATTGTGGCATTATTCTTCCACATGTAACAAAAAATTACTTGAAAACGCATGCACTGCACTGCAAAGATTGCATGGCAAGATGCTAATTCAATGCAGCAAGAACTTCAGAAAGTTGAAGCAATTCTTACTAGCTTGAATTGGAATCCATTTTTAGAGGAAGGCATTGACGGAGCAAACCGAAATGATCTTAATTTCTATTCCTTGTTTGGGAACATGGATCCGGGCCCCATGGATTTGAATTTGGATCCATTGTTTAGGTACTCAATTTTAAGAGGGATTTGAAATTGGACAAAATCACTACCCAAAACCAAAACATCAAAATTAGAGTATTTCAAGTGACACCTCATTAGGTGTCATTCCTTAGGCTCTTCTAATTTTCAAATTCTAAAAATCACAAAATAAAATCATAATTATTATAATTGCAAATTATGAATAACTATCTCCCTTAAAAAAATTCTCAATCATAATCTCTCTCTCTCTCTCTCTCTCTCTCCCTCCCCCAAAACTATTTATCTTTTCTTTTGCTTTCTAGAAAAATATTGAAATTTTCAATTCTCCCTCTAAAAATATTCAGCTTCTTCAATTTCTCTGTTTCTTTATATTGAAAATAATTAAATTTTTATCTTCCCCCCCCCCCGGGGAAAATTCAACATTACTTGGTGTTTTAATTGTAAATAATAATTACTTGAAACACAATACAATTAGATTACGACAATTTCAGGTCTCAATGTTAACATATAATGTATCCAAACATAATATTCAAATTCTATTATTTCAAATCAAAGTATTTAAGTTTCATATTCAAAATCTATATGTAAATCCAACTCCAAATTGACAAATGCAAACTTATAGAATTTAGCTATAATCCTCAAAATTATCAATACAAATAAAGATCATGAATATGTGCATAATAACAGGGTTCTGTCATATAGAAAACTATTAAAGAAAAAAACATTAAAAAGCTACAATATGAAGCATTAGTAAACTGTAGGATGACAGCCACTGGTTAGAAAACCAAGTGTTTGTAGTTGCTCACCGTAGCATGCTAAAGCTCCTCCTAATACAAACACGGCTATGGCAAAAAGATCTACATATACCTGCGAAATAACAACATGATTAGCATCATGCTCCAGCATTTGTACATTGATAGCCACATTCCACACTCATGCTAGAGTATTCAGAATTCATTCTTTCAAGTGCAGGATATGATATGAAAATTTGTACATTTGTACATGTGATATGCATGGGTAGGAAATTATTTGCTAGCTCAGTCTTTCTGAAAGCATGGGCCTACAGTAAGCAGGTTTGAAGAAACAATGGCTGACCAGAAATAGTTAAACATACAAATTAGCTTTAGTTGGTATAATAGCAACACATGATTATAAAACAATGTATTACACAACTCATATTCTAAAAGCATTGACATTGTTAGCCACAGTCTGCCCAAAAAAGGACTGCAAGTACATAAATATAGCTTCTTGTCTAGGTTGGATCATGCTTTCTTTTCTCTGCTCTATTTCCTCCTGTACATGGTGTGCAGGACGAGGGCAATCAACCAAGCTTTTCTGTACTCGGCCAAAATAAATAGTACAAGAGTACAGCTGAAATCCATTATTTTGGAAAAGCAAACACTTGATATAGAGGGAGGCAAACAACAAAATCAAGAGATCACTTGGAACATTGCACTAAATGTTCATGAGACCTAACAATGAGAAGTTGTAAGTCAACCTTAAGAATTACTCTATCATGGAAAACCAAGTTATGGCCATGGCTTTATTGTTTTTCCAAATAGAACTGCTGCATTGCTGACAAGGTAAAAGCCATTAAAGAATCGCCAGAACCTAAGTCAATCACTATGACTTCAGTTATTCAAGGGCTAGCATCTTTCTACATGAGGTTCATAAGAGATTTCATAGCATTACAAATCTCCTCAAAACACATGTATGAAATATGAGAGTTTTCTTGGACCCTTTACTGCATCCAGAGCCCTTACTGGCATCCAGGAAAATATGACAGAGGCACCTCGTTGAGACATCCTGATTTCTCTAAGGTCTTTAAGGTCGCCTCTGATGCATCAAGTATGAGGATTAAAGGTATTTGAATCAAGGACTACCCATTGTATACTTCACCAAAAAGCTCAAGGAGTCCAATAAGAAATATTTACTTACAAGGACACCCAATTGCATCCGTAGCTATTGTAGCTAATATTTCTCGCCACGAGGTTGTCCTTATTCTGATCAAGAGGATCCACACTATCTCCACTCTTAAAGGAGGTGAAGCACAAGATATGCTTATATCCTTGTAGCATTTTCTGATGTTCATGAGCACAGATAAGGTGTTAAAGAACAACAAAGTCTATTGAGATTCATGTCATAACTCAAAGATCTTGAAAGGATGAAGGATGAAAACAACTTGCTTGTCCTGATTCCAGCATCATTTTGAAACATTAGTGATAGTCTCCAACATGAGCAATTTACTTTTGCCATTCAAATGGTAATCGGATTAAGAAAACTAGACTCTGGATTCCACAATACTCTTAGAGATTTTTATTGAGGAAATGCACATGAAAGGTGTTGGCAGACACTTTTGCCAAGAAAAAGTCCATTGCCCTCATAGGAATAATTTCTATAGTCATCCCTTAATTGATATGCTGCCAAAGTTATCTCTCAGTGTCAAAACTATAATCTTAACAAGGCCAAACAGAGATACGCAAGTCTGATACACCTCTTTCCGAAGTCTGTACACACCTCACAGAAGTACCTCACTCAGCTGGCATGACTTAAGCATGGATTTTGACTTTGGACTGCCTAAGACCAATCAAATAGTCAATTTTATTTTAGTTACGCTTGAAATACATTCCAAGATGGCAGATTTCATCCCGTCTGCCCAGCCAATACTTTCAAAGGATTAATTCAATAGCTATTTTTGGAAATCTCTTTGAAACTTTTCTACAATAGCGTTAAGTTCTCCTTCAGCTTTTTTCCCAAAACTGAAGGTTGGATTGAAGTGGTAAATCATAGCTAGGGTGACATACATGCTTAGATACCTGGAAGGAGACAAAAGTAATAAGCTGGCAGATTCTATCTTCTCTTTCTTGTTGGAGTAACTTGCTGATGATTTTAGTTACCTAAGGTTGAGTTCCCTACCAGAGTTCCATTGCTTGACCAACAGGTAACACAGGAGAGCTCTTTCCAGATTGTTCTTGGTCATTCCCCTGCTAACGTATTTACCATCTCCCCCTACATCCAAATGCTTGCCTATCTGAATCAGACTTTTGTAAATTACATGCCGAGATACATCATAGAATTGCAAAAATTAATCACATATATAAATTTGTTGGTCATGTTCCACATTTGCCATGAACTGTGCCCCCACGATGCAACAGAAATCCCCATGATCAGATTGAAGCCAGTTTGGGCCTTCCCATCCATTCAACACCTTGGACATAATGCATATTTACTTTATCAAGGTATAGTTATAAACTGTCTCAATGTAGAAGGTATATTTTATCACCAAGTCAAATTGCAGAAATTCACAGCACAACTTTTATACCTCAACCATGCTCACAGAGGTACAACAGAAACCACCATTATTAGATTGAAGCCGTTTTTTATGATCAACTCATTACATTTGAGATGCACCTCCTGTCACCATCTTGTTCATCTCATCTCCCCACCCCAACCCCAGGGCCAATTTGAAACGCTTACCACAGAGCATTAACTTTGACTCCAGAAACTGGACCTTTTGGAGCACTATTACACCCTCCATGCTCCACTCTCCAGATGTGAGTGTTTCTCCACTAGGGAGAATTCAAACTGAATCAAGTAGACATGGGCTAATGTACTTTACCGTAAGTGCAAATAAATAATAAGTAGGAAAAAAAAATTATTTTCAATTTGATTGTATTTTTGATAGACATTAAATATTTTTTTGAGTAGCATTTCTGCTATTTCTGCAACAAACTCATGCATTTTTTGGAGGTACATGTAACCCAAAAATGAAGATACCTGAAGCACAAAGTATCAGAACGTGCACTCCCTTAATTGTGTGAACTGTGGCACTGGCCAGGGGAAAGACCCCCAACAGAAGCAGTTCGATTGTTTATTAAAACATTCTAAATTCTCTAAAGTTCCTCTCTTCGTCCCTCTGTTTTCCCTTGTTTTCTCCTTCCTTCTCTTCCCTCCTTTCTTCTTCTAATTCTGACCCCACCTCTCTTCTTTTATGCAATAGGCCCCCCCACTTCTTTTGCATTATAGATGGACTAGGACATTCTGTGAGTTGGGAGGCACCTGGATTAAAGGTGAATTACAGTTAAAAGGAGTAAACCACTTTTCATGTAATAGATTAAATATTTTTCTTAGCCTCTAGCCATGTTAAACCACTTTGCACATAATAGATTAACTATTTTTCTTAGCCTCTAGCCATTTTCTGGTATAGCAAATAAGTTATTTATGGTTGAGATAAGTTTCCAAGATTTTGATCTTTTTGATACCATCACTTATGGTCAAATTCTTTCTTATAAGACGTGGCTTCCTCTTGGCACATTTTGGAGGTCGTTTCTTTACTTGCTTCATAGATAAATAATGATACAAATTGTTGCCCAAATGCTTTTAACCATTAGCGGCATTAGCTCTAAAGAAAATAAACAGTTTTGGGATATATGAAGGCGCTCTGCTGCAAAGGAATGAAAAAAAAAAAAAAAGAAAGAAAGAAAGAAAGAAAGAAAGAAAGAAAATCAGAGCAAGTACAGACCCGTGCCACAACTTCTGAATCAACAAAATTCTTTCCCGTCCCAATCCAAATCAGGACAGCAGATACCACCATGATGACAAAAACTACAATAGTAACCTGGGTAAGGGAAACATCCAAGGGTTAATCATTAAAGGAAAAGTAACCTAGAAAATTATGTTACTAACATACCAGAACAACAATTTTTTGGCGGCTTCCAAGATGGATGGGTTGGCAAGGGCAACATCCTATATGACCGTCTGTGCTAGACGAACTAGGTTTACTCCAGGTCTGTTGCAGTAAGACTTCCTGAGAACTACATTCTTCGTCCTCCTCATCATCTTTTGCCTGGTGGCAAAGGTCGACCCTATAAAATGATTTGCCAGAAGACCACAAAGTGTAGCTCACATAGTGACACCATTTTCTTAGAAAGTCATGATTTGACACCATATGACACTAATAATAGTTGCATATTATCTAATCTCAACTCATGCACAATATTATGTCGTTCATTTTTCATTTGAGAATTATCTTTAGAGTTAAAGTTAAATAAATGCATGAGCTGCCAGACTCCACAAGTTGGTTTAGATCTATGCCCAGATTCCACAGGATGATTTTCAGGAGATCCATACAAGCTCGTAATAGAAAAGGTTATCTACCCTTGCTTTCAAGGGTAAAAGTTAAATAACTGGCTCATAATGGAATGAAGACTCATTAATGGGTAGCTCCCTCAAATGCATTTTTCCCTGCTTAATAGACCACAACTCAGTCAATAGATACTCCCTCTATCCGATTTTAAGTGATCATTTTTTTTTTTCATTTTTCTTGTCCCAAAATCAGTGTTGATGGTTTATTTAGTCAATATAACAACTACGTGATTTTACCATTTTGCCGCTAAAAAGTGGAACGAACAACTTGACAAAGGAATTCCCCCCCCCCGGGGGGCTTTTACCAAATAGGGTCAAGAAATTAATTTTTTTCCCCCCCTTAACATGTGCATTTAGATAACTTTGTTGCTTAGAATGGGACCATGAGAGTATGATAAAAATGAGATGAGAGATGTAAATCTTTTATTCTGCACCACCAATGCTGGAGGAGATTATGGGTATGCTGCTATCTATTCCTGGTCATAGGCAGATCTTTTCTAGAGAAGCCATTAAAATTGCAACTTTGTACAGGCAGAGATCAGAGCATTCCCCTTCCATTGCTCTGGAGGGAACTGAAAAGATGCATAATTAACTCAAAGAAAACAGTGTTCTGGACACTTCAGAAAATATGCTTGGTTTTCTTCTTTTAGTTTGGATCTTTACTAAGACCTTGACATTGTTGAATCATTGAAACAGTTGGCAGGTAAGTGCGTAGTGTATTTGCTTTCCCTTTTATTATTTATTTATTTATTTTGCTTCCATTTTCATTATGTCTTTCCTTTTTGCACCTCCTTGGTGCCTTTAATGAATTTTCCTTTCCTATTGATATCAAAAGATAAAACAAAAACAAGAAAAGGATGTTGGCTTTGAATAAGAAGAGAGGGGGTCACAAACCAGAAAGATAAAAGTAGAAGGAACGCAGAAAGGAACAGAATATCTGGGAAGGCTGCAAAAGCAAAATATCAACAATTGTGAAACAGCCTCTAGAAAAAAGAAAAAAGAAATATAATAGAAGCATCCAGTATAATGTGCGAGTAGATACCCATGAAAAAAAATCCACAGGAATGTGACCAGCAAACCCAACCCTCACAGGTAGCAACAACAGTTACGACAAAATAAACTAAATAACCTGCCACAATAAAGATCTGAGTTAAGCAATTGATTTCAAATCATAAACCCAGAGGTGATGTTATTTATGACTCATAGTTCCAAGAGATCTAACATGAAATCTAAAACAAGACCTGTTTCTCCAAATTTGACATTTTTATATTTGAATTTTTGTGTAGGAATTGGGAAATAAAGACCGCATGATGTGGATATTACTTTAAAAGAAATGTCCAGCATTAGAACTAATAATTTTTAAAAGTTAACAATTTACTTGAATCTGAATCATATCTAACATGCAAATACAGAAAATCAAATGCCACACTTTAATATATATATATATAAAATGGAGAAAATTTATTGCAGAAGATACGATGGCCGCATCAGCCAAATCGTAACTGTAAGACATTGCCAGCCTTTAAAACAGGTGCTGAATTCATTGCCAAAATAAGAAGTAATTTAGACCTCACGTTCACGCAGAAGACACCACTCATTAGTTTAATCAACAGAGATTATCTGCTAAACCAAATGATTGCTGGGATCTCAATGCCAATTTTTTTTAATACAAGAAAGCAGGATAGAAATGAAAGTTCATATCAGAACAAAGGTAAATATAAACAGAAAATAACATCATGAGCTCATGAAAGTTCCATATTCTCCGTAAGAACATTAAACAAATGTTATGGTACGAACAAGTAGTTTTCTACAAAGAACTTCAATCTACACCTAAGTTAGTTCCAGACAAGTCATTGTAATTGAAATGTCCATCAGAGCTCATTTGCACCAAATAAAAGAAAGATCTCACAAGTATACACACACCAGCTAATATGTTTGAAAAATCAAGAAAGATTGATAGTAAATAACCAAGCAAACAAAAGATACCTCTGTAATGAGGAAAGGCTTTCTATAATTATGGACAAGGAATTGGATAAAAACATCAAAATTAGCCAATTTTACATCAATAAATGTGTCAAAGGTCACACTGATGCAGAACAGAAAAAATAGTAGTGGTGTCATAATTGGAATATCTTACCGGTGTTAGAAAGGCCAATAATGAGATGAAATACCTGCAATATAGCATTCAAAGTGTTAGCACCATATCATTTAACAATAAAAGTGCACAACCAATAAGAACCATACAATCAAAATTGAGCACGATAGCTCTACAACAAATACCTAGTTAAAAATTAACACACACACACACACACACACAAAAGAAGAATTAGAAACCAGTATTTGAACAGATGGGGCTCAATAATATATGGATATTACAAAGACATAGTTCAATCGAATCCAAAATAGCATCTTTAAAGCTAAAAAATAGATGTTCAGACTCTTATGGAAATACTGTGCAACAGCCAAAATACTAGACAAATGCCTACAATGATAACTGCACATAATTGAGCTTGCAGAACAAGGTACCACCAACCACCTTATTTGCCAAAGCCTATGCATGCAAAACCTGTTTGGAAAGTATATCCTCAAATCAACAAACTATTAGTTAATTTCAACTTGCTAGCCTTAGTTGATACTTAAGACCACATTAATAGTAAATTATAAAACTATTCATTTCACGTCGCACTGTGTTTCTGAGTTTTCCAAAGCCTTTCTCCAGATCGCAAAGGATCCTTTGACTTTGTGGCAATGCACAGTTGTGTATTTCAGTGGAGAGAAATGCTGAAGAGAGCTTGGGGTTGCCCTAATTTCACCTATTATTACACCAAAGTGACTAAGCAACATTACAATGCAGAAATAAGTGATCCACAGTCTCTTCAATTGCGGACACATAAAACACAAATTTGGTGAAGAGAACTCCACATGGTCTCCTAGCAAACAACAAGTCACTAGTATCTATTCTATCATGCACAAAAGTCCAACAAAGAGGTCTTAACCCCGAGTATCTTGACTCCTCCCTATCACTTGATTAAATACAGGGGTTGCACAAAAGTTGGGTCAAAATAGTGAAAACAAACTTACACCAAAAAAGGAGAGGGGGGGGGGAAACACAGATTTATCAATAGGCCAGACCCCCTTGTCACGACATTAGAATATTAGAAAGCCTGAACATATGGATCATGACAGAAGGAGGAATAAACTTGGTGGTGTTTCCATCATTCAAATTACAATGAAAGTAAAGATTCCCGGTAGGAATAACCCAAAAAAAAAGGGAAAAGAAAAAGAGACGTCTGAGACAGGAACACTAGGTACTGTTGACAAAGCAAAAGGTCTTGGAAAAATGAAGATAAAGGAACATCATTCAATCCAAATATCCTTACAAAACCAACTTGGGTTCCATTACCCACTCCGGAAGTGCTTGATCAAGCATCCTCAACAGCGCACAAAAATTTATTAATAGCAAACCGTAAGTGTTATCCCCAAGAGATTTAATTGGTAAATCCATCTGAAAAATTACCTCTTGCTTCCTCCCTTCTCAATCTGCCTTCTTTTTCCCTTTTTTATGATTCACTGCATATGGGGTACAAAACGAGGGTGGTCTACTCCCCATCAACAAGGAGCAAAAGATAACAAGCTTAAGAACTGAAGAGCAAAAGGACTCAAAGGCCCCAAAAATAGATGGTAACAACCCTCTCCCCCCAATAAAAATAAAGATGAAAATAAAAATAAAAGACCTCTAAGAGAAGCAATTCTCCCCTGAAAACTTTAACTTGAGATCTCAAAAGGAGATGCAACACCTTTTACTAGTTGAGCTACCAGAGGTTAGAATCCATACTTTTTCTTTTGATATTAAAGTTTTTGGAATTTGTTCTCATGCATTCAAAGTGTGATAAATCACAAAAATAAATAGATTGAAATTTTCGGATAAATACCTTGACGTGTAGGGCATCCAAAAATCAATCCGAATCGTGAACCCTCGAGCAATTGCACGGTTAGGATAATGATCACGTAATACGAACCATCATCATAACATCACGACGACTCAACCCAAAGTCCGATGATCACAACGACGGGAGAAAATTTCCTCATCGAAATTTTCTCAATCCCTCAATTATTTCTCATAATAGAAATAAAACTCTCTCTCTGATTGGAAGACAATTCTCCAATTGCTTGCTTTCTCTTTTTCACTTAATGCATTTTTCCATAACTCCCGTTGAGAATGTTAACTCACATAGGTGTATGTTGAGAGAGGGAGAGATCATGGGTTAGATAATGGATAATGGGAGTTATCCCATCATGCCCTTCAAATTCAAAATTAATTGAAATTTTAACCCTCGGTAAAATGCCCCTATGTGGACATATTTACCAACATCTTTCACTTGCACATGAGAGCATTTTACATCTGTAATTAGATCACAACTCATGCGATTTACAACATCACCCTACTGGACTTTCATACAGGATTAGGGTATCGTGCGACCGGCAAATACACCTGCAAGCAAAGACTTCTCGATGCACCTGTTAAGATGACCGAGAAGCCACTATTAATACCAAAAGAACTCGTTGTACCCCAGATCCAACGCAATTATATCTATCGAACCACTTTCCTCATCAAAAGTGATCCTCAATCATTGCTCGACTGTGTATTCACTGTTACGTTTGAATCCCAATATGGATAAACATAACAGTCCAGCTAGTAAATACTACACAATGATGTAATGTCTATTGGTTTCCCTTTTTCCCAAACTTGAATCTATTAGCTTCAATTCAACTGCTTTCCTAGACCTGCCCCTTAAATCTTAATTTATCTTCCAAGTCATGAGTAAACAAACTAAAATAGCAAACACTGAACCAAAACTTTTAGAAATAATAGAAAATAGTAAGGGTGCAAGAGATCTCACCCAATGAATCTTGGGTCTCACACAGTGAGGCATGGAGATAAAAATCAAATCATTGTCTCATAAAACATACCTCCCACTATCTCGAATTATCTTATCACACGCGGTATGAAACATGTGCCACAGTGTTATTCCTCCATCTCTCAAAAATGACATATGTTAAATTTCTCTAACACTATCCAGGTATGAAACTCGGTCTACACATAAGACTTTACCTAGAGATCTTAGAGAGAGTATCTAAGAGACAATATCACAAATCGCAAATGATATTTGGGATCTCATACCTGACTACTTACAGGGAACATGGATGTGCGTATATCCATATCGGTCATTTCGCATATGACCATATCCTGAACACGTATCAAGGCGACTTATATTCTAGTCAGGCTACTCTCAAAACCTCTTACAATTAGAAACCGTTTCATCCCCGCTTACTCAAAGCTGGAAGTGGTCATTCGTGTGAGAGAGTCGACCACACCTGCATCTTTTATCTCAATACATCAGAGAATATATGATAATAAACTAGTACAACAAATAAGTGACTAAATCATGCATACATGTCATAAATATACAAAACAATAAATATGATCAGTAAGTAGTGAGAAATGTCAAAATATACATAAACACAATAACTCCTATGTCTCACAAAGGAATCTCTTATTATGGGTTTTGTGAAGGGATCAATCACCATACTGTGTAAGTGTATTTAATTGTCACTTCACCCTTCTTGGTGATGCCTCTCATAAAGTAATATCAGATATCAATGTGTTTGGTTCTACTGTGATATTTAGGGTCTCGAATGTGGTTAATAACGGCCTGATTTTCACAATAAATCATCACTGGCTTTCCACTATCTGCCATAACTCCTAAATCATCCAAAAATCTTTGGAGCCAAACACTCTCCTGAAATGCCGCTAAACATGCCACAAGCTCAGCCTCTATCATAGATAGATATACACAGGTTTCTCACAAAATCTGATGTTGATTTGTATCTATTCAGATCGCCACCTCAGTCGGCATCTGAATACCCAACGAGATGCAAATCACCTCCTCCATAACACAAGGAGAGGTCCGCAACTCCCTTGAGATATCTCAAAATCCTTTTAACTGCACTCTAGTGATCCCTTCTAGGATTTAATGGATACCTAGTCACCAGATTGAGTGCTAAATAAATGTTTGGTCGTGTACACAATATTGCGTACATCAAACTATCCACTGCAATGGTATAAGAAATTCTATTCATCTCCCTTATCCTTTCCTGAGTCTGGCACATGTTAAGACTTAGGCTTTAACCTTTAACGATAAAAGTATTTATAGGGTTGCAATCGTTTTTCGCGAAACTCTCAAGAACTCCCCTAATGTAAGACTCATGTTAAAGAGCCAACACCCGTCTCGAGGGATCCCTCTGGATCTTAACTCTGAGGAAGAATTGAGTCTCACACATATCCTTCATATCAAGACTCGATAATGACTACGTTATCATGGTCATCAAATACTCTCAATTGTTTCTAGTCAACAGAATGTCATTCACACATAGGGACATGATCATAAAAGAATCAAAAGGACGTATAAGGTACATGCGATGATCCTCCTCGATTATCACGAAACTGTAAAATATCACCTCCTCATAAAATCTTAAGTATCACTATCTAGATGGATGTTTAAGGTCATATATCGACTTCTGAAGTCGACAGACCTTATCCTCTTGACCTACAGGGACAAAGCTAGATGACTGTTTCTTGTAAATCTTTTCATCCAAACTTTTGCTCAAGAAAGTAGTCTCAACATCCATCTGATGCAATTCTAAATCCATATCCGCGACAATTGCTAAAAGTAAACGGATCAAGATGACCTCGCCCTCAATCTGAGTATAACTCCTGGTAATCAGACGGACCTTATACCTCTCCACCAATCTGTCAGTCTTTCTCTTGATCTTGAGAACTCACTTGTTCTCAATAAACTTTCTACCGCCAGGCAAATCAACTCGGTCTCAGACCTTATTGATTTTCATTGAATCCATCTCCTCATATATGGTCTTCAACCAATGGTTCGTCGCAAAACCAGTGAGAGCCTTTTGGACTATTTCGGGTTCCTTATCATCCTCAGGAGTCACAATGAGGGACTCACCCTCAATCAAAAATAACATTTAAGTACGCGTCTGCATATGCTCCCACGAGGAGGAGAGAACCTCTTTACCTCTAGATGGATTGCTCCCACTAGGACCAAGATCCGTAACAAATTCTTGGGTCCCGCCGCTGGATACAGTTGAGTTATTAGGCTCATCCATCTTACTAAAGGTAAAGTCCCAATCGATTTCAGCTCTATTAGGGAAATCAACCTCAAGAAAGGCGGCATCATTAGACTCAATCTCAGTGACAATGTCATCCGTAAGCTCACCTAGAACACATTCCCCTTGGAATGTTCTGAGTATCTCATAAAAATACATTTCTTTTCTCGCAGGCTTAACCTGCCATGTGGATATGAGAAATCGTGAACATACGCGACACAACCACATAACCTCAAGTGACTAAGGTCAGACTGCCTCCCTGTCCTAATCTCATATGGGGTACTGATTGCAGACTTTGATGGAACATGGATGAGGACATAAACTGCAGTCAATAATGCATCTCTCAATGGAAAACGAGCAAATTGACATGTGTCATCATAGACCTCACCATCACCGATAGTCTCATTTTTTCTGTCGACTACTCTACTCTACTGAATAGCAGAAATAGTCAGCTATTTCGTAATACCCTTCTCGAAACAGAATTCCTCAGACAAATACTCACGCCCTCGATCGATTTTGAAAGTCTCCACTCTCAAGTCTAACTAATTCTCAATCTCGCTAATAAACCTCCTGAAATATCCCAATACCTCAGATTTGTGCGAGATTAGATAGACGCAACCGAAACATGTGTAATCATTTTTGAACGTAATAGAGTATACAACTCCATTTCGGGCTCTCATTTACATAAGTCACAGATATCGAAATGGATCAATTGCAATGGAGTCTCAACTCTCATTGTCTTGTCAAATGGTTTTCTTATAGTTTTGCCGAGTAGGCCAAACTCACACATAAACAACTCTACCCAGGTTAATGGTCAAACAGACCACTCACTGCTAACTAGTGCATCCCCTCTCGCCCAATGAGGATAACAAGAAACACCATTAGGAAGAATCATATCCAGTGCATACAGTCCATCATAGACTAAACCAGAACAAATCAAAGAACTTGTTGTAACAAATAAAAACTATAAAGTTTCTAAATAACAAAGTATATCATAGGCTGAGATCAAATTCTGTCGAATATCCGGAACGTAAAGGACTGACCACTTTGCAACTCCATCTTGCAAGTGTCACTCCCTCTGACGACGACAAACGCTCTGTTCCCCACGTAAATCCTCCTACCTGAGGATTCACTCGGCAGAACTCAACATACACGCTCTTATCTCGAACTACGTGGTCGGTGACTTCTGAGTCTACAATCTATGAAGAAGAAAAAACAGTGAGCATCTCGAACCACGTAAAGAAGAAAGAGATAAATTTCGCTCATCACACGAGCAAAATGACCAAATCTACTATAGATGTAGTACTACATTTTGGTCTTATCTAACTTCTTCTTTTTGTGTTTTAATACTTTGTTGTCGGAATTATCGGATGATTTCTTCTTACTTGAACCTCGAGTCTTTTTCTCATGCTCACGCTATTTGTGTTTGGTGCCACGGGAGTTCTTGCTTGACTCCACTGCATAATCATGACTTGAGTATGGCCTACTCATCTCCAGACACTACTACTCGAGCTCACAGTGCCTATTCACATTAGCGAAAGCACGAATACTCTCATCATGTGTAAAATAGATTTTCATGGTCTCCATGAATCAAGTAATGACTGGATCACATCCAGTACTTGAAAACAGAACCAAAATGGGCTCGTCCCCATTCCTCAACTCGGCGATCATACTCGACATTTACGTCAAATAATGTATCATTGTATGATCAGTCATTTTCTCATAACTAATAAACTTATAAGTCAGTATCATCACCTTAGAAACTGTAAGAGCACCACAATGCTCCTTTTAGGCGAGCCAAACCGACATAACCATAGAATATTATCCATCGGCCGGGATCATATCATCGTGCATGTTTATCAGGAGGATTGTCCTAACTTGACCATCCTTCCTCTTCCATGCACGTAATGCCCCCTAATCCCGTCTCCCTGAGGTGTGGTACCCTCCCCGGAATCCACCATTTCGTACCTCAAAATTTCATATAGATCTTGCTTCTCTAGAATAAACTAAATCTACCGATATAAAATCTCGTAGTGATCACCATTCAGTTTATCTCCCTTGCAAAGATCTAATACGACAATTTTTGAAATAGTCTGAGAGACAATAGTGACTTATGATACTTATTCTTACAATTTTGTACACCCTTCGAATCAACAAATCCAAAATGATTAGAGTATAAACCTCAAAACGAGCATATGAGTCAATGGATACCGTACACCACAATTTGAGATCGCATCTTACCATTCGGATTTGGATTCAGCACTCAAAAATTCATAAAAAGTCACATTTAATGCCATAGGACCTTCAAAAAGTGAGAAAATTTCATTTCTAGCCAAGCGTATGCACCGCCGGAGGGTCCACGCACCAGCACACGCGCCAGACGCGCAGCGCATTGTCCATGCACCTGCACACATGCGGACCGTGTTCACGGGTGACGCAGATCCAGGTCGGAACCGACCCAGATCACCCCGACCCTGTTCACGCGCCTCACGCGCATGTGAACTTCACGCGTGACGCCCGTGGGTTTGGTCCGATTCTTCTTTACCCGAATTTCATGCATCCAGGTCATCTTGACCCGGCTTCCGAAAAACCCATTTCCGACCTATTTTCGATGCGGATTTCGATCGAAAAATTTAATTTAACTTTCAAAAATAATCTTGACACGATTTATTGAAAAATTTACGCCTTAATCATGGCGAATTGAATTTCCAAAGTTCCGGCCCGTTGCGGCCATTTTTGAAACTCATTTTTTAGCATCCAAAATTCACAATTAATATATGCAAAATGGAGATTAGTACACATAGAATGCATTTAAACCAATTTCATAGATCAATTCACCCCCCAACACGGTAGATCTATGGTTTAAAGTCTTGGACACCAATAATGACCGAAAGATTCGACTTTGATTTTGATGGCCTAAATATACTCAAAAAATTCAACAAAAATTATATTTGTGATCTACGAGTGATGCGCAATATCATGGTATAATTTGATTCACGAAACTCATCCGTGATCCGAACCCTAAATTTTTATACCCTATATTTTTCATACCCAAAAATTTCGAAAATTTTAATAAATCCAACCTGACTCTAATACCAATGTTGGAATTTGTTCTCATGCATTCGGAAGCGTAATAAATCACAAAAATAAATAAATTCAAATTTTCGGATAAATATCTCGACGTGTAGGGCTTCCAAAAATCAATCCGAATCGTGAACTCTCGAACAATTGCACGCTTGGGATAATGATCACGTAATATGAACCATCACCGCAACATCACGACAACTCAACCCAAAATCCGATGATCACAACGATGAGAGAAAATTTCCTCATCGAAATTTGCTCGATCCCTCAATTATTTCTCACAATAGAAATAAATCTCTCTCTCTGATTGGAAGACAAATCTCTAATTGCTTGCTTCCTCCTTTTCTCTCCAAAGTGTCACGTGGATTAATTCATTTTTCCATAACTCCCATTGAGAATGTTAACTCATGTAGGTGTATGTTGAGAGAGGGAGAGATCATGGGTCAGATAATGGGTAATGGGAGTTATCCCATTATCCCCTTCAAATTCAAAATTAATTGAAGTTTTAACCCTGGGTAAAATGCCCCTACGTGGGCATATTTACCAACAAAAGTAAAAGGGAAAGGTACACAATCAGAAGTCTAAGAAAGACTTCAAAATAAATAAAAACATTCCCGTAAAAGTGAGCAATCTTATCATAAGAACCAGGCTAGAAAAAAGAAAATTTAAACAAGACAATTAAGCACTATTACTTCTTTTATCAAAAATGAAAAGTATTTTACGAAACAAAGGCGGACTACCATCCTCCAAAGAATACATGGAAGGAAAGAAAACAAGTAAATGAACAAATCGGGAAGACACTTAAAAGGTTAGACCCTGTTTTGCTTTATTCCAAGCCTTATGCATTGATTATTGGGCGTTCAATAAGTTAACCTAACCATCAAGAACAAATATCCAATTTGATTCCAGACTATTAACAGCAAGCAAATGCGGAGTATGACATACCCTTACAATTGTAGTTTATAAGTATTTCTAAGGCTTGAAATGCTAATAAAATGAATAACAATAGGGCAAAACATATAACTACAATTTGTGTCATAATAATATCCAGGAGATAACCAGATGCAAAAACCACAAGTATATCATGCATTAGAATACTTGTGTGCATGTTCTTCAACATTCCAGTTCGAGTGACTTGCGCAACTGAGAGTTCAGAAACTTCATATCAGACATAACATGATTGAGCTTAAATGACGCTAGGTTGTGTCCCAAACCAATGTTACATGGGTCATGGTTTACTACTGTACAGAGTGCAGGTTTGAAAATGTGGTAGGTTATCCGACAATGTATGCAAGTAGACTTAGAATGCCTGGACTGCTATTTCAGGTGGCAATTTGCATCATTTCAGGTAGTTGATATGCTTTAGTGGGTTTGTTCATAAGTGTAAGTAGGGTATAGGTTTTGACCAAAAAAAGAAAAGAAACATGAGCATTCAGTAGGATAATACTCTTTCAATTAAAATGTTTTCTTCTGTGCTTTATATTTTGTCAATTTCTTCAAACCTATAACAAATGTGGGCTGCACGTCTTAGTGAGATAGACTTCAAAAGAGCAAAATTTTAGATCACCTAGGTTGGGTTGAGTATCCTTTCGGAGAAGAGTGATCACAATAACACTGCTAATCCAGCTAATCTATTCATAAGATTCTCTCTTGCATTGAGCTTGTACTAATTAGATATTAATCCTCTCGATTGCAGTTAAATAGCAACAACCTATAACCTCATCGTCAATGGTCATCTTGAAATAAGGTTTTTATGTTTAAACTGAGAAAGGGAAAAGGTTTAGTCATGATTTATGAACCATGGAAAGAACACGACACCACAACTCAAGGCCTAATGGTGTAGCTCTTTGGTGAATGCATCCCAAACAGACATACATTCATCCTTTCTCAACAAGACATTCAATGATTCATGAGATTTGAAGTTGGGGATTTGACACATCCTATGGTTTGTTGCTCATGTTTGAGACGTAACCCTCAATCCATATATTACATGAGAAGTGGTGTTCCCATTGTCCTTGCCCTTGCCAAAAAAAAAAAGATAAAGTGAAAATGAAAATTTTGATTTTAGATGAGCCAAATGTTCCCCCTGTCCATATAATAATCCATTATTTAGACCATTGGAAATGAAAATGTGAATAGTAATTATCCTGTATACAGTGAAACTTGTGAGGAAAAAGCAGGCAACAGATACAAACGGCATGTGACTACATTGCGGGACACCCCTTCAAGTACCAAGGAATCCATATCAAATAACTGACTCACATGCACTTTGTTTAAAAAAGTTATGAAAAATTATGCCCTAGGGGTAATTACTGAATATAGCTTGCCAGCTTTTACTGCTCAGTCATTACCAATGCCAGTGCCATTCATTCATTCACTCTAACCTTCTGAAGTGAAAATGGAACCCTGTACTGGCTAAGAATTAAAGAATGTCCACTTACTTTTTGTCGAGTCCATCCAACTTGTGAATTCCTGGAGTGAATCCTCAATAACTGGTAAAAAAGAGTCGAAGAGAATCAATAACCCATGAATTAAAATTCTCTTCAGTACTAGCAAGTGAAACACATTAAGTGCATAAACACAAAGTAGCAAGAGAACAAATGAAGTCTCCTCATAAATTTGATGATTCTAGATATCATGAAATGAATTTTAAGGAACAACATTATTTAAACAGCATACAGACTAACTCAATGAAATACATTTGAATCCAGAAAAATCAATCATTTTAGAGCAACAAACACCCAATTGAAATTAAATCAAAACCATAATTCGATGTTATTAATGTCAATCAAATTTCACAACGCCCTTAGCAAAACCCTCAATTGACTCATACCCACATAGAAAAAATCAACATTAATTCATCAAAATTCAACATTTCATTACATACCCATGTCACATTTTGAAGTTTCACAAAAACCCATTGATCAAACAAGCCTAAAAACAAAAACCCAGACGCTAAAATTGAGAAAAATCGAAAGGTGAGAATGAAAACAAACAAACCTGAGAGAATGCAATGAAAGCGATAATTCCATCGACACAAGAAAGACAGATATTGATGATTACTAATAGCTGCGGGAAGCAAGACTCCACGTCTCTCAGTTCATCAAACCTCATCTCTCTCTCTCTCTCTCTCTCACACACACACAAATAAATAAATATAATTAAGAGACTATTTGTTTTTTTTTTTTCCTTTTTGTTTCCTTTGTTTTGAACTATGAATCGTATCCTGGGAAGGTATCTTCCATGACGGGTCTTTGCTGATTCGACTGGCTTACAATCTGAGAGCGAGAGAGAGAAGTGACGTGAGAGAGAGAGATTTTGAGAAAACGGGATTTAGTTTCCCTTCCTCAAGGGGGAAGATTTTAGATAATAAAAATAAAATAGATATATATATAATCAATTAACAAATTAGAAAATTTTGTTAAACTTTTCTACATTTGACGACCAAAAAATTTTCATGTAGTAAAAAAAAAATAAAAATGAGACAGTTAATAAAGAGATTTAGGAAATTAATAAAAAATTACATTAAAAATCCATTTAAAATTAAAGCCCATAAATAGTAATAATGACATTAATTACTTAGGTTGAAGTTATTGACATTGACATTTTAAAAGCTTTTCTGGAATATTTCAAGGTATTTTTCGAGAAAACAAACAGAGCCTATACTGGGGGCAGGCAATATAATATTCGAAGGAAGAGGGGTATATTTGTAATAAAGTGAAAAATGGAGGGGAGAAGTGGCTGCAACACAAAAGAGAAATAAAGTTCAATAAAAGCGATGGTCGGATCCGTTCAATCTGTCCGATACTGCCACGGGTGCCTTTCAGATCGTTGAATTTTAGGATTTTCATTTTCACACTTTTGACCTCTGGATTTTTCTTTTATCATTATCATTATTATTATTATTATTATTATTATTATTATTATTATTATTATTATTATTATTATTATTATTATACCAAAATTAGTATCGCATGCTTATTCATACCAAGCTTTATATTTTAAAGAGACTTATGTAAATTTTCATCTTTAATAATAATTTGGGTATTAGATTTCAGTTTTGATTTTAATTTTTTTTATATATAACAACAATAATTTGAGTTTTAATTTTAAAATTTGGGATGATCGTATAAAAGATAAATATAAAATAATTAAAAATTAAAATACAAGAAAAGAGCAAAACAAAACACACATGCACTATCTAAATACACTTATAATACAAAATGTGATAATTTAACTTACTCAAATTTTCCTACGTCACTTATTATTATCTGAAATCATCTCTTCAATTAATCATTTAACTATCATATCTTTACGAATGTATTACATCCAGCTTTTTAATGACTTATCTCGTCGTTGCACTAAATCTCTTATATTTAATCTCTCGGTCTTTCTAACTAGCGCGTCTTTGAATTTTCGTTGCACATGTCCAAACTATCTCAAGCGAAACTCTCGCATATTATCTACAATTGATTTCATTCCAAATTTAGTACGTATCTTTCATTTCTAACCACATCTTTTCTAATTTTACCACAAATCAATCTTAACATTTTCATATCAATTACAATCATTTTCTATTTTTATTGTTATTTAATGGTCCAACATTCTATACAATAATATAGGTGTTACTGTCATTCTATAAAATCTCCCTTTCAAATGCAGTAGCATCATGCGATCATAAAAAACTCTATATGTCATTCTTTATCTTATCCAACCCGCTTATATCATATAGTTTACATCATTATTTATGTTGCTATCACTTTGAATAATGGATCTGAGATATATGAATCGTTCACTTTTTTATCTATCTTTCTAATATAATCGTTTTTTTATCATTATGATAATTATCACTAAACGTGCATTTTATATATTTCATTTTTGATCAGCTCAATTTAAATTCTCTGAATTTTAGTGTATCCCTCCATAATTCCAATTTAGCACTAATACTCTCTCTAATTTCATCTACCAATATTATATCATCTGTAAAAAATATACACCATACTATTTAATCTTAAATACTCTTTATGATTTCATCTATTATTATTACAAAAAAGATCGGATTTAATGCTGATCCCTGGTTGAGCCCAATATTTATTGGGAAGCTATCACTTATCTCTCTGTAAAATCTTACATTAGTAGCAGTTGCATCATATATATCTTAAATGAGATCAATATATCTGATAAAAATCTTATTTTATATCGACACCCACCACAATATATCTCTTAAAATCCTATTATTCACTTTTCTAGATCAATAAGTATCATATGTAGGTTTTTCTTCTATACCTTAAATGTCTCCATCAAATATCATAATAAGTGGATTGTTTTGGTAGTAGATCATACTGAAATAAATCTAAATTGATTTCAAAACACACTTATCTCTAATTTCAATCTATACTCGATCACTCTTTCCCACACTTTCGTAATATGACTCATGAATTTAATTTCTATATAGTTGAAACGGTTTTGTATGTCTCTTTCATTCTTATATAGTAATACAAGTGTGCTCCCCTTCTATATTTTGAGTATTTTCTTGATTTGTCAAATTTTATTAAAAAGATTCGTTAATATTATTATCTTGACTTCCCCCAAATATTTTTATACTTTAATAGAGATGTCATCGGGTCCTATGATTTTATTATTCTCCATTCTCTTTAATTTTTTTTTTTTTTTTTACTTTATGAGTACAAATTTTACGTTTGAAATTTCTATTGATCTCTTTTACAGGTATCATGATATTACCGATATCTCTTATATTCTCCAAGTTGAATAAATTATCAAAATAATCTTTCCAACGTTTTCTTATATCTTCATCCCCTTACAAGTATACTATTGGTTCATTTTTGATACGCCTAACACTATTTAGATCTCTTCCATCACTCTCTCTTAGTTTGGCAATTCTGTAAATCTCTTTCTCTTCATCTTTGGTTTCTAACTTTTTGTATAATTCATTATATACTTTATTTTTTGATTCTTAAATAATTTTTTTTACTTCTCTCTTTGTATTTTTTTTTTATATTTTAAATGTATCGCCATTTTTCCTATTTTTAAGATTTCAATCTAAAAAAATTATAAATTGTCAAAAGAATTTTGAAATAAACCTGCATTCATGTAATTTATGAGACGTTTGGTAAGAGAATATCGGAATGAGGAATCGGAATAAAATCAAAAGATGATGTTTAGATTAATACTATGGGAATGAATATTTTGGAATCATATCAAAAAATTTAGAAATCCACAAAATCCAAATAGAGTGGTGAATTTTGTTAAAATCGTACATTTGATTCCCAAATAACCATTTACTCTCACACTTACCCAAAATTACTCATTACTCTCCACTCTCATACTTCATTTTTTTATTTTCTTTTTGAAAAAAATTATCCATTACTTATATATATATATATATATATAACTAAATAAGTAAAAAATATATATATAATATTTTCATTATTAAGTTAATTTTTTTTTTAATTTTTGAAAATGATATAAAATTTACTTAATAAACTCATATAATATTTATTTTTTTCATTATGAAATTTCACATTACCCATTACTCATACAATATTTTTATAAAATTATTCATTATTCATATATATATATATATATATATATATATTAAGCAAATGAAAAAATATAAAATTTTAATTATTAAGTTACTTTCTATTTTTCTTTTGTTTTTGAAAAAATATAAAATTTATTTCATGAACTCATATAATATTTATCTTTTTCATTATAAAATTACCCATTACTCATATATATATATATATATATATATATATATATATTAAAAAAAACTAAACAAGTAAAAAAAAATAAAATTTTTATTATTAAGTTACTTTATTTTTATTTTTGAAAAGAATATAAAATTTACTTGATGAATTTATGTAATATTTATTTTTTCATTATAAAATTACCCATTATTCATTATTCATACAATTTTTATTATAAAATTATCCATTACTCATATATATATAAAAACTAAACAAGTGAAAAAATATAAAATTTTCATTTATAAGTTATTTTAAATTATTTATAGTTTTTATTATATATTGGAATAAGAATAAAATTGAAAAATTATTAATTACTATTCAAAAAAAAAAACAAACACTATGTATAGTAATGATACATATTCCAGTATACTGAACCAAACAGATGACTTGAAATGATTCTATCCATTCCAATTTCAGAAGATATGATTCCGATTCTGATTCCTAGAACTGAACCAAACGCCCCCTTAGTTATTTCAAGAAATGGATTTTAAAATGTAATCTACTTAAATTTAAAAAAAGAAATGAAAATAAAGTGATTTAAATAATTTAATTAAACTGAACTTAAATTTATTTTTATTTGACTTTGAGTATAAAATTAATCAACCAATATATAATTAGTCTAGAGGTTGGACACTAGTATCATTTAAATAAGATTTCATGTTCGAATCCTATGTAAGGAAAAAATATCTATTATGAGAGATTTGTCCTTTACAAGTCTCATTTAGTTTATTGAATTTAGTCAAATTTAATATGATTACCAAATATTGATGATTTATTAAAAAATGTATAAGGATAATCTATTGATGGCCTAGTATGGTTAAGCTTAGTCTCAATAATCATTTTATATGTTATAAATTATAATTTCAAGTGTTTTATTGATTTTCACTAATATTTAGACATCACTCGTAATTTAGACTTTTACTGTAAAATTGAGATTCGATATAAATTTGTTTGTAATTTTCTTTTTATATTTAAAATCAGATTTTTAATTTTTTTTAATAGAGCAATTAAAAATTCTGTTCTAATAATAATGTGGGCATGATTCAGCGCATGGTTTTGGATGGTCCGAAGGGGAGAGCTTGGGGTTGACCCATGGCCTGACCCTTATTTTGTCTCGAATATTGGTCCAACAATAATCCATACATTTCTTTTGTTTTTTGTAATGAAGTCTAGATTCATATTGTCCTATCAAGATTTATTTATTGAAATGGGATAATAAGACACCTGTACTTTTGACTTGTGTGATAAATTTTAGAGTTTTTTGTTAATACTTATTTATATGCCAAGCAAGAGAGAGAAAGTGAGAGAGAGAGAGAGAGAGAGTTTGGAGGTGCTTGGTAATTCTTCATTTTTTAGAATTCCATTTTTCTTTAATTGTACTTGAATTCTAACTCGGCCTTCTCTCTTTATTTCTTTTTTTTCTTTTTTTTTTTTTTTGCAATTGAAACTATTTTTTCATTTAAATCTTTTGTTTTTTTTGTTTTTTTCATTAAACTCTTTTTTTTTTCACTCATATCTTTTTTTTTTTTTTTTTCATTCCGATCCTTTTTGGGGCCCTAGATTTTTTTTCTTTTATTTAGGTTCTTCTTTTTATTCAAATCCTTCATATTTTTTTCAACTTTTTTTTTTGATTCAATCCTTTCTCATTTTTTTTTTTTTTTGCCCAACTTTGTTTTTAGGACCTGGATTTTTTTTTTAATTTAGCTCCTTTTTTTATCCAAGTCCTTTCCCTTTTTTATTTAGTTTTTTTATTCAAATCATTTTTCTTTTTTATTTTGTTACCTAATTTTTTTACTTAAATCTTTTATTTCTTTTAGACATAGATTTTTTCTTTTTTTTTTTTCACCACTTGTCTATATGCAAAGGAAAAAACTGCTTGGGAGTTGTCATCCCTGCTTTTTGCAACCAAGACCCCCCAATTTTTATTTTTGCATCTAGGTTTTTTTTTTTTTTTTTCGGTTCATATCTATCCTTTTTTTAAGCTGATTTTTTTTCATTCAAATCCATTTTTCTTTTTTTATCTATATATTCTATATATCTATATATAAAATAAAAACACTCAAAGATATAGTCATCCCATGATTTTTTTGGACATCAATTTTTTTTTTATTCATATCCTTTCTCTCTCTCTCTTTTTTTAAATCAATTTTGTCTTTACTTAGATCCTTCCATTTTTAGGATATAGGATTTTGTTTTTTTATTTTTTTAGTGCCACTTGTCTAAATATAAAAGAACAAAGGGGAAGGGTATGATCGTTCTATACTTTTAAGATCCCAATTTTTTTCATTCAGGTCCTTTTTTTTCATTCAAATCCTTCCTTCTTTTTTGATCCTTTTTTTTCATCTAGATCATTTGTCTTTTTATTTTTATTACCCGGTTTTATTAGATCATTATTTTTTTTTCCTTTTTTACATAAGTTTTTCTTTTTTTTTTGTCTCAATTTTTTTCACTTAGGTCAAATTTTATCTAAAAGATGGAACAATAAAAGTTTCAGTAAGAACCAAATATAAATCGATTTTCAATGATAATCTAAACTTTTTATCACTATAATTGAAACTTTATTGTCATCGTCCATATAGATGTATCTTTCACCATCAATTGATGAATGATAATTTAGAAAACCTTGCATAGACACACTAATGTGAATAATCGCAATGGAACCTAACCACTGAGTATGTCTTGGTACCGAAATTAAGTTAATCTCAAAACAAGTCAAATTAAGAAATATACCTTTCTTATTATTTTAAATGTAATAGTTGGTACATTCTCTTTTTCTTGTACCCTTAGCACCACAGAAGAAACAACTATTCTTTTTCGATTCAATCGTTGTCTTTCGTTACTTCTTTTGTGATGTTGTACTTACAATATTTTTATCTTGTTTTATTTTATTTTTGTCCTTAGTGGTCAAGAGTTATTAACCATTATACCGTATAGAAATAGAATTTGTCAAGAGTGTACCAGTAATCATTTCATTCTTGATAGATCATATCTCAATGTCCGTAAAAAAGAATATTTAGTCGTCATAACTGACTTACATGTAGTACCTCTAAATGTTTCTGGAATGACCCACTTTATCATTATTAAACACATGCGATTCAATATCTCTCACTTTTCTTTCTTCCTCTTTTTAGAGGTACTCTTATCTATAAATAATTGGGAGAATCAGTTTTTAAAGCAACGTTTAAATCTAAACTTAAAATTTAAGACATTCAATTTAAAAATCAAATTGAGTTTGGCATTAATCTCCGTTAAACAGAAAACGATAATCCATATATACTCACATGGAACTTTAAAACTAAATAAATTCAAATATGAGTAATCATCATCATAAGATATCAGTTATTACATTAACATTTCATCATTAGACAAAATAATTAACTTGTAAGTTGTATTTTGGTACAGTAATCAAATGCTGACAATAAGAACATTTCAACCAATTATCTTCCTTTGGGCCGATAAATTGGTCACATGTAAAACCGAAGAATTGTCACACATTTATTACCATAAGGTGTACTTGCAACTCCATCAAAGATAGACATTCCTTTGAGCCGATCAATATTCACAAGAGTTGCATACACACAGTCTTTTACATCTCTAAACAAATTAATTTTCACAAGAGAGGTCATTTTGACGACATGTTGTTTCAATTAATTTATCTTGAGATATATATAAAATCATTGGTGTAGTAATCAAACACTGACAATAATAACATGTCAACAAATTACCTTCCTTTGGGCCGATGAATTGATCACATATGAAATCGAATAATTATCACGTATTTATTACCACATGGTGTACATTCAATTCTGTCAAGTACAGATCTTCCTTTGGGCCGATTGGTACTCACATGAATTACATGCACAATTTTTTATATCCCCAAATAAATTAATTTCCACAACAGAGGTCACTTTGGTGATATATTGTTTTAATTAATTCATCTCGAGATTTATATGAAATCATACTCATACTTAATCATATCTGTAATTGAAAAAAAAAATTCCAATTTCATCCTGATGGGCTTAATTTTTTTGAAAATTGGGTTATTTAAAGCCTAATCTTATTAATTTTAATTTGGGCATATAAAAGCTCAATTTTATTGAATCTACCTCCTTCATCTTACTTTTTCATCCATATACTTTCGTTGTCGGCATAAAACTAAAGTCTCCACCCTTTGCCGATAACTGATCCAAAATTTGGTCAATACTTATTCTGTAGTATAGGGCACCAAGAAAGTTTCCAAATAGATGGCGAGTTCATTTAGAATCGCTTAAGAACCAATCAGTTTTAGACTTATCCCCGTCTTGTTGACAGAACTTTTCTAGACATGTCATACCATCGCATACTAAAAAATTGACCAATTTTGAATATAAAATGGATATTATAGAATGATGATGATGAAAAATGAGTTTAATTGAGTTCAACGAGTTCCAATACCTTTACATCCAGAGTTGGGTCTATTTGGCCCCAAAATGGCCTATATCCTTTTATATATATATATATATATATAAAATATTGATCCATTTATGATATGGATTTACAATAAAAGGAAAATTTTATTTTCTAAAATTGAGAAGTTAGCCCTTAAAAAAAGGAAATTGAAATTTAAAAATTTTCTTTTTTTTATTTTTCAAAATTAGAAATTTTCTTAATTGCAATTTCTTTTTTGTTTTTTGAAATTGGAATATTATTCTTTAAAAAATGAAACTAAAATCTGAAAATTTTATTTTTTTTTGTGTTTCCAAAAACAAAAGTTTCTTAATTTTTTTTTTTAATTGAAAAACTTTATGGGAAGTCAAGCCTTAAAAAAAAAAGGAAAAAGTTGAAATCTAAAAATTTTCTCTTTTTTTTTTTTTATTTCTCAAATTCTGAAAGTAAACTAAAATCCAAAATATCCTTAAAAATTGAAAGTTTTCCCAAATAAAAAAAGTACTTGAATTTGGAAATTTTTTAAAAGAAGCCAAATTCTAAAAATTTCTTTAAAACTAAAATTTTTCAAAAAATGTATCATGGAAAAAATAAGATCCAAAATATTTCTTTCTAATGAGAAAAGGGGTCAATTTTATTACTTGTAATAAAAAAAGGTTTATACATTTTTTTTTTTTGGAAATCTTAAAGATTCCTTCCCAAAGAAAAAAATATGTATATGTATCAACTTTCATAAACATATATATATATATATATATATATATATATATTTATTTATTCAAAATATCAACTTTCATAAAAATACCCAAAAGAGAATGAAAGAAAATATTCCAAAATATCATGAGTTTTAAATCTTTTGAAAAATTGTCATATTCTTCTCTTTTGTTCAATTTTTTTTTTTTGAAACACCGAATGTCGACTTTAACAAAATATTTAATGTTGACTTTGATGAAAACTATAAGTCGGCTTTTATAAAAACTAAATGTCGACTTTGATGAAGAATTTTTTCAATTTTTTGAAAACATTGGATGTCGACTTTTAATAAGAACTTAAGATCGACTTTAAATAAAAATTTTCCATAACATTTTTCTTTATTGAAATCCACAAAAAAAAATATTGAATATATATATATACGTGTGTGTGTATATATTTTTGCCGAAAACCAAAATATGTATAAAAATTTTTCATACATATTTTTCAAAAAAAAAATTCATAAAATACTAAAATCATATTAAATTTTTAAATATGCAGAAAAATCCCGATGATTCAAGCACGAGAGGTTCTGATACCACTTGTTAGAAAAAATAATTTTATGCAAAACCATGACAAATATCGTGTTAAATCATCGGAATTAAAAAGAACTTAATAAACTAAAATTGAAATCCAGATCGGATAAAAGTGTACATGATTCCATGATTGAATAGAGTGAATTCTAGATTCGACCTTCATATAAGTAGAATCCTGGGTACGGCCTTCCAGGTCATATGTATTCTCATAAATTCTCTCTATATGATAGGGGTATTAGGGAGAAAAACGATGCATTGACCCGGGGATCATAACCCTATTTATAGTTATAGGGTAACTTTTACCTTCCAAAACTATCTTTTCAGTTTATAGCAACTGTTCTTAAATCACCCTTAGACACTTTTTATTTAACTCATTATAAATAGTAAATGTCTATTAGTATTTACATATTAATTTATTTTCATATCATTTGAGATACTTAAACTCAATTACATAATTTTCTAAATTTATCGGATCACTTTTATATAGGCTTAATTTATGAGTTTAACAGTATATAATATATAATTATTTCAATATATAAGTCCAATGTTAAATTAATGATCCAAAAAGTTGTTTGTGCATGGTAGAATAAGAAAGCTCATTGGCAACATAGATGTGTAGAAACACAGTAGAAGATGAGTAGTCCATGAATTCCGGATAGCCCGATGTGATGAAAGAAGTGAAGAAACACAGCAGTGGACCTGAACAATGCTATTAGTCCATTTGCAACATCACTGAGAAGAGTTAGGTAGAAGTTTAAAGACCAACAAACGGTGATGTAGATGAATAAAGATATATTCATTCTTTAATCATGCAGGGATTCGAATCTCGGTATGGGCATGGAAAACCTTTGTTGGGAGACCCGCCCCCACTAAAGTGGGTTCTGCAGCGGTCGATCCGGAATAGTCGGGGTGAAGCCTCGAATGTCGGCGGTGGATTAGCCAAGGTACCAAAAAAAAAAAAGGAAGTTTAAAGGAAAAAATCTAGAAGAAGATGCTGATGCTGCACATGAACATCAATTGTTGCATTTGGAAAGGAGAGATGTAAATCGTTTGTAACACCGCCTAGTGATATCGACTATGCAAAAAAACAGATGGCTGGAACTACACAATCCTATCCCTTTAAGACATCTGTAGTAAGATTTGCACCACACGACTGCCTTTTTTACTACAAAAGAGACTAAATCCTCTACAGAGGGGAGAAAACTAAGAATGAGCACAAAAAATCAACATTTTAAGGCAAGCACGAGGTAACTTTATTTTCAAAATGTATCTTTCTTATAACAAATATAAAATAATGTTTTCAAATCAAATAAATATTCTTAGGAATGGACAGGGGACATGAAGTGCTAACACAGCTACTATTAATATTGATTTGAGATCCACACTTTGGTACTCCTTAAACCTTCTAAAATCATGTTATTTGCTTCAAAGTCTCAATGGAAATCTGAAGAGACACACCCATGCAATAAAATAAAGAGAAGGCTAACTCATCTAAAACCCCGCATAGAAAAACAATACAAGAAAACATTGAAAACTTACTGCATAGAAGACCGCAAAAAGCTCAGACTGAGTTAAGCCCCAGTCAGTTGACTCATTGGTCATGAAGAATGCTGTAGTTACCATTAAAAGGGCACCAAAAAAGTATGAATATGCTGTAATTGACAAACTGGCTGGATAATTCGTCAAAAGTGGAGCCTGCATAGTTTATACAGTAACTTATGAATTTAACATTCAAATTGATCATGTCTAGCATAAAAATAAATCTCACATTGTGATGATGGTGTCAACATGGAAATTTACATCCCTAAAAAGTTGAAGTGGTAAATTCCAAAATGCAATAATCAAAGGCCACATGTAAAATTTGATACAGCAAATACACAAGTCATGGCCAATTAAAAAATGCCCAGTTTATTTTTACTCACCAAAATAAGTCATTTATGCGAACCAAATTGCATCATATGTCTCATTTCAATGACCAAGTCAAGCCAAGCACATCAGGTCATCTGTTACCTAAATTCAACAACTATTCCGACCAATCACAATAAACACTTTGATATGAGTTCTACTACAGGATTAGTCGATGAATGCCCTACAGCTTTTCTTACTAGAATTTTTCCCTCTACCCTAATTTTTACGATTGGAAACTTATTTTCTAACAAAATTCTCACCACACTTTTTTTTCAAGAGAAATTAAACTTTTCTCTTTATTGACCATAATCCCTTTTAAGTAGGGAAAACTAGGATTTATAATAAAATAAAATTTTTACTAAAAATAAATTCCTAAAATCATTTTTAATATGAAAGATTTTCAAAACTAAGGTAATTACTAATTTTAAAAAGATTGCAATCAGCTAAAATAATCAAACTACTTAGGCATACCCAGTGCCGAAATTCTCACATTGTGGGCTCTGAGGAAGGAAATACCTAGACAGCCTTCCCCTTGCTTTTTTTTGCAATGAGGCTGATTCGAACCCCAGACCTTCAGGACACAATGGAGAGATTCCGTCATTACGCCAAGTCCGCCCTTCCAAAATAACCAAACTACTATTTTTATAAAATATTTTCCTTTTACTAGTTTTTAAATATTCTCATAAAAAATCTCTTTCCAATGATATACACTATTTAAAATAATTTTTTTTCAATGATATCCAAATGCATATCATTACTCCCCTCCTGGACAAAAAACTTGTCCTCAAACTCGAATTCAGGATGGATCTTCTAAGGTATTCAAGAACTCCCAAAAAACCTCCTCCCTCATCCACTTTTTTGGACTTCCAAGAATTTCCCTTTCCTGTATCTGAACATGGAAGTGAGCCGGCATTTGAATTATCAAACAGAAACGACAACATTCTTGATTATCATATTTTGATCCCCAGTGGAACAACTAGAAATCATATTCTTTCTATGTGTAGTACAAGCCACATAAACCTCCTCCAAAGAAAGATCAATATCTTGGGGACTAGACAGATTCACTTCAAGATTCGTGGCTCCTCCCTTTCTCATATTCTTAGTTATTTCCACAACAGAAGACCTCTAACCATTAGCAATTAAAAGTTGAAGATTCTGCCCAAACTTATTATATTAATATCATTGAGCTCATAATACTTTGTGGGGATGGCAATCCCTCCTTCCAAAAGGCTACTCTTTTCTTCCCTTGGTCTGCAAGGGTGTGGCTGTTACTCCCCACCTCCTGGACCTTGCTAAACCCTACAGTTCTCACAGAAGCCTTTCCATCTACAAACTCAACACTGTTTACTATTGCTTCAACAACTTCTCATTGGATTGCTGGAGTTCCTCCAACCTTAGCCAATGGTTGCTCCATTAGTTGCTCCATTCGCTGCTCGAATTCCATCATGAATCTCTCCATCAGATTAAACCATTCTGTAAAGTTTTCCATCATGACTAACTCTGATACCAAATTGATACGAATTCTAGTACATGATCTAGTCGATGGATATCCTACAACTTCTTTTGCTAGAGTTTTTCCCTCAACCCTATTTTTTATGGTTAGAAACTTATTTCCTAACAAACTTCTCACCATACTTCTTTTAGAAAAAACAAGACTTTCCTTTTCATTGATCATATTCCATTTAAATCCGAAAAACTAGAGTTTATAATAAAATAGAATTCTTACTAAAAACAAATTCCTAAAATCATTCATAATATGAAAGATTTCCAAACTAAAATAATTACTAATTTAAAAAAAAAAATTATCATCAACTAAAATAAGCAAATTACCATTTTTCTAAAAGATTTTCTTTTTATTAGTTTCTAAATATTTTCGTAGAATCTTTTTCCAATGATATACACTCTCTAAAATAATTATTTCCGATGATGATGTCCAAAAGCATATCACACTTCTTTCAATTCTAATTTAATTTGGCAATAAACTCTTTATAAATATATAAATAAAGAATTTCCTTGACAATTATGTAAAACTTAGATGGGAATCTCGTCTGTAGGTAATTCTGCTAATTGAAATGAAACTGTGCCACTAGTCCTCAAAATGTGAGGAACAGTCAACATCAAGCCACTGCATAATAAATTTGTTGGAATTATCTCAAGAAATTAAAAAGTTGTCATGGTATCCAAATATATTGCAGTCTCCTTTTACCACTATAATGCATATCCACTCACCTCTAAGCCATCATCCGAAAAGGAAGAAATGAGAATTTTAGAGGCTTGCAGAAAAAAGCTCTCAAGCCCTTGTAGAACCTGTGAGCCCTTGGAAATTAACAAATATTCAAGTCTCTAACTCTTTTATGTTTGAAGATTATTGGATCTTTTAACTTTCAAGAATTTGATCTTTTAAAACTTAAATAGTTATTAAATTTTCAAGTTTTTCAAGTTTCCAATCGATTAAACCTTCATAACAAATTGTCTCTATTCAAGTAATTGGCCTAAAAATTGTTAAAAGGTTCAATTTGTTCATCTTGCAGATGGAGATTAACCAGTGAAATAAAGTGTTTAAGCCCTCAATTGAAGATTAAGAATGAAAAAGCACAGAATTTCTCATGGGAAAAAAATGTTCTAGAGATGAACTCACAGTTTCTGGTTAATAAAATCCACTTTGCTCATCATTTTTCTTGCATAGTTTTTATGATTTGAGATTTGGTGTGCACAAATGGATTTACAAAATTAGCCTGTTAAATCCCTTCCTTTTGGGTCTTCTTCTCTGTTTTCTTTTTTTGAACTAAGGAGGAAATAGTGTTGTTTGTGGACTCTTTGATTCTCTGGTAGGTTGCATTTGAGTATGGCGCACCTCCAAAGACCTTTATTGAACATGACTGAAACAAATATGACCCACTATTCGGGTGTGCCCCCAATGGTAGTAACAAGGCCATTATGACTACAGTGATAGTGTGAGCAGCCACAGTACATCCATAACGCTCTAAAACTCCATTCCACCTATCCAGACTCTTTAGGATTCTATTCACAATAAGCTCCCAAAACTGAACACTCCTAGAATTACCCACTAAAGGAACCCCTAAATAGGAAATAGCCACTCCCTCCGCACATTTACAGATATTTGCACAATGATCAACACTATCACCAGAAACATTTAAGCCAAGAAGCTCATCTGGGAGAGATTGATTCTGAGCTTCTAGATTTTCTAAAAAATATTAAGAATAGCAATTATGTCCCTAAAACCCTAACTACCTTCTTTAAGAAAAGGGATGGTATCATCTGCAAACTAAAGATGGGATCTCATCGTCCCTTAAACTAGAAAAAAGAATGACACTAGTCCCTCTCTCGATCAACCTACTCAAATAATCACACATGAGAGTAAAGAGAAAAAGAGAAAAAGGATCACCCAGTCTTAACCTTCGTGATGCTAAAAAATCCTCCAATCCATCTTCTTCGGTGAATCTCAAACTTCTTATTCTCAAACATATTATCTAGAAAACTCCAAAAACCCTGTTATAGACTTTCTCAAAAGTCTAATTTCGAGACAACACCGTTATCATTCTGTTTCACAACCACCTCGGGGCGACATCCAAATTCTATCTACCTCCAACAAAAGGACTCTAGTTATAGAAAATAATCTTATCTACCACATTTAACAAATTAGCTAAAACTTCAGCCATAATATGATAAAGACTCGTAGTTAAGCTGATAGGCTTAAAATCTTTCACCTTCAAAGAGTGAGATTTTTTAGGTATAAGAGTAATAAAAGTAGAGTTTATATGCTTGCCCACCACCCCATTAGTATAAAATTCATCAAATACTCTAAACAAATCCTCGCCCCCGGGTCTAGAAAAGCCATAGTAAAAGCATCTACGACAAGGGCTTTATCCCTATCCAAGCTCAAGACTGCTTCTCGAATCTCATTCCTCTCAAAAGGTCTCCACGACCAAGAGAGACTATGACTCCAAACCAATCAAGTCCTTCGATAATAGGGTGGGCCCTATTGTCCTCAGTGTATAACTTCCTATAAAAGCTCATGATAACTTCCTCAATTGAGGCAGATTTAGTAAATCGAGCTCAAGCTTGAGTCCATATTGTGTCGAGCTCGAAGGCACGTTAGCTATACGATATAATTATATTATATTTGTTAAAAATAATTTTTATATATTAAATTATGTTTATAGATATATTCTTTTAAATATAATAATTTTTATATGCCGCTAATCCTAACGACACTCGAGCTCGAGCTACGAAGACATTTTGAGCCAAGCTCAAGCTCGAGAAATGCAAACTCGACGAACTCAAGCTCACCTAACCAACAATCAAGTTGAATTCGGACATTGACACTACTCAACTCTAATCGAGTGTCATAACACCCCAAATCATGATACCCTCCATCATCTTCAACTTCTCTAATAAAATTCCTCAGCCTCCTGCCACTTGACAACCCAAAGAAAAAATCTAGCATTACAATCCCCCTCACAAACCATTTCAATCAAGTTTTCTCAAACCAACTATCTTCCTCCTTAAGCATAAGCTCCTCGAGCTCATTCCTATGATTCTCTCTACGGCCGAAAAGATCCTCATTTGGGCCTCTTTCAAGATCTAACTTAATTAACCCTAACTTATACACCCACCCCAACCAAAAAATAGGGGCAACAAGTAAAACAACACAAAACCATTGAAAAGAAAAAAGAAAAAAGAAATGGGGAAACAAAAAAGCTGACCTTCAATCAGGCACTTCCCCTAGCTCCTCAAGCTGAGCTCCAAGCGCTCATGTAGGCCACGCCTGATTGAAGCCCAGTGCATTAGGCCTTTTGAGGTATTCGGGCCTCATCTCACCTTGGGTGGCCTGGCGCACCTAGGGAAGCGCCCTGGTGCCTAGTGACAACACCAGAAGATTCTGCCAATAATGCTTAGCAAAACCAGTTACCTTCAATGATATGTCATTGCACTCAAAGTAGTCATCCATGGCTCCTAACCACTTTAGGATGCAATTAAGATCCATCCTATCATCAAACTCAGATGCATTTATTTTCACCTTATTTGTGATGTTAATCTCATGATAAACATTTTCAAAACCCATTTCCTATACTTGTACTGTACCCTCTCTCAGAAGAAGTCTTCTTCTTCCTCCAATTGACATCAAGGCTATCCCTAGAATTAGATCATAAAGGTTGGTTAGGGCCCAAGTGATTCAGTTGTTTGACCAATGGTGGAATTATCTACCAGATCCTCAACCCATTCCCTACCAAAGTGCTTTTCTGATAAATGTATTTGGAGAAATAAAAGATTCTAAAGAAACAAGGACCGAAACAACAACTTAAATTGACTAAACCATATGAATAATCCTAAAATTAATGAAGAAAATTGGTTTCCAATTCATGACAACTTTTAAGACTCCAATTTGCGAATAAGGGATATGGTTGAAAATTTCACAGTAGCTGAAAGTCGACTGCAAACTGATTTGTAAGTCTTGCTGCCCAAATTGAGAAGAAACCGAAAGGAACATGCAGAAATTGAG
Source organism: Dillenia turbinata (assembly GCA_037126225.1). Classification (NCBI taxonomy): domain Eukaryota; kingdom Viridiplantae; phylum Streptophyta; class Magnoliopsida; order Dilleniales; family Dilleniaceae; genus Dillenia; species Dillenia turbinata. Next base: position 13,151,671 of record JBAMMX010000023.1, on the reverse strand, counting down.
CAAGAAGCCAGAAACTAGATAAAACAGTGGAAAAACAGGTAAAGAAATCCGGTTTCTTTATTTTTTTTTATTATTTTTTTTTTAATACTGCAGAGTCTGAACGGGCTTGTACTTTTTTCCTCTTGCAGCAGAGTTTGAACAGTACTGCCATGATCAGTAATTTTGTGAATAGTAACTCAGTGATGATTTTGTGGTTAAGCTTTGATACCAAAGTTGATGGATAGTAACAAAAAAGAGAAGTATACAAAGAGAGAGAGAGAGAGAGGGTCGGATCCTCCATCAGCATTTCACATGCAAAAAGCACCATTCTAATAGGTAAAATGCAGTAATAGTTAGGAGTATCTTGGAGATGCAGGCAACACTAGTCACATTTTTCTCCAGAAATTATATGGATTGTCCTCTCCCATTCGGAGAGCTTGTGCATGTTTTTCTAGACAGTTTAAGAGAGCATTTAATCACTAAGCTTCTATCCTTTCTTTTTTTTTTTCATTTTTCATTTTTCTTTTTTATAATTTTGTGGAGACAGAATCATTATTTGAAAGCATGGTTCATTAAATAGGAACTTTTTGGGGAGGAAGGTTAAAATGACAAAAAGAATTTAATAACATAAAAGGACAGAGGATGTGTTGGACATGGCTAACAGTGACCCATGTTCTGCAGTCAAAACTGTTGTTCCACTTTGTCAAAAACCTGTTTATATATTATGCATGTTAAATAGTCCTTTTTGCCCTTAAACGTCTCTCTCTCTCTCTCTCTCTCTCTCACACACACACACACACACACATAGAGTGAAGAAGCAGCAGAAGTGGACTGCCACAAGTGACACGTCATAAAACGACGTATTGGAAATGATGAGTTTGAAGAATATAAGATCAGGTGAGGCAGTTCTCTATGTTGTCCAGGTTCAACAGTATAATACAGCATCTGTTATGACCATCACAATAGAAGAATAACACAAACAAGAAGCTCAAGGCAAAACCATTATGGACGTTGAAGCATACCCCATTAATCCAAGAAAGAAGAATGTCATGAGGAGGCGCCTTGTCATTGGTAGTCGAATCCTTCTGGAAATATGGAATAAGCATTATTAGACAGAAGGAATATTATGCAGTAATAACTAAGTCACAAACCGCAGTAACACACATTAAAATGAAGTTCGTGACGATTGGCACACCGAGATTGTTCTGGGAGGGGAGAATAGTAATCTCATCAATTTTGCAGGTGCTATGGACTGATCTGTTCAGTTCTTTATGGAAGACAAACAAATTTACGTGATTCTTATTAAAGGCTTATGTTGGATTTAGAAATTACATACAAGAGAAGGGGAAGAAATTCAAGGAGGCTTTAAGAACCAAGAGATTTCGACATCTGACCAGTAGGGAAGTTGATGACAATGGGGGAATCAACAGGCTTATTGTCATTGCTGCTCCAGTTGCCCCCACTCGCTCACTCGAACACGCTGAAAGACACGCACTCCAATACACAGAAAAAAAAAAAAAAAAACACAAACAACAGAGAGAGAGAGAGAGAGAGTACTACTCACGGGCATATGCAACGGGGGCGAGGATAGAAAGAGCAAGTAGATCACGGAAGATGCAGAAGACGACTTGATTCATGCCAACATTAAGAGCCACTTTGGTGATGACGTGCTATCCCCCCGTTGAATAGCTGCACCAAAGCCATCGCCCCGTGAGCTTTCCAAGCTTCTCCTCCTCCAGCACCCAAGCGGCTATCTTGCGGTTGGCAATGTCACTTGCAAAGGATGATAGAACCAAGATGAATCGAGCCAAATTAATGGGACAAGGATGATTTGAGACCAAATCCTACAAGGATTTGGAGGAAAATCGCTGGAAGCGAAGCCTATGTAATTCCTAGAGTCAATAACTCATCAAATTAGGAGAAACAGGGATGTCACAAGGTCGATCACGTCTTAAGTTTCGAGATCCCTCGGTTCTACAACAATGCAACGGGCGTTCGACCCGAAAAAGAAACAGTCCACCACAGGCATTTTCTGGAACACCTTTCCTCCGAGAAAAAGTGTATCAATTTTACAAAAAAAATCCACACAAACTCAAGCTCCAACCTACCACCCAAAAGGATGCACAGAAGTTGAATCCTTTCTTGCTACTAAATCACAACTCAAACTCCCAGCTAATCTATTTCACAACTATTGGAATGAGATATATTTACATGGGCGTTAGCGCACACATCACCAAGGATGCCAAAATCCAGGTTTTGGAACAAGTTGTCAATGTAAAATAATTCCTGAAATTGAGAGTATTCTAAATCAGAAGAATGAGAGGCCAAGTTGCAAGGAACCACTATCCCAGACAAAGGTTACAATAATGGTATCCATCTAAGAGTTTCATCAGAAATATATACCATAAACAGCACATCCATAATTTTCCCAACTAAATGTCATACATGACGACAGTTCCAATCTAAAATCAGTTTCCCTCCTGAGCTAGATTTTACACCCAAGCTCACAACTATGTAGATGGACTAGTTGCATATCTTCACTAACATTTTAGTTGAGATACACGCTAAAATGAAGCATGAGACTTAGATGCTGAAATGATTCTATCATTTCTATATTTTCATTTCCATAGAAATGAATATACACCACACACACACACACACACATATATATATACTTCTCCTTCGTCAAGCACAACAAGTCCTGTTTTCAAGATCATTGCACCACCAAAAAGACAACAGTAACCACCTGGATAAGCATTAACCAAAAATAGAGATTTCACAGCCAATCTTCACACATCAATAATGCCATAGCACAAGGTTCTATCTAGCCATAAAAGCAACCATTGTTAGTTCAACATGAAAGAAAGAAAAAGATACAAATTCAATGATGCGTACAAAAGAACCCTGGTAAGATGCTAAGTATTTAAAAGAGCCAAGGAAAAGCATCAGGTAGTTTTCACGAAATGTTGAGAGAGCAATCTTGCAACCTCCAGGAAACCAACAGTGTCTTTTCCATCAAATATGGTTTTCAACTTGTCATCACAACGAATCTCCTTTTTGTTTGCTGGGTTCTGCAAAGCATTATAACAAAGTTATCAGAACATGGGGGAAGCTGCACTCAGCCCAAAAAGGGGGAACATCATCCTACCACAAGATTAACCATGGTATGTGGGGTGGCTAGTCTTCCTCTACTCTCTTGCTATCATTAATCCATTTTACTTCTTTGTAAAGTTTTCTCACTAATGAATTCTTCCTTCATATAAAAGAAATAGAACCCCTTCCCCTCCCCCCCAAAAAAAAAAGGAGAAAAAGGCCAGACCCAAAAAAGAAGACAAAAGCACAAATTAAAGGAAAAAGAAAAGAATAACCAGAGGCTGCACATGACAAGGCAGATTAATCACTCCTATCCAATGAAATAAGTAAACAGTAATCCAAGAGCACAAGAATATCCTACAACAAAGATTACCACATCCGGCAAATTATGACTCCTTTGCAAGCAGCCTGGTTGTTAATATAAACCACAGATATTAACTTAAGACCAAAAACGCCTCAGGCCACCTTTTTTCTTTTCTTTTCTTTTCTTTTTGAAAAGAGGAGGGAGTAAAAAGTAGGCTGAGGCTATTTTAAGGTATACATGTGCACTTGAGGATAAAACTTAGGCATCAACATCCAGTCCAAGTTATAAATTTCATTCAATATCATAAACTTTAATACCATGTTGAATTTGTTATTTACAAGCTTATAAAAAGAACAGCTCTTTGTAATTTTGGAAGCTCCGCCCCTTACACTAGTTTAGCCAAAACAACCACTAGAGTAAATGCCATCTATATCAAACATTATAAACTACTTTGTCCTACAAATGTAGAAAGAAGGATCATTTAATTTAACCCCCTCACATTTGTCTTGGAAGTATTCGCAACCTGCATATAATGATTATCTTATTATGTAAGTATAAGCAGCCTGCAATGTACAGATGTAAGGTTCGTCTTCAACCTCTCAGACTCCAAGTCAACTACCCTCAAATTACACATCAGTACAACAAAATCCCACTTCTCCTCCCACCACCGCACAGACACCTCCCCCCCCCCTTCTACTCTTGTAGCTCATCCCCCACTCTAAACTAAAGCATTTGGTTTGTATTTCGTAAGTGAAAAGTAGCGTGTAATTAGAGTGGAAAGAAATGAACTTATCACTTAATCGAGCAAGATATGGATAAGAAGAATACCTGGAGATTGTGTAGTTTGATGTACTCCCAGACTTTCTTAACAGCACCAGTGCGAGAAGCTTCGTCGGCTCCCAAGAACTTGGCCAGAGCAGGCGATACAGGAATCTCCTTCAAAATGCCATTCGGACGAGCTTTGCTCAACGTCCTCGTCGCTTTTGCAGCTGCAGCAGCCCCCGCCGTTGGTGCCTTCGCTTTGGCTTTAGCGGCAGCCATCAGAACCCTACTCCCTCCTAAAACCCTAGATGCCATTCCTCCAGCACCCGCACCGACTTGTCTATTGGCGTTTGAGAATGATACTCCCTTCTCCTTCGTACTCACGGAAGCTCGACACAGCTTTGATTAGTGTCAAGAGGGAGAAGTTGTAGTCGTAGCCCTAACTTCGGAGGCCTGGGTGAGGGACCTCTTTATTTCCTTCCCACCGGCCGAATTTCATTAATACCTAGTTTGGGAGTTTGAAAAAAAAAAGGTTAATTTTTTTTTTATTATTTTAAAAATAAATAAAAATGATATAAAATTTATTTAAAATTAAATATTTTTTTAATATTTTTTAAAGATAAATTTAATATATTTATAAAACAATTTTTTTTCTCTTTTTCTTTTCATTTTTTAGAAGGAAACTTTTTATCTTTAAAATCATCTCAAATGACTTCTTTTCTCTCCAAATAAAACTCCCACATAAAAAAAAAAAAGTATTTTTGCCCATAACTTTTTTTTTTTCTCAAATCACTCTATCCAAACTTAGTATAAGGCGAAATTACATTTACGGTCCTTGAACTATGGACCATATTTCAATTAATATCTTAAACATTAATTTAATTTAAAAAGTTTATTTTTTATTTATTTTTTGAAATGAAAAACGTTAAAAGAACGAATGAAAATCGCTAATGTTTAGATGCATCGTGCCCGTGCGCATGTGAATCGCCATTTCCCTTGCCAAGTCATTTCCATCCCCGTGTCCCGGTGTCCCTCTTCTCTCACTCACTCTCTCTCTCTCTCTCATTTGGCCGCCGCCACCACCCAACGATGAAATGAAGCAAATGTCAGAGATCGCCATCACCTATACTTCATCGGTTTCTTCTCTCCTTTGGCGAGGAAAAGTAATTTCAATTTAAGATTGAAAAAATTTAGGAAAGAGAAAAATCCGATTACGCGAATTCAGTTACTTTATTGAAGAATTTGACAAACAAATTGTGGTTCACGACCCAAATTTTGAATTGAAATTCAAAAAAATTTGGAATTGATTTCGTTGTTATCGCAAGTCAATGTCATCGATTAAGGCTGTTGAATTTTGCCCCCAATTCATCTAGTGGGGCTGTTGAATCTATCATTCAAATCTAAATCCTAATTTTTCAATTGGGACATCGAATTTCTTGAAAAATATCCCAATTTCATCCTCAAAAACGAAACTGGAATAACCTCTACAGCTTATTGACGGCCCCGCTAACCCTCAGCAATATCAATGATCGCATACATGCATCCATCTCCCAATCAAGAAACTTGTGGTTCAAAAATTTGACGTCAACAACGGCGACAAAATCTCGGCCGATAAACTCTGGTCGATCATGTCCAGCCATGCCCAACCTTTAACCGACAAATAACTCGTCAAGATAATCAAGGAAGTCAACCCTAGCGGTTACGATTTTATTGATCTTGACGAGTTCACGAACTCAACACCGCAAGTGTCAATTCCTTCGAGATTTTGAATGATTTGAGAATGCATTCTCAGCGTTTGACATTAACAAAATAGTCATCCCGGTGGAGGAAGTGCAGAATGTGATGAATAGTTTGAAAGAGGGCTGTTGAGAGAAGGCCGGAGAACCGGTGATGGCGATGGCTGGAAGGGAGACACAGAGAGTAGCGTTTTAGGAATAAGGGTTGGGTGGAAAATGGAGTCAAGTTTCGAATTAACTCAAAAAAAAAAAAAATTCTTAAAACAACTTTTTCAACAAATAATTTTAAAAAATAGTCTAAATTGATCGAATTTTCAAAACTCGACCTATATTTTTCATTATTTTATTAATTATTTATAAATTGATGGAGTTTTTAAAACTCAATAAATTCATAAACAATGTTTTAAATTTTTAAAATTTAATCAATCCCAATATTAAACTTATAAATAATTGTTCAAATGATAAAGAATATTGATCCAACTTTTTTTTAAGAAATTTCTTTTTTGGTTAAATCCGAAATTGGTCGTGAAAAATGATTAGGCATGTGGGAAGAAAGAAAAATCATGGCACGTGACACGTGAGATGTCAACAATTCTTGTCCAAATTTCTAACATTTGTGTCCTTTCATCGTTATAAATTTTAAAATTAAACTACTCTCTGAGCCCACGCTGACGTGTGAAATATTAAAAAAATAGGATTTATATTTTTTTAACCGTATAAATAATTATTATATTTATAAATATCACTGTATCTAAATTCAATTATTTCTTATATTATTAGTTTATTTATATGATAATATTATTAGTAAATATAATGATGGTCATGTATTTTTTAGAGATAACTCAAACGATAGAATCTTTCTATTTTTAACCTTCATTTCTTAATCGATCTCATTTGATTGTATTTTCTTGTATAAAAAAATGATGATCATGTTTGAAAAATAATAATATTTAGTGATAATATTTATATAAAAAAATAATACTCTAATTGTGATATTAGAGTTTGAAACATAAAAAAGATGAAGTATGTTAATGTATATAGATTCCAGTTTTAATTTATATGATATAAAGACAACATTGAGCAACACCAATCGGATAATAATAAGAAAAACAAGTATGAAGATGTAAATCCATAAAAATTCAAATTAAAATAAACATAACAAACAAGATATTCGATAAATTAGTATATGGTGGAGTGGATGTTTTTTTTTTTTGAAACACCCGAATAGGAAAATAGTACATGAGGTTAGTTGGTTGCCTCTCCTAAAGAATAAAAAACCGTTTTCTTTCAACACCCTTACGAAACAAATGAGGTAATATTGTAAAATTTATATAAATAATTTAGTATTCAATTTAATAGTTTATAAATATTTCAATTTTAATTTAATATTGTAAGTATTCAATTATTTGTTTAAAAAAAAGGAAAGCAAAAATTTTAAAATAAATTTTCCATAAAAAGTTTAAAATAAAATTTTCATTAAAAAATTTTGCAAAAAAAGGAAAAATAAAAGAAGAAAAAAAAAGGTAAGTTAGAAAAATAATTAAAAGAAAGCAAAAAATTTTTAAAGGAAAATATTTATAAAAACCAAAAATTTTTATTTAAAAAAAACAAAATACAAATTTTGCAAATTATTAAAATAAATTTTTCGTAAAAATTTTTTTCAAATAAAAGGAAAGAAAACCAAAGGCAAAGAAAGGTAAGTTTGAAAGTATTAAAAGAAAGCAAAAATTTTTAAATATTTAAAAAAAAAAAAAAGGAAAGCAAAAATTTTTAAATAAATATTTAATAAAATTTTTAAAGAAAATGTTTTCATAAAAAATTTTTGCAACAAATGAAAAAAAATATTCCATAAACAATTGAAATATTTATCCAATCTGTATTGGTATCATTTCACTTTTGAGAGAAAAGAGGCTGGGAGAGGGAGAGGGAGAGGGAGAGGGAGAGAGAGAGAGAGAGAGTTAACTTCATAGTTAACAAATGTTGAAAATTGTGGTGAAATTTAAGAAAGATGAAATTTTTTAAACTCAAAAATTAATGATTCAAGAAATATGAAATATTAAATTAAAATATCAATGATAAAAATAAAATAAAAAAATATAGAATTAATATTGAAAATTGATTTAAATGATGGTAAAATTAATAATTTAAGCAATATGAATTTTCAAATTAAAATATTAATGCTAAAAATACTAAATATTAATGCTAAAAATAAAATATTAATATTGTAAGAATTAAATATGTTACATATGTAACATTTTATTTTTAACCCTAAACTTATAAGAATTAATATTTAATATAAAAAATATATAAATAATTTAATATTTTATATATATTTCAATTTCAATTTAATATTGTATGTATTCAATTATTTGAATATATATATTAAATATTTAATATACAATTTTTAAAATTTTTAAATATTAATTATTTAATATAACCAAATAAATATCTTTCCTTTTTTGTAATTCTTTTATGAAAAATTTATTTTAATAATTTACAAAAATTGGAAAATTACCAAATATTTTGGAAATATTTAAAATTATTTTTTGATAAATCAATTTAGAAATTATAATTATACTGAAATTGATCAGTTAAAAATGAATAAATTTGTTTTCTAACAAATTTTTAATTATACTTAACATTTTTGTTAATTTGTTTTTGATTTTGAAACATGAGCACAAGATAATATATAATAAAATTTATTCAAATATATAATAAATTAATTTATTCAAAAATATCTTTATTTTATTTTATTCTACTTATAATATATTTTTGTTAAAATAAAAGTTCTTTTCTGTAAAAAATATAAAATTTTATACGTAAAAATTAAATATTTCATTAAAAAACTAAAATGATTGTTATATGATTATCGTATTAAAATACAATGTAATTTTATTTTACTTAATTTCAATTTTTCTTAAAATGTCTCTTAAATTTCAACAAATTATAATATTTTTCTCATGTTTTTAGTGAAAATGACAAACATATATTGTAAAAGACAAAGCACAGCCAAATTATGATGAACATAACAAATTATAAATATTATAAAAATTATATTACTATCATTAAATAAAATTTGAAAAAATATGTGAGTGCAATTCAGTATATAAATAACAAATAAGATAATACCCTAGTAGAAAAATATATAATTCCACTCACTCAATTTATATTATTTTCTTTTTTTATTCAATAATAATAATATAAAATTAAAATATTAATGATAAAAATAAAATAAAATAACGAAATCAATGCTAAAAAATGATTTAAATGATAGTAAAATTAATAATATAAGAAATATGAAATTTCAAATGAAAATATTAATGCCAAAAATAAATAAAAATATTAATGTTGTAAGAATTAAATATTTTAAATATGTAATATTTTATTTTTAACCCTAAAGTTATAAGAATTAATATTTAATATATAATTATATAAATAATTTAATATTTAATTTAATATTTTATAAACATTTTAATATTAATTTAACATTATAAGTATTCAATTATTTGAATATATATATTTTTGCTTTAAAACACGAATGGAAAGAAAAAAAAAAAAAAAGAGGCTCACAAAAAAGGGATACGAATGAAAAGAAAAACAAATGTTGTGATAAAAAAAGAAGTTATGTTATATACAGGGGATAGGCGAATAGGAATGAGAGAGAGAGAGAGAGAGAGAGAGAGAGAGGAGGAGGAGGAGGGTGGTGGGCTTTGGTGGGGGTCACAAAGGACAACCAAAAGGAGCAGAGGGAAAACGAGAAAAAAAAAAAAAAAAAAAAATTAAAGGGACGAACAAAGGTAAGGACAAATGGATGTATGCACCTTCGACGCTTTATATATATTAGGATTAGGATGATCTTTGATGATTCAAATTGATTAGTTTAGACATATTTTTACAGCATTTTAAAACCAAAATAAAAAAAAAATTAATACAAAGAATTTCAAAAAAAAATCATAAATTTTTTCATGAGCAAGTGTAAATTGTAAATTTTGACATTATATGCCAATTTTCTGCCTTTATTAAATCCAGAAGGGACAAGCTATTTCTTTTTGGTAGAAGCATTAATTAGTGATCAGGTTGAGCCTATTTCCTAAGAGTACTCTCTCCGGAAAATACCTCAAATATATTATTCAAGAAAATAAAATTCTTTTCAAGATTTCTCACCTTTTTTTTTGGGAAAAGTTTCTTTATTATTATCAAAATTGCAACTTTTTTTTTTTTTGGCATGAGAGTTTATTGGATGCCATTTTGAAAATTTTTTTTGAAAAAAATTCAAAGACAAACAAACAATCAAAATTATTTTTGTGAATTTTTTTTTTAGATTATTAAAAAAGCAGACATAAGTGAATATATATTAATTTTAGATTTAATTACATTGTTTTGAAAAAAATAAAAAAAAATTCTTAAATCAAAATTGAAGTGCTATGCTATTATCATTTAATATTCATATTCTAACTTTATCAAACATATTTAGTTGATAGTTAATCCAAAATTTAATAGTGAATCTCTAAAATTATTATCTTTCTTAGAAGGAAAGAATAACAAAGTTAAATATTCAATCGAGAAAAATTTGAAAATAAAGTTAGAGTGTAAGGTCACAAAAAAGAGAATTATTAAAAGATTAATAAATTTTTATGTTCACACTAAATCCTCTCTTGCCGATTTTACTTTCGAGTTTTTTTAACTCTTGGGGCGTGCATGCGTGCGGCGCGCAGGAAGACAACAGAAAGAAAATGAAGGCAAGCATGAAAACAACTTTTCAATTTCAAAAGTGCTGTTAAAATTAGAATCCGTGGCGTAATGGGAAGTACTCTACGACCCCTTAATCAAATGTTTGAGTTCAAATCTTTTTGAGAACGAAAAAAATCACATTAGAAAAATCCCTTCCCAATTAAGACTCGACAATAATTGACCCAGATTAATCAGACTGAAACGACAGACCAAATTTAAGACACAAAAAAAAAAAAAAATAGAAACCGTGACAAGTTTCTAAATAATTGAAATACTTTCAGCTTAGGATGAAAGGATCATTGTTAAAATGCGTACAATTGGTCTAGCACACAAGAAAAGAAGGAATACAATGTAACATACAAAAAGGTCTGGTCTCATTTAAACTGATGGACTGGAGCGATGGCAGCGGCGTTGACGGTAAGGAGTTTTAACATGCTGTCCACCTTTATGTGAGTAACTATCAGGCTCAGAATTGTTAGGCAACCTCAAATGAGATCGTTTACATCTTTTTTTATGGTAATCAGAGTCTGAGTGGTCCGATGAACTTGAGTAATGGGACTTCGGTCTTCTTTTGGTGTGCCTATCAGGGCAAGCTTGCTCCTTCATCTTCTTCCCGTTCCTTTTTTCTTTCCTTGTAGACTTCCGGAATTCATGTTCTGAAGAAGAAGACCAATCTTCTTGCTGAACCTCTAACTCAGTGGAGTGCACCAACTTCTTTTGCTTGATCTTATTTTTGGAAGTTGCCTTCTTTGGCTTGCTTGATGAAAAATTTGTTAGCAACTCAGGGATAGTCCCACCAGTAAGAAACCCTAAAATTAAACTTCCAATTATAATCAAATCAATCATACAAAATTGATGGAGAAATGGGAAGCAGGGCGGCAGGCAGAGCTGCAGCCCCTTTGGGGTTGGGGGCGGGGGAAGGGTTGTGCTCAATACACTATACCTCCATACTCATCAAAAATGTCCTCTGCAATTATCTGTTGGTTTGGATCATCGGGGTTAAAACCGCCCCTAGGAGGACTGATTCCAGGCTTTTGCTTCAGCTCCCACTTTAAAGGCTGCAAGGTGATGAAAAATACATCAAACAGATTGCATATGAACCATGCAAGGTGGCGAAAATACAGCAACTATATTGCGTATGATAGAATCAGCCAGGACAAAGGACAAAGGGAACCAAATAAAATAAGCTCGGGGAGGTCTTTTACCCAGTTTTGGCTCAACAAAGACCCAGGGAGTTAGTGCTGTAACCTATGATGTTAGCAAGACACCTCTCTCCTTCCATGCACAGGTGAAAGTTTCAAGGATGTTAGAGAACCAGAACAATAACAAAGGATCATAGAATATGTATCCTTTCCCAAGGCATAAATCCCCCCCACAGCACAAATCTATAGTAGTTAATCAAGGGGAGACACCTTTTAGGAAGCAGAAGTAATAACCAGCAGGTTAGTATTTGGGTAACATGGACCGTATTCTATACTTAAACTTGTGGCTAAGCAAAACAAGTGCCTATATTTCTTGGTCCAGTTGTTGCTAATGGTGGGGGCATTGAGGTACCTTTACATCTTTCTACAAGATGGATCCAAAGTAAACTGACTTATCCTTTTGGAGGCACTTCTTACGCTTCAATTTTCACAATATGTATATCTAGATCTTTGCTTAAAATTATATTGGATTCCATAAATTTATTTCCAATAAAAAACGCATTTGGTGATATCCTTCCATTTTTGCTATTCACCACTGCTTGTGCTCGTTGATCAATACATCATTTGCGGGAAAAAAAAAAAAAAAAAAAAAAAAAAGGCATGCACCAAGTGATTTCATCCTAAATATCACTAATACTAATGGAAGCAGATAGAGACGTTAATCATTGGTGAAGAAACCTATGGAAATTAAAATTTCTTTAGTTTCATCATCTCTTCTATAATGCTAGTAACTACGGAACCACACAAATTTTTAATCCATTCCAAATTATGTCAAATTAGTGCTCTCAAAACTTTATCAGATGATCATGCCTTTTCTCCACATTAGTGATAAACCACATATAAGCCTCTCTTTTTCTCCCTATATTAGTGATGCAAAACCATATTTAATTGTTTTTTTTCTGTGTTAAATTGTTAGCTTATTAGATCCCCTTTTAAAATAGCCATACGACAAGCATGTAACTTTGAATAAAGTTTGATAGCTGGAATTGTGAAATGAAGGGCCAGGATTGTAAAGTTGTTAATAGACATTTGAGATGATTTTCCAGCACCTCTAGACTCTTATTCCCATCATATGCACAATGTGAATTCCAGAGCATCCAATGTTAACAATATAAGCAAATGGATTAAACAAAACTTGAGTTTCTTTTTCAATGTGAATCTACAATCACAACTTAAAGAATTATAGCATAACTTATTAGCTTAAAGCTTAATAAACTGAGAAAATAGTGCCTTATTCTTGGTATGGTGGTATGAATACCATTTTTTTTATTTATTATTCCCAGTTTAAAATTTAGTGAAACAGATTATCCCCTTGTAACATAAACATCTCCAAACTTTAAATTACATGCTAATTAATTTTGTATTATGCAGTTAAAGTTGGACTTTGATAATAAATTAGAACAGTTGCTGATTACAAAAAAAATACTTATAACACACATTCTCCTATAGAGAAAGACACAAATATGAATAGAACACATGTCCAAATGTGTTCAACTCAACACCGCAAGCACATAGCACACAATTGGTTTTAGCATTACATTATGAGAAATAATAATGTAACTAGATCAAATATCATATTTATTCCGATAAAATAAGATAAAATTCATTAAGTTAGACAAAGTATCATTTATGACTTGAAGAATGTTAGATAAAATATCATAAGGAGCCCTGATAAATTATGTCTCCAATAAAAAGCAAGGCTTGCAGTGGCAAGCTTCCAACCTCTTAGGATTTGTCCAAACATCCGCTACTGTTGGAAGTGGAGTGTGGACTAATTCATCTTTTTATAGTTTTTGATAGGAACAAGAATTAGGTCAACAAAAGAATGTACTAGAACTCCTAAAGATGAGAAATTTTTAGAACTAATAAAGAACAATGCAAGAAAATACAGTAAAACTAATGCACAGTTGCTCTGGAGTTCCTCTTCAAATCTTATAGTTTATAATCTTTATAAATTTCCAAGGATTGACCCCATAGAGGACTATAAAAAATAATTTTTCCTTATAAAAGAGAAGTTTGTGTACAATTTTGGTATTCTGCTATCTTCAACAATCAAGTATCGTTCTTCCCTTCAAAAGGCTCTAAATTTCGTGAGGAACAAATTAGAAAATCTCCTAGGGCAAATCCAATCATTATCACAAGCAGCAGAGAGGTGCCTCTACATCTCACTTGTAATAGAACAACGTAAAAATAAATGAAATCTAGTTTTAGAATTGGTGTAGCAAGGGGCACATATATCAGGAGACATAGTTTTACAAGGTCTCCTCTTTTGATGATCATTTGTATTAATTTTATTAAGTACCATGGACCAAATAAAAGCCTTAAATTGGTAGGAACCTTTGTCTTCGAAATAAAATTTTTTAATTGAAAGGAAAATTTTGAGAAAAACTAATTAGATGATAAAAAAAGATTTACATGCAAAACCCCTGAAGAATCAAGACTAACTATTGTTTTAGGAACATGAAAAAAAAAGTTCACTACTATGAAGCACAGAAATTAAGGAAAAAAGATTTCTTAAGAAATGAAAAATCCCAAGAAGAAATCTTAAATCGGAGCTGAATGAATTCCGGTTAGCCTACAAAGATGAGGAAAAGAAATAGAAGGGCGAATCCCCAATTTATGAATCCTCTCAAAATAACACACGAGAACTATCACATACCTTAAATGACACCAAAGGAAGAAATTTACAGCAGAACTGGAAATACTATTGCAATGAGAAACTCTCGCTCCAAAATTGGCATCCCACCCATCATGACAAAAACCGTACTTAGAGAATTGGGTTTCAGGGGGAACCTCCCAAGTCAATTTCTTGCCAAAGAGATGTTCTTGGATATTACAGTATTGAGAGCAACCCACACTTAGATTTAGGTGTAGACACCTATTTCAACTAACAGGATGTTCTTTCTTAACCAACCCACTATCAGATCAAAGAAAGTCTCTTGTCAACTTTTCAACCTTATCCAGAGAATTCTTAAAAGAGAGACAATACAAGGGAATACTAGAAAGACAAGCAAGAATAAGGTTTGTACACCCCCAAAAGTAAGGAGAGCTCTCTTCCAGCCATCTACTCTCCTGCAGATTCTACACACTCCCAAAAGTGATGTGTGGACCCTCCAGCCACAGTTTCATGCGTCCCAAGAACATCATTTCTAAACATGTATTAAGTGTTAATAAGAAATCCATTTACCAGGACTCTTTAGCAAGGATTGTACTTATGAAGAGGGAAAACCTTGTCATAACACCTCCCCCATGTCAGCCTATTATAACACATCCCAATACTATTTCTAATGTCCATCGGACTGATATTTAAGCCCTTGTAACACCATTTGCTCCTCAAATTCACTTTTACCCAAACCCCTGGCCCATATAATTTCTTTTCATGCTGCAACTATCAAGAACTCAGTTACCTTATTCTCCAACCTCTATGCCCGCTTATCAGTTATTACAAGCATGGTCTTCCCACATGATGCCACTGGTAGGTATCTTTTAGCAACCATATATTTTGAAAAAACACAGAAGCATTTCTTTTTTAAGCAAGTGATGGTAGGATCGGTATAGAAATTATTCTTTGTCAAACAAAAAAATAAATATAAAAAGGTCTACTGGGAGCTCAGGAAGGTGACTGTTAAGGAGAAGCCCAATAATCCCTTATTGCATAATCCAAAATAATTTGTGTATGTGTTTGAAATCGGTGATTGAAATGATACGACGAAATACAACATGTTTCTTTAGTCACAAAAATGATAATTGAAACATATACAAAATATAGTTAATTCACCCCTTCTCAGGTAGAATATGAAAAGATAATAATCTTCCCAAAAAAGAAACCCCCCACAAAGTTTTAAAACGTGTTTGAAGTTTCCATGTGGGAAGCTAAAGGGCAAAAAGAAAAGATATATTTTCATTTATATTAAAGGAAAAAATAACACCTGCCCTTACCTTTGCGAAGCATGATCACTTAATAAATGCTGCACAAACACAATAAAAAGGGGGGGAGAGAGAGGGGACAAAACAAAAGAGCTAAGGACTAAAACTGATAACGAGGAGAAAACGTGTAAGGTTTCTTATTTAGACAAAATGGGGCAAAACTGTATTGTAGTTATAAATTATTGTAATATGTGGTTGAAGTTATTAAAAAATCAGTTGATCTGTGATCCATCACATCAATAACAAACAATCATGAAAACTCGAGAATGAAGAAAACTGACCTCAGTTGAATCTGTATGGACAAGGATAGCTGTCAACGGGTCATCTCTTTTCAATCGATTCTCTTCGTTTGGCATGATAACATCCTTCAATGGACATTCACGATCGCCACTTTGATGACCATAATTTCCACATCTAACACATCTCACATTCCGCACTTCAACTCCAAATGGTTTTACCCTGGCCGGAATACCTGTCTCCAGCCTGAAATATTTCAAAATAAAATGCTTAGAAGGTTCAAAATTTACCACATATGCTTGTAGCACCACCAAAGGAAGGATATTAGGGATATGAAAATTCCATATTATCATATTTTTATGAACTAGTAAATAATACCCAAATTATAGCCCAGTGTGTGGCTGTGAAATGGTAGGATACAACAAATGCGATTTTCAGCTCTATGTTATGGTCTATGATTTTCGACAGCACCAATAAGAAATGCTCCATCACTGAAGATAGGACCTTTTGAAAGTTCCCAACTACATATTTGTGTCATGTACCACATTCATAATGACTTCAAACATTGTTAACTTTTGCAGTGTTCTGTTTCTTAGGCTATGTGGGACAGACTCTTCAACATTTGTGGTGAATAATGGGGGGGAAAAAAAAATGGGGGTGATTTTTAAAAAAAAAATAAGGGGGTTAAAAGGGGGGGGGGGAAAAAAATACAAAAACCCACTCTGAAGTTGATCGTTTAGTTCATCTGAAGAGCAACATCACAATATTAAAAAACCAACTAATCCATCCACTCTTATGGAATAAGATTTGCTTTTATTTTAATGTTTAATTTTGGTTGCAAGTGTCAATGTAGTGGAGCCAATTGTATATGAAGAATAAACAAAATTAGAGAATGCCGATAGTTTCATGTAACCAATTTTTTTTTTAATTCTTCCGAATAAGATATCTATGGTAAGGCCATTGTAATATTTTACGAAATTTCCCATTTTGACATTTTATAGGAACAAAATACAAAATCATTGTTCAGCAATTTCCTTTTGGGATTTTCATTTTTGAATTGAACCTAGACCAAGGAAATTAGTCAGAAATGACTTTGTAACTCTTTTAGACAATTTCAAAATTGTTCCATCAAATTAGGATACATGACTGGTTCCTTGAGATGTGTGTTTTGTAGTGCTTTTTTTAGTTTCTAAAGCATAACTTATATTCTTTAATTCTAATTATGGTAGATGCCAATTGACTACATTTCGATCGTGTTTTAATCATCATTTTTTAAGATAAACAACTGTACTATGATGCCACATTATTTAACCAATAATTTCCAAAGAAATTTCAATATGAAAGATACTACTCTTCTTTCTAAAAGAAATCATTTGAAGACAGTTCAATTCTCAAGACTGCCAAAATCTTCAATTTAGGAGTTAAAATAATAAAACTCTCGAATACAATCTGTTTTTCCTCTTGCCAATATTTCCCACCTCTTAGATCTAAAGAAATGACATATTATATTAAACTCTCTTCCTCTGTGCAAAACTATTCTACAAGAATAGTATTTGTGCAGAGAACATAGACAAACACACACCAACTACAAAAGGGCAGCCTGATGGCAATGTGAAAATATCAGTACCTTAAGGCTCAATACCTATTGTTTTCCAGAGGGTTTCAGAGCATGAGATGAGTATATTGGTAGTGATATTTTTATATATTTGAATTATTTTATTTTATTTTATTTTAGATTTTATTTATGACTTTTATGACTATTTTTAGGTTTCATTTCGTGATTTTACATTAATTATTTTCGTAGGTTTTATTTTAGGATTATTGGGCTTGTTTAAGAATATTGGACTGCACAGACAGCTGTTAATATTTTAAACATAACTTTTTGTCCCGATATCCGATTGACCTGATTCTTGTTGAGTTTGAAATAAGACTTCAAAACCTACAAATCTTATGAAGAAATCAGAGGCTGGGTCAGATCAGAAGATATCCGAAATTTGAGTCAAAGTTACTGTAGTGCTGGAAATCAAGGCCCATAAGTTCTAAAAGCTCAAGTCCAAGTGAAATATCAAGCTGTTATGAAAACCCATGAATTTTTAGTCATTTAGAACTTTTAGGACTTAAATTATAAGGAAGAGATATCCTTTACACTAAAGGGAGAGAGAAGAGAAACCCTAGCAGCCTCTCCTTGGACAGATTCTTCTATCTAGGGATGTTTTTTTTTACCTTTCTTGTTTTTCTTTATTATATTTAATTAGATTTCTTGTTCCTAGGACTTGATGAATTCTATTCTTTGATTAATAACATGGTTTGATTCGTTTCTTTCCCTCAAATCTTTATTGGCATGTTCTTTCTTTGATGAGATTTTATTATTGGACTTAATGTTTCATTTGTAAAGGACCCAGCGATTTGATGATTTGCGATTACATACATGAGATCGAGAGAATATTGCATAAAATCTGACCAATACAATAAAATCCATATAAGATTATGAGATCGACGGATGATTAACTCTGTGTGTGGGGATGTTAGGGGAAGCCCTAGATTACAGATATTCCATAAATTTTAATACAATTCGGCCTAATTAAGATTGCATGACCATTGGGTCTTGGTTAGTCGAATTATGGTTTCATTGCATGACCATTAGGTGAACCTAGTTTAGGAAAATCTGTCATCATCAAGAATGAATCTTTAGTCAATAAACTTTAAGGGATTTGAAAAATTTTGACCATGTGAAAAAATTGAATACAGATGAAATCGATGTCCTAGAGTTTTATAAATCTAGGGTTTTTGTCTATCAATATTTTTATTTTTAATATTATCGTAATTTTAATATTTTTGCTATCTTGATTCGTTCTGTCCAACTTAGATAGGATATTTTATATTTGGTAATACATAATATCCTCGTGGGATCGACGCTTGTTCTGCACTATACACAATACTCGACTAGGGTATACTTGCCCAAAATCGTGATATACCTAAATCGCGTAACATATATCATCAGAATTTGCAATCTTAAGCAGAATGAAGGTGCAGAAACAATAATATGGCCGTAAAGAACATCCAACGATGCGCCATAGATCTTCCCAAAAACAAAAGAAAAAAGGAAATCAACCCATGCACCATGAAGGGTTTTGATTCAGTAGCTGAAGGTAATGACAACTGATGGGAGGTTTGTTATCTTGGTTGGAATTAAAATCACGAGCAACCGTGACCAAACCTTAGTGTGCCTCTACAAGATCACTTTTATTTAAGCATTTCAGTTTTTAGTGCTCTACTCAACTGAAGGAAAACAATGCATGCTTCTATGCACCATAAAGAGTGACCAGCACTTTGATTAGAGGCTGAAACAGACAGAAAAAAATTTGATTTCAAAGAGCAAGTCATAATTATCAAGCAGGTTATGCTAAGACCTTCCAAAATTGGACTTTGGTATTTAGAGGATGGTACTCCTGAATTGGGCTAAAAATTATGTAGAGGGTAACCTAAATTGATTGGATCTGCACCAAATCTCTAACTTCCACCTTTTAAGTGCTACCCTTTGCACCCTTCCACATAACCCTGTCTGTGCCTTATGTTCCAAACAGTGAAACACCTCAAAGAAAGTTGGAAATATTTAAGCTCTGGATCATGGGGGCATTATTCAAGAAAGAACCATTTCAACTCACTCTTAACAAAAGAGTGCGCTATGAGTTCATACAAAATTGATAGGGGAAAGTTCATATAAATGAGAGCACCATTCTAGAGTTTACAACCATACCAACCTAAAAACCAGAACTGAATTCTACCATAAAAAAGCAGAGCCTCCTCACACTAATCTGCAGGAACTATACACAGCATTAAAAAAGGTAACATTTGATAGATAGGGTACCGGCACAATTTTTAAAAAAAATAAGAAAAAAAAATCAACTGTATCCATTTTACAAGCTGAATTTATGATTATGTTTCCTTTCATTGCACTGCCCGAGAGGAATATCTCTAGATGTCCCCCTTCTTGATGTGTAACATCAGAAGTAAATCTCTCTGGATGTCATCTAACCTTTTAGCCAAGTAGCTCAAAAAGGAAAAATGACATAGCAAACCAGAAGGTTAGACAAGTGTGCTCTTTACAAGATTAAGTCTCCACCTTTTCTTGACAGTTAACATTTTTCTCATCCAACCAACTTCTTTTCTAATCTCTCAACATCCTAGAAAACTATTGTAACACATGGCTCTTATGTATCTCTATTTCATGGTTTTGGGCAAATTTGTACCACTCAGAACTCTTATTTGCTTCTTAACAAGAGGAATGCAACAAAAGAAGCACGAAATTGTTGAACCCTTGCATACAACAGAGAATCAAGAAACCTGCAAAAGAGGCTGCATCCTCTTCGGTCACAAATATGTCAGGAACCCAAAAGTTCAAATCTCAAGCAAAAGATGTACAAAAAAACAGAAAGGGGACTTTCTAATTCCTCGAAATTCTCAAATTGCAGTTCATCCAATTTTATCCCCCTCCCACCCCCCAAAAAAAAGGACTAGAGGTGTTAGAGAAAAGCCGTAGCACCATTAAGATAGCTAACAAAATATCAACTCTAGTGAGCCTTTTGAGTTATCTCCTTTGATTTGCCTGCTTCGTTCATGTAATATATTTATATAATATATACAAGCAATAAAATAAGAATCTGTAATATAGTTATGAAAAAGTCTAGAAAAGAAGGCTCGGGATCATCGTGCATCTAAATCTGCTGTTCAGGCGGGAGGGAACAAGTGTAATGCTAAGATTCATATATTATTCTAGTAACTCATATTGGAGAATTCATTACCTTCAAAATTCTAAGTTTTCCATAAACGTTTTTGGTTCATCTCACCCAAAACTCGAATGATCCTTAACTACCATCCCTTATGTTTTACATTTCTCA
Organism: Dillenia turbinata; assembly: GCA_037126225.1. Lineage (NCBI taxonomy): Eukaryota > Viridiplantae > Streptophyta > Magnoliopsida > Dilleniales > Dilleniaceae > Dillenia > Dillenia turbinata. Next base: position 13,130,802 of record JBAMMX010000023.1, on the reverse strand, counting down.
GGTGGAAGAACAAAGATACTATTATATTAAAGTTTTCATGTGGTCTCCAGTTGGCCAAAAAACAGGAATGACGAAAAGTGAATAGTTATAGAAGAAGCAACCAAATAAGGCTCTATATCAACATTAAATGCAATGCAGATAGTGAGTCTCCAGAATGACTTGTTCCCTCATTGCTTTATTGCTTGGGCTCTTTGGTGCAAACTTCTTTTATATTAGTTAAAGAGGATTGCTTATGTCATAAATAGGACTTTAAGGTTCCCATCATGGTTAAGGCTTAATTCACTTCACATATATTTTAAATTTAGAAACCTTGTGAAGAATACAGGTACATAACTCTCCTAATTAGTGAAGAGAAATGATCGATAAGGGAGATAACCCTTTGATTCCCACACACAAGCCAAGTATATTGGACATTGGATAATGGAATATCTTGCAACTCACAATCCCTAATAAAGGGATTAAAGGACATCATACTATTGGTAATCTTACACCCGTTAAGCTTCTCCAATGGGAATCTAACAACATAAAAATCCTCACCAAGAAACGATCGGGAACACAAATGAAAAATCCCATAACATGAAGACCCATAACATGAAGTAGAACAAAAGGAGAAAAAGGATCGAAAAAGGCTCTCAAGGCGGTGTAGGGTTCTAACATCCCAAACCGCTGAAAAACCACTAGAAGGAAGAAACTCCCTACCCTTACACCTTGAATCCCAAATGAAATTAACTAGATTAGCATCAACCTACTCTAACTTAATTCTTCAATAAAGACAACATCAAGGCATATCTAAGATTTTTTTTTTTTTTTTGGCTTAACTTTCTCCTTTTATCCACATGATTTCTGATTTCCTCCGGCAACAACCTAACATCGAAACCCATAAAATTCAACACATTATCCTGTAAGTCCTTATCAACCCCATCACAGCAGAATCCTTCATTAAAAACACATAACCATTTACAGAACCAACTATCAATGGCCTATATTGCAACTAAGTGTCAACTTGTGTATCTGGAACCACTTTTAGAACTGCGATGCTTAGAACAGACAATACCTATACTAGAAAGGAGATAGAAGTCAATTTTTAGTGGATGAATCTTCCTCACCAGAACCAATTCAAACCATTTACTTATTCTTTTAGAGTCCAATCATATCACTTCGGGAGGCCCACTCCCAAAAAAAAAAGCGATTTTTAAGCTTATTTGTGGAAGTTTGGTCAGCAAGTCAACCTCTATCCGATATGGAGCCACCTTCTTCACCCAAGGCATGCTTACTTCCTTAGGGTTTAGGGTTTAGGGTTTAGTCTCGAGAAACACTGTTGTCACTTGGAGTCTTAGATTTTTGAGAGATACCCACCTAAAAGAATGGGCTGATGTCAAATTCATAAGGAAATTGAAGAGCTTCAAGCAAATTTTAGGAGTTTGGAACAAAGAGGTCTTTGGTGAAATTAAAGAGAAGAAAAGTGATCATCTTCATGAGATTGATGAGATAGATAGGATGGATGATAAAAGAGGTTTGTCAGAGAATCTTTTTACCGGTAGAGAGAATTTTAGGAATGATCTTGAGGAGATTTTTTTTTTTTTTTTTTTTTGAGGAGACTAGTTGGCATCACAAGACTCAGGTAAAGTGGGTTAGAGAGGGAGATTGTAACACTAGGATTTTCCATCAGGCCACAGATGGTAGGAGGCAAAGGAGAGAACTAGAGGATAACATGGGAAATTTCATAGTGGATCTTGTCTCTATTAAAGATTCCATTACCAGTTTTTATAAAAATCTGTATGCCCAAGAAAGATAGAGTTTGTCCTATAGCCGAAGGTCTTGATTGGCATCCAACAGAATTGCCCAGAGAGACCCTTTGAAAAAGATGAGACTCATGGAGCACCCTTTGGTTGTGATAGGGATAAAGACTGTGGTCTTGATGGTTTTACCAAAGCTTTTTTCAAGATTTTTAGAATGCTATCTGCAAAGATTTGGTTAAAGTCTTCCATGAGTTTACACCAATAGGGGGTTAGTAAGAACATGAAATCTACTATTATAACCCTTATTCTTTAACAAATTTGCTCCTTCAAAGTGAAAAATTTTAAACCTATTAGTCTTATCATTAGTTTTTATACCAACGTTGGTTGGCTCAGCTGGAAGGCAGTTGAATTCCCTTAACCATGGTTGTGAGTTCCACTCCCCATGGGTACGAAAAAAATCACATTATGAGACCTCCCTCCAAAAAGGGTCTAATAGTAGGTCGATCCGGATTAGTCGGAACAAAACTCCAGATACCGAGTGGAAAACAAAAAAAAAAAAATCGTTAGTTTTTATCATTTTAATTATACCCTCTATTGTAATCGTAGTACTTTCATGGAGGAAGAGACATTTTTGATGCAACCATGCTAGATAACGAGACAGTTGACTATACCAACAAGTATGATATGAGTATAGTTTTGAGGGTATATTTTGAAAGGGCTATGATAGTGTTAGTTAAAGTTTCCAGGTTAATGCGTTGTGAGGGATTTAGAATTCAATGAAGAAATCAGATAGGAGGTTCTTTGAGTTCAGCTACTATTTGCGTCATTAATGGAGTGCCTAAATGTTGATTTTTGCCTTCTCATGGATTAACACAGGAGTCCCTCTTTAAATTTTCCTCTTTACTCTTGTGGTGGACCCATTGAGCACATTGCTTGAAAGAGGGGTTCAAGCCAACATTTTTCGTAATCTTAGGGTGGCAACCAAAGGAAGTTTGAGTTTCTCATCTTCAATTTGCGGATAATACTATCCTTTTTTCAAAGGACACTGATGATTTTGGGATATAATCACTGTGAAAGCCTCAGGCCTTAAGATTAATATTGCCAACAGTGAAATTTTGGCATAAATGTGTCTAATGAGATGCTTCAATTTTGGCATGAACCACATAGTGCCCCTAGTAGGAGCGTACAAGTCAAAGGTGCTCCAACTAGAGGCCAACCTAAGCCCATGTTAGAAGAATTAATGGCGTATAAGTTGACGGTGCTCCAACTAGAGAATGACTAAGAAAATTCCAAAGAAGCAGTAAAACATAATATGTCAATGTTTAACTCTAGAAAAAGTGAATTCATATAGCCAACATTAACTAAATAGCAATAAAAACTTAGTTGATCTGAGTATTTGGGAATTATTCTTAGTTGCACACCAAAAGAGCTGCTCAAGAGGCCACAAGTATACATATCTTGAATGAGACGAGAACAGCAATTATATTTCAAGATACCTTGGGGCATTTTTAAGGACTTCAAACTCTTCTTCAGTTGGCAAAGGTCGACCAAAGACGTCTTTGGGCCTCGGTTTCTTCCTCTCGTCTCTGCCAACAGACTGCGAGGACCTAGAATATGCGTGTAAGAGAGAATACGAATCATTATTGTAACTTCCTAGTTGTAAAAGTAAGGACAACAATGACCTATAAATCCAGTGAGAGAGAGAGAGAGAGGTTCGTAGATTATGTACATGGAAGAAGCAGAAGGAACATCAGCGGCAGGAAGTGGATGCTGAGAGGAATCAGAGGGGTCAAGTCGCTTCTTCTCATCAGCAAGCTCGGCAGCTTTGGCACTTTCGGGGTTATAGCCAGGAGGGCGAACATACATGAAGCTGACAGCTTTCATCGTCTCAACCTTTTCCTTCTCCTTCTTTGAGATGAGAGCGGTCTGCCTAAAGAATTCCTGCTCTTGGGCAAACTGCACGTTTGAAAAACCACAAAGACGACTTACAGTTGGAAAACACAAAAGCAGTGGAAATTGATATCAAAAACCAAATCAATGTCCACTGCAAAAGATATTTTAGATAAAATAGAAGAAATTGATTTTAGATTTGAAACTGAGGGGGGAAAAACCTCTCGGGAGACTTCCTCGGCACGGCGCTGACGCTGAGCGTGAGTCTGCTCAGCGATCCACTTGCGGCGTTGGTTGGGATAAGAGAGAGGATGCCAAGGCTTCTGGTTGAGGTATGAATGGCTCCATGCGGTTCCGGCCTTGGTCTTGTAATCCACTTCTCCCTTCTCCGTCGCCCTCTTTTTCCCTAGAGGTATTCCCCCTGTTCCTTCTTCTTCCATCACCTCACCCCCAATATCTCGCTATCCCTCAGCCCCTGAGCTCTGTGCGCCTTCCCTCTTCCTCGATACTCAGAAAATGATCATTTAATCTAAAAATCAATCTAAATCCAAATCTAAATAAGTGCGCAACAAGCCAGCTTGGAAACAGAAGTACGACTGTATGCGGCTTCGCTTCCCATTCTCCGTTCTTTTGTCACAGTCTAATTCTAGAGGGTGATCAAATGATTGAGATCCAAAGAAATTGAGAAGTGAAAGAAAGAGAGATGACGGGGAAAGACCAGAGAGAAGGAGATAGAGACAATATAAAGAGGAAGAAAGAATAATGTGACGGTATAGAAATTCTAAACCTCATGAATAAGCTAATATATCTTAAGAATCGTCCTAATAAACAATTTTAAAATGAAATTAAAAATCTCAACCTGCGAAAAATGTTAAGATATAAGATTTTAAACTCGGTTTTTATTAGAATAAAAATCTTAATATAAAAATGGATAGAATGATATTATAATCTAAATGATTTAAATCTCGATTAATAAGTTAAAAAATTAAATAAAACACGTATTTTAAACAAATTCAAAGAGTTTTTAATTTAAAGAGTTCTCAAAAACATAAAATTTATGTAAAAAAACCTCAAAATATTATTAATTCTCTCAAAAATTATATTTTTATATAACGTATAATGACTTATTTATAAATTAGAAATAACCTCTAGAATGGCAATTAAAATTTAAATAACTTCCTTAAAATTAAAGAAAATGAAACTAAATAAAAATAAATTATTTGGCTAAATCTTTTCATATTTTAACCAATGCAAAGAAATTGTAAAAAATGTGTCAAAACATATTTTATCAAATTCTTTTTCATATTTTGAATGATTCTTTACTGTTATTTTTCTTTATTCACGTTTAGGGGTGCGAATGGTTCGGGTTAAATCGATAACCCGAATCGAACCAAATCGAAATTTTGGTTTCTTTTTTCAAAAAAAAATAAATAAATCGGTTCAAATTGAAATTTTTCGATTTGGTTTCGATTTATTTTTTAAAAAACAGTTCGATTTCAACTGCACTAGTATTATTTTAATTACTTTTTATATTAAAAAATATAATTTAATTATTTCTTTTTTCCTTATATTTTTGTGAAGTCTAAATGATGGATTAGATTATATTATTTTTTAAAAAAATATTATTCATAAGAATATTAGAGAAAAATATTCTTAATATGGTTTAAATAAAAAAACATTATTTTAAAAATTAAACCAATTTAAAACCATGCTTAGAGCTAAACCCTAAATAGTTCTAAAAAAATATTATATTTGGATGAAAACTCATATGTTTTCTACACATTAGTGGTAAATAACATCTTCTTGTACAAAAAAAAAAAATAGTGATAAATGAAAAATAAATTCAGTTTAAATCGAACCAAATTGAACCAAACTAAATTTTTTTTATTCAATTTGGGTTAAACCGAATTAATTTCAGTTCGATTTTCGATTCAAATTTTTTTAAAATTTCAGTTTTCAGTTTGGTTTGATTTAACCTCTAAACTAAACCAAACCCTTAACACCCCCTATTCACGTTCTCGCTTAGTTTTAGATAGTTTTGGAACTTTTTTCTTTAAATTAGGCTTATATGAGTATAATTAAGACCCAATTTGGTTCTTTATTCATTTGGACTCTAATTTTTATTGTAAAATCTTCTGAATTAAGTTATTCAGTATTTTTTAAAACATTTTAGCTCGAGTCTTTGACATCAGCCTAACTGGAACTTGATTTGGATTATACGAATTTCTTGCACCCTTGATATCATCGTCAAAGAATTCCAATATCATTCCTTTCAATGTCTATTATATGGTTTGAAATGACCATTTATACTATTTCTTCTAATTTCTATTAACCATTAAATCATTTTTACTGATTATTAATCAATTTATTAACTACTAACTAATCTATTAACTATTAACTAATATTTTTAATTATAATTAATTACTAATCATAGTTATTATAATATTTTCCCCCTTGAAGACATTTTTGTACTCAATGATGGAAAATTAAGAATTTAGACTTTGAATCCATAAATCTTAAATCAAGATTTGCATTTTTATTGAAAGATAAAATGATAAAGAGAAATAATGAATTTGACTTGAGTTGTTGGCAGATTAATGGGAGGAAAATGGAGACGAGAAAATATGAGTGAGACTTTTTGTGAATTTCTTCTTAGTGAAGGATTGTGCTTAACAAACACCGAAAGTTCAATCTTTGGAGGGTTTGCTAAAAACTCATCATCAACAACTTCTTTTTTAGACATCTAATACTCTTCTTCTACCCTCAACTTTTTCCATTAAGAGTATGTAGAATAGAATATTCAAAAAGTGTTTCCATATCTTATTCTTCGGGTTTTTCTTCACTTGGAGTAGGTAAAACGAAAAATTTAAAAAGTGTTTCAATACCTTGTTATTCATATTTTTCTTTGCTATCTGATTTCTTTTTATTTTCATATTCCTTTTCCACCAAAGTTTTGACATCCTCATTAACATCAAACATTTTCAAAAAAATATTCAATTTGTCTTCAATGCTTGCCATGAGAATATCCATTCTTTTATTATATTCCTCAATTTATTTCTTCTATTCTTGTTTACTATGTTCTTGTTCCTCGAACCAATTATCTTCCACCATTCATTATACTAAGAATTGTGAGCTCTAATACCAATTTGTCACTATCTAACTCTAGAGAATGGTAAAAAGATAGTGAGTGAGAGAAATTGGGGAGCGAAAGATAGCAAGAGAGAGAAAATAAGAGATAGAGAGAAAAATAACATAGAGAAGGAGATAGAGAGGGAGAGAGAATACAAAGAGGGAGAAAGAAGAATTCTAATATCATTCTATTTAATGTCCATTACATATTTTGAAATTACTATATATACTATTTATACTAACTAATTTTACTAATTTCTATTATCCACTAAACCACTTTTACTAACTACTAACCAATTTATTAACTACTAACTAATCTATTAACTTCTAATTAATATTTCTAACTATAATTAATTACTAACCATAGTTGTTATATCTTTCTTCTCTACCCTCTGGCCCCTCTTTCGTTTTGTTCCTTAATTAGGCTTAACTATTGAGAAAAATCTACAAACTAATGTATGGCCCCGTCCTTGCACCAGATTTAACAAATTTATTTTTTGGATAATTATATATATTTTTTAATTTAGTTTTAAATCTCGATAAATTTGATTACACTTGATTTAGTTTTTAAAACTTTTTAACTTTTTAAAATTATTTTTATTTAATGCTAAACGGATTATTTGATTATAGTTTAGTTACAACCTCATTTAGTTTTAAAGCTTTTGACTTCTTTAAATATATATTTTTTTATTTAATTTTAGACTTTTTAATTTTTTTCTAAACTTTTTTCACCCTTTAATTTATTCTTTCAATTGAAAATATATATATTGATTTGATTTTAAATTTTTTATTTTTGATAATTTTTAATTAATTGAAAATTTCAATAATTTAAAGACAACATGTGACATTAAACCTTCCCCCGAAAAAATAAAAGAGAAGGACAAAAAAAAAAGAGCTAAGAGCTCGCCCTTTGGATCAATTGTATTGAATAATTTGTTTCATTTTATTTGAATAACAAAAATCACTATGCCCTAATTAGTAGGATGAGTAAGGCTCAGTCATGGGACTTGAAAAATGGAGCAGCAATTGGAAACGATGTGGAAAGTGGAACGATTAAACTCACCGCCATCTTCACTTCAATTTCTGAGGGACTCTGTATCGACGAACAAACCCTGCATCATCTCTAATGCAACACTCCACTAGCGAGCAATCTCTCTATGGTCCAATGATAAGTACCTTCGGAGTCATGTATAGAATTAATCTTTTTATAAAAAAAAATTCTTAAAACCTTCGACCAAAAAAATTACAAAAGTAACCTACATATGTCAAGTTTTCAAAACTGACATACTTTTTTCTCCCTCACCATGCCTCATTTCTCATTTTCATATGCAAAATACGCCAATTTTCATCCAAACTTCTCAACCAAATCTCACACCCAATCTTCTCATCCAATTCCCATATACCCAAACTCAAACACCAACACA